>JACEIK010000602.1:110681-150698 GCA_018107945.1 Datura stramonium
CTGTGGGTTCGACAATCCGGTTCTTAAAAAGAGCCACTATATTACTTGCACGACCCGTACACTTGCGGACGCGCTCGATGTGAAAAAGAGTCGTCACACGTTCTTCATGATTTATGAATTTATGACTCTTGGCCGACTCATGGGCCCTTATTCATGGCTAATTGTGTATTTCAAGTATGATCAAGTATGTTATAATTTAATTGTCCATGAACTTCATGAATGACTTCACAATTATGATATGAGCCTGATGTGCATTTTTATGGAGCAGTGTCTAGCACCAAATAGACACGACATTCAAGTAAACTCCGTGGTCTTAGAACTATGTGCCACTGTAGGTATATGCATTCATGGACTTCCCTATTGTGATATCACATCATGCACATCCCTTGTCTGGCAAGCCTGGGATGGCTCTTCCCAATTTATTGAGATAGTTGGGGCATCATGTAAGCTCTATCATGATGGTGTGCTTGGTTATGAAGAGTTCTCCGATTGTTCCTCATGATTTATGCATTGTCATGTTTAGGCTACTTTAGCTCAAGCTATGTCTTTATAAGGTATCTTTTATGAATATGATTATGACTAGATTACGAATGGTTTGAAAACTTTGAGCCCTCATGTTTGTATTATGATATTTACTACATGATCATGTTGTCCTACTCTTCTAGACTATTATGTATTTTTAACTGTCTGTTTTACTTACCTTGCATACTAAGTACATTCTAAGTACTAATCGCATACTCTATGTTGTATCTTTTCATGATACAGGTTCGAGGGATGAGTCTCAGCCGCACCATTATCTTGTTTTCCCCTCAGGCATGTTAGCCAGAGTTGGTGATTCCTCATCCTTCTAGGACATTCAGCTATCCATGGATATGCTATTTTTGTCGAGCTAGTTGGGGATGCTGTCCCATCAGCTCATTAGTTATGTTAGAGGCTTTTCAGCCAATATATAGAAAATCAGCTTGTCACTATTGATTTTGTTTTAAATTGATATGTATACAGACTTCCGCTTAAGCATTTTTTATTTTATCAATTTCCACTTGTTGTGTGCTCTTAGCTGTTATGTTCATGCCATGGGTCGACTTGGAGCACCTCGGGGTTCCTTGTCCCGTGTCTTTATCCGGACCTATGTTCGGGCCGTGACAGCTTAGTTCTAGCCTAATGTACCAGTTTCCTCCTTAGTAGTCTATTCAGTTTTATTTCAAGTTCATTTCTCTAAGTTTCTTCTACGTCATAGCATGCATGTATGTTTTATGACTTCAGTTCAGTCATATATTTCAATCTGGAGTCAATCACTTTATTAGTTCTCAACTATGTTAGTTCAGTTTGGGATTGCAGTTCCTTCCTTAGCCCTCCAATATATTTAAGTCGACCTTTGAGGATGAATGTTCCCAAGGGGGAGATATTGTAACACCCCAGGCTTCGAAATGGCTTCTTGAGGGAAAAAGAGCTGAAATTACAAGTCGGGTGATGCAGAGGGAGCCGACAGCCTGTTAGTCTAGTGACAGACCATTGTAATGGCATTGTGGCTCTGACAGTGTGAATGACAGCCATCAGGAAGGCGATGGACTATCATGGGTGGCGTCAGGGTTTGACGGTGAGGATGATGGCTCGTCAGACTAATGACGGACCATCGCATGTTCCGTCACATGTTGTCTCAGTGTTCCTGGTGTGACGACCAACTCGATGAACCATCAAGGGAGTGATGTCCCATTACCTCCACAATCGTCTAGGCTACTTAGGACCCCTTTTCTATTTAGGAGTGACGACAAGGGTGACAGACTGTTGGGTGAGTGACGACCCGTCAAGGCCACCGTCAGAACACCTAGTTGTCCAAATTCAACCTGATTTCTAGGGGAAATTTTGTAATCTACCAAGCTTTTAATCCCTAAGTGACGTCATTTTAGGAATCCTTAAGGTTGTCATTGAGGGTTTTACTTAGTTCATTCCTCACTCCTCTCATACACCAAGGTTAGGAAAGATCAAGGCTAAGAGTTCATCAAGTTTCTTTTAAAACCTCTTTGCATGTTCAAATTTGGTTGCAAGTTCATCAAACCTAGTTATGTAGGGTAATGAATGGGGGAAATTATTCCACCATCATGCCCAATTTGATCCCAATTATGTGATTTCAAGTTGCTAAGCATGCCAAATAGAATTCTAGGTTTTTAACCCAATTTTCGTGAAATCTTCCATGCATTCTCTATGGGTGTAATGCCTTCATGTTTTATATATGTCCCATGACTATTAGGGCAGATTTAAATCTCAATTTACTTATTAATTCATGGTTTCAAGCTTATGGAGATTATGCCCTATTATGCATAATTTATGAAATTCAAGGTTATGAGTCTATGATTTCAAGTATGATGAATTATCTAGTATGCATGAATGTCTATGAATTCTTAACTTATGATTTCACGATTTCGAGTTATGAAGCTTATTTCAAGTATGTATGATTTCATGACTTGGGCAAGACCATGCAAAGTTTAGTATGTTTATCATGATTTTAGCCAAGGCTTATAAGATCAGTTTTAAAGAGATATTTGGAGTCGAGACTCCCAAATATTCATGTTTAATCTATGTTTTGAGAATAAGATTATATGAGTAATATGAATATTTTGGGAGTGGTGACTAGCACTGAGTAGGCCAGGGTTTCCGAGGACCCCGTTCTCTGAACTATGCACCAATGTAGGATATATTCTTATTTGGAACCTCTCAAGAGAGTGTTTACCCTACCTAAGGGCACACCCATGATATCACACCCTATTCGTCCTTTGCCCTAGCAAGGCATACGATGGCTCTCCTCCACGTGGGCAAGACGTGGGATCATCATGAACTCATACATGATAGTTGTCGGTTATGAAGAGTCTCCCCTTGTTCCTCATATTTTTAGTTACTCATGTTCAGATCTTATGATATTATGTCTTATAACATGTTTGACTCATTAATCAGTTTATGAGTTTTTAGTTATGTTTTCAAGTATGGCACACTATAATATTTCCATTTCTAAACCTTGGGTCATTATTTTCAGCTTATGATGAATAGCTTATGATTATGTATATCTTAGATATATTGCCTTTAGCATGTGGTCCTTACTCTCATGATCTATCTTGATTTATATTCATGATTTCAATTAATATTTTACTAGCATGTTTTACTTACCTTACATACTCAGTACATTTAAAGTACTGACTGCATACTTTATGTTATATCGTCTCATGATATAGGTTTGGATGATCCATCTCAGTCTCACTGATAGTTCACTCCCGATCAGTCCAGCGCTATTCCTACTTAGGTGAGTGCTCATTCTCTAAGGACTTTATCAGCTTTATGTTTTTAGTCTATCTTTCAGCTTCATAGTGATCTAGTTGGAGGTATTGTCTCATCAGCTCGTTGTAGTAGTAGAGGCTTTTCAAACAATCATGTATAGCTAGTTCAGCGCTGTAGATTTCTGTTTATGCTTTTTCCCTTGTTATACACAGACTTTCGATTATATCATGTTCATGCTTTATTTCTGCTTAGAAAGGCTCTTATCATTCTATGTACATACCATGGATTATCTTAGAGTCATTCATAGTTCTAGGTCTCATGTCTCAATCCGAGGTCCCAGCTCGGGTCGTGACACATTAAGAGAATAATTATCACTTACGGGGCTATATACAAATTACCTGACGGGCTATTGAGAGGTAATGATTGCCTGCAATGCTAGGGTATCACTAATAGGGGTATATAGATTGATATTGTCTCTATTGGGCATATGGGGGCTTAGGTAGGTTGTTTGAGTGTTGTTTGTGCCTACTGGGCTTATAGGGGCTTAGGTAGGTTTTTGTTTGATTATTGTTTGCATGCTTAAACTTAGGAGCAGGTTAGTACATTTAGAATATTCTTGACTCCTTAGCTGATTACCTTTAATACATATTGATATCTGCTCAGCTATTTGTACAGACACCCCGAGCCTGGGGTGTTGCATTCTTGCCCGCATGTCCTGATAGATAGGTACACAAGTCTCCTTGGTAGTATAGCTGAGATAAGTAGATTGGCCAACCTCAATTCTTCCGAAGTTGCCAGATTTAGAGGTTGGTTAGTCTTTTGTTATACAGTTGATGGGTAGGTGAGTGTTCTGTACCTGTCAAGTATCTACTCTTAGATCTTGTAGACTTGGGGTTCTATAGTTGAACGTTGTTGGCCATGTTGGCCTTGTTGCTATTGTATAAACAACATGATAGTCTTGTCGGCCTTTGTGTATGTAAGTATGTATATATACATACATATATATATATGTGTGTGTGTGTGTGTGTGTGTGTGTGTGTGTCTGTCTGTATTTAGATTTCATGCTCTTAGACACCATGTTGGCCTTGATGACTCGTATAATATTCTATGATTGTAAATATCATGGTGGTCTCATCGGCCATCGCAGGGATCTGTTGATGTTCTGTTATAAATTACTGAATTAGCTGAGTTGTTACCATTGCAGGATTTCTCTAATTCTGGCCTTGTTGGCCAGGCTTCTGATGAGTCGAGTTATACTTGTTTGTATGTATTGTGTGTAGATTGGTGTGTGCCAGAAGCATATATGTCTAGCTAGATCAACTCAAAAGAAAGTGTGGTATCAAGTGTGAGCCACAACTCCCAAGGTTAGGGCGTGATAAACTTAGTACCAAAGCAACATCATATCCTAGTGAATCTGCAAGTTGTGTCTAGTAAAGTCTTATTTATAAATGTATTGTGCACCACATGTTATAAGCAGGGAGCTATAGGACAAGATAGTATGGTTACCCTTCTTTTGTTCAAATCGTGTTATAGAACTGAGTTATAAGGGTTGAATTTCAAGCTTATTATTTCTATATGCATACAGAGATACTTGTGACCTAAAAATTCGCAGCTAGCCAGGGGCTAGATACAACTGCAAGTGAAGGTACTAGCAGGGTACCACCTATGGAGACAGCCTAACCTGAGGCCAAAGGGGAGATATCTTCTTAGTCCCCTCCAATTTCTCAACCACATCAGGAGCCTCTAAGGGCTATAAAACCTATAGTACCACCTCCATCTCCTCCTATTCCATTTGATCAAGATTTCAGGAGCCAGTATACATGTTGGCGCAGTTAGTAGATGCACAACAACAACCAGTTGCACCAGATATTGTCAGGTCATCTGAAGGACCCAAGAGTTAGAAGGTATGTTAGTTTATTTCTTTGAGTCCTCCAAATTGTACGGGTACAGATTGTAGAGAGGACCCTCAGTTTTTGTAGATCAACTTCACAGGATCTTCAGGGTGATGCATGCTTTAGCGACTGAGTCAACCAAGTTAGTAGCAATCCAATTGCGAGATATATCATTATTATGGTACAAGGGTTAGAAGAGATAACAATTTCATAGAGGCTTTCCTAGATCACTATTTTTGACAAAAGATTCAAAATGCTCGAGTAGATCAGTTTCTAAACCTCCGACAGGGTAGGATGAGCATCCAAGAGTATCCATATATGTACCAGTATTTGTTGATACAATGCGAGTCAGGTTATATCATTTGCAATAATCCTGGCTCTAGAAAATCTTGAGGCTTGAATCCTCTAGATAACATGGAAATCTCGCGGATTCAAGTCTTTGCACAAGATATAGAGGAATTTCAATACCAGCAACTAATGACTAAGAGGGTCGAGATAGAGCAATAAAGGATGGTGGACTGCTGGTTCAAAAGGAGAGTTTCAAGGTGTTCCCAGGCCCCGGTATTCTCGTAGACCACCTAGGTCTCCACCATAGCAATTTTGGGGTAGTATTTTTTATCACTATGGATAGTCAGTTCCAAGAGAAAGTTCACGGGCATAAAGCTCTCACAAGTAGAGGAACTAAGATCAGACTAGACCAGCCCCATCGCATTATGTCACCTACAGTAAGATACCCTTTGGTAGATGAAAATAGAGTTCCAAACCTTGTTATTTTTGTGAACACAAGGGTCATATGATAAGGAACTACCTAACTAGAGATTAGGGTAGTATGGGTTAGCAGATCGGGTCAGCAACAGGGTCATCCTTATAAACATATTCTACGGGGCATGGACCTAGACTTCAGTAGCTAAGGGTAGAGGTAGAGGGGGAGAATCTAGTTCTGGCAGTGGCCAGGACCATAAATATACACTAGCAAGCCAATAGGATCGTCAGATAGTGTGATAGGTACATTGAGTGTTTGCTCCCATTGTGTTTATTTTTTAGTAGATCCAAGATTCCTATGTTACTCTATTTGTTGAGGTTAAGTTTAGTATAGCTCCAGAGTTACTATAGTGACCCTTTGTTTTATCTACCCTAGTGGGTGAGTCTATTATTTCTAGGTGAATTTATCAATGCTTGACCTGGTAGAATTAGAAATAGTCGATTTTGATGTCATTATAGGCATGGATTGGCTAGCACTTTAGTATGTTAATATTCATTGTTGGACAAAGATTGTCAAATTTTTCATTTTCTATGAGAGGCAGTTTGGTAACGGAAAGGTAATGTAGCGACACCGAAAGTAGGTTCATTTACTATTTTCATACAAGGAGGATGATTATTAAGGGTTGAATCTATCATACCATTCAAGTTTGGGAAGTAAATATAAAACCACTAACTCTTCAGTCTATCCAGGTGGTTAGTGAGTTCATAAATGTGTTTCAAGAAGAACTTCCTGGTATTCCCCAAGAGAAGGAAATTGATTTGCTATTGATATGTCACTAGGAACACAACCGATATCGATTCCTCAGTATAGAATAGCTCTTACTGAGCTAAAGGAACTGAAAGAGAAGTTGAAAGATTTACTCGATAAATACTTTATTAGGCCTAGTGCTTTGCCATGGGGTGCACTAGTATTATTTGTGAGAAAGAAAGACAACTCACTAAGGATGTGCGTAGATTATCGACAGTTGAAAAAGGTTACTATAAATAGTAGGTATTCCCTTATAAGGATGGATTATTTATTTGATTAGCTGCAGGGTGCTAGATATTTTTCAAAGATTAACTTGAGGTCACGGTACCATCTAATGGGAGTTTGGGAAAAAGATATCTCGAAGACAACTTTCAAGACTAGATATGGTCACTTTGAATTCCTTGTAATTTCTTTTGGGTTGACCAATGCTCCAGCAGTGTTCATAGACCTAATGAATAGTATATTCAGGTCATTCTTAGATTTGTTCATGATAGTGTTCATCAATGACATTCTAGTATATTCACGTTTAGAGGGTGAGCATAGGATTATCTGCGAGCTGCTCTAGGTACTCCATGATCGTAAGTTGTATACAAAGTTTTATAAATATGAGTCATGGTTTAACTTTGTGACTTTCTTGGGACATATTTTGTCAGATAAGGGTATTCAAGTTGACTCACAAAAAATTGAGGCGGTGAAGACTTGGCCTAGACCCATGACTCCGATAGAGGTTCATAGTTTCCTGGGATTAGCTGGGTACTACAGAGGTTTGTGGAGGGATTTTATTAACTTTCAACACCATTGATGAATCTAACTCAAAAAACAACTATATTCTAGTGGAATGAGGTTTGTGAGCAGAGCTTACAGGAACTAAAAGACAGGTTGACATCTGCATCAGTTCTAGCCTTTCTGAATGGCTCAGGGGCTATGTTGTGTATTATGATGCTTTGAGCATTGGGTTGGGATATGTTCTGATGCAACACGATAAGGTGATTGCTAATAACACTCAAACTCACACTCCTGATAAAGTATGAAGCAGACGTTGTCAATAAAAAATCCAACAAAGAGGTTGGGTTTAAAAAAAAGGAAATATGGGAAGAACTAGAATAATGTTGGTATTTAAGCTTTTGGGTGTGTTATCTCCAAATTGGGGGGTTTATAAAAAAATAATTGTAAAACAATTATGAAGATCAGTTTTTGTTAATCAAGATTTGTAATTAACTAGGGTAAGTGTTTCCCATGGGTTCATAACTACCTCGGGTTTACACTCGTGATCGATCCCAATTCTTACTTGTAGAACTGATAACTAGGGTTCATCCAAATGATTGGTTCATCCCTATTGGATGACTATACTCAATCACTAGGTTAGATCTTATGAGCGATTTCAATTGAACTGTTATCAATTTCTTCTAAATGAACTATCCTGAGACCGCAACTCAAGTTATACAATGATCATAAAAATAAAGGCTTTGTTGTAATCCTCTTTTCCTAATCTCTACTTCTCTAGGTTCAAGCAGGTAAATAATTCGGGCAAGTCTTAACGTTGCACTTCGTTAAGAAATATTAAAGATGAAGAAAATATAATACAAGCATTTAGCATTAGTTTTGAATCACTTTGTATAACCCTAGTTCATTTATCCACCATAGTTCTCACAATCCTAGATATGGAGGTTTTAGCCTCTCATGATTGTAAGATTATGATTATTATTTATAGACAAACACGTAATTAAATACTTACAATGATGATTGAAAGAAAACCTGCTTTGAATAATACAAGAAAATATGATGAACAAACTCAAGAACAATTGATAAATCCAAGTTATGATTTTCAAAAATTTCTCTCCAATGTTGTCAAAAACTAATTACAAACTTGATAACAATCAACTCTAACTAATTCTAACCGTCTCTTACCTAAAAGAAACCTAAAAAGTATTTATACAGATAATAAAATCCTTTTCCTAAGTTAATAGGAAAATAACCAAATCTGGCACCGACACATCCTACGACTCATCATACGACCCATAACAGGATTGTACAGGTCGTGCCTTGACTCGTACATCCCTTGGATTCTGCAGAATTGGCTAAGTGTTGGCATCTGGTATGACTCATAACATCATCCCACGAGTCATAAAATCCAGTCATGGTTTGGCTCTGAGAACTTTGGCATCTTCTGAAGATTTCTATGAGTGTCTTGGTACGCCTCGTACCTTGCTCCTACGACTTGTAACAGCTTGTCGTATCATGAGAACTGCAAAGTCCAAAAAATCACTGAAGCTTTCCACGGCTCCTGGTACGGGTCTTAGGTAGATGCTACGATACGCAAGTGCTACCCCTATCAGGAGACTCGCATTGTGCAAATATCTCTAAAGTATTCCACGACTTAAGTTACGGCTCGTACCACGATGGTACAGCTCGTACTTGAGAGTCATACTTTGCCTTTGCATTGTTCCAGTCTTTTGAGATTTTCCACAAGTCTTAGTACAGCTCGTATAATCTTGGTACGGCTCGTACTGAGATCAGTACTTGGCTTCTTTTCTGCACTTTTCTGCAACTTTTGCACATTTTCACTCCAACACCTATTTTTTCTGAAAATAAAGTAAAAGAACCTCATATCCATATAAATACACCTAAGTTGATGCTATTTTCCCAGTTTTAAGCGTTGAAAGTGCTGTAAACTCATCGCACATCAATTGTTTATGTTTCAAGGCAGTTGAGGAAACATGCAAAGAATTATTCAATCCACGATTTAGAATTAGTTACGATTTTGCATACATTGAAAATTTGGAGGCATTACCTGTATGGCATAAATGTTGATATCTTTGCAGATCATAAGAGCCTCCGCTACATCTTTAAGAAGAAAGAGTTGAACTTGTAGCGATCATCATTGAATTAAATTATCAAAAGTGTATGATGTTGTATCATCCAATCAAGGAAAATATGGTAGCCGATGCCCTCATTCGCAGGTCTATGGGTAGCTTATCATACTTAGAAGCTGATAAGAGAGAGCTAGTTCGAGAGCTACATCAGTCGGCTAGTTTGGGAGTCCGATTATTAGACTCGAATAATAATGGGTCACAATTTAGAATACAATAGCGTCATCTCTAGTTGTGGAGGTGAAAGAGCGTTAATACAAAAATCCCAGTTTAGTAAAACTTAAAGACAAGCCTTAGAAGAAGGAGACATTAGCCATTGAGGTATCAGGAAAACAAGGCCTGAAATATAGAGGTTGACTTTGTGCTCCTGATGTTGAGGTACACCATTCTCATTATTCTATTCGCCCAAGTTCGACAAAGATGTACCATAATATTAAAAAAATCTATTGGTAGCACGGGATGAAGAAAGATATTACTGAGTTCATGGCTTAAGGTCCTAATTTTCAATAGGTGAAGGTTGAGCATCAGAAGCCCGGTGGGCTAGTTTAGGAGATAGCCATTTCTATATGGAAATAGGAGGGATTAATATGGAAATTGTTATAGGATTACCCCATTCGCAGCATAAATTTGATTCCATATGGATGATTGTTCATAGGCTGACAAAATCAACCATTTCTTTCTGATCAAGACTACTTTTATAGCTAAGGATTATGCAGGGTTATATGCTTGAGATAATCAAGCCTCACGGTGTCCCAGTATCATTATTTGAAACAGAGGGACACAATTTATAGCTAACTTCTGGAGGTCCTTCTAGAAGGGTTTAGGTACACAGGTTAATCTCAAACAGCCTTTCATCCTCAGATAGATAGCTAGGTCGAGCTCAGAATTCAAATGCTCGAGGATATGTTACGAGCATGTGTGCTAAACTTCAAGGAAAGTTGGAATGATCACTTGCCTATTATTAAATATGTCTATAATAATAGCTACCATACTAGTATCAGGATGATGCCTTATGTATGCTTTGAATGGGAGAAAGTGCAAATCCCTTATTGGATGGTTTGAGGTAGGTAAGTCAAGGTTGATTGGACCTGCCTTAGTGCATCGGGGAATGGAATAGGTTAAGTTTATTCGAGATTGGTTGCTGATAGTCCGGAATCGCTAGAAGTCATATTCTAATGTATGATAGTGGAACTTGGATTTTTGTGTCAGTAATTGGTATTCCTAAAAGTTTCAACCTATAAAGAGTGTTAAGAGAGTTGGCAAGAAGAGCAAGCTTAGCCTAAGATTTATTTGGCCATATCGGATTCTCTGGAGAATAGGCTGAGTAGCTTATGAGCTAGAGTTGCCTTCAGGGCTAGAGTATGTTCATCCTTTTGTATGTATTAATGTTGCAAAAGTTCATAGGATACCCTTCTTGGGTTGTCCCAGTTGACTACTTTATATCTCAGAGGAGGTTTCCTTCAAGGAGACTCTAGTTGTGATACTAGATCGGCAGGTCTGCAGATTGATGAGCAAAGATGTAGCTTCTGTAAAGGTCTTATGGAGGAACAAGAATGTTTGAGGAAATAACCTAGGAAGACAAGAAAGATATGAGATCTAGATATGCTTCCCTGTTCCGAGCACCAGGGTGTTAGTATGCTAGCCTAGATTGCAGAGGCTGAGGTGAGTTATCTTTCTAAGTACGCATTTCCCTTTTTATTGTTGTGATTTATTTAGATAGTTATTTGTCAAACTATGCTATATTAGATTTTTATATCGCCCTGTGATGCATCTAGGTTGAACTTTTCTATATTTCAAGTTTTTGGATAGTCTCGGTTATGAAGGATATTCTGCCGAAATTTTGGCAACTCAAAAGACTTAGCCTCGTGTGTTTGATTTTCATTCGAGTATGAATGTTCCTAAGGGAAAGAATATAACACATCGTACAATTAAATCAATTAACCCATACTTTCAAGGTAAATCTAAGAGTGCTTAATATTCTAATATGGATGTTCTACGATGTATTAGAATCACATAATAGTCGTATCTTAAGAATAACAAAAGTCGGAAAAATTTATCACAAATTACTTTCATAATTCTCTAAAAATTGGGCAAGATATCTCAAAGTCCAAATATATAAGGAGTTAGAAAGCCAACTACATATCAAATTGAAGATTTATGAGTCTAGTTTTTAAAGAATTAAACTGTTCATTGGTATTATATTTGAATAGAAAGATATTCGTATTTTTGCAAGACTTCACAAGCAAACACGTGGAGGTGCCCTAGGTTTGTGGAAATATATAAACCTTTATCTACTTCATTTTAATTCATTTCTCAACATTTATAAAAGTTCAGTAGCTTGTTTTTTCTTTATATTTTCATATATATTTGATAGTATTGAAGGGAGAGATAAATCCAAACTAAATCCGAGCTTAGATCGACATAAGCCTCAACTAATACATGGTTTTCCCATAAATTTTTCCTCTGTTTGTTATTAACTTGAAGAGGTGTCTTTGTGGTTATACCTTCTTCTATTGTTTTCATTTGTTTAACAAAAAGTAAGAGTTCTTAATCCTCAACCCGAAGGACTTATTATTATCGAAAGTTTTGTCGTGTTTTATTTCCATTGCATGGCACACTTTCTATATCTCCTCCATCTACAAGGTAAATAGCTTAGCTTAGCGCACAGCGTGTTCGCCACCACACTGGCTGGATGGTGCATTGGCCTTACCGTAAGAAGTCCGAGAGCGATATATCTCGTGACACGCTCCGCGTGGCATTTTTTTTAAAAAAGTCTGAATAACTTTCAAAGAATCATTCTTTATGAATCAAGTACCATTCAAACAAAGGGTGTATTGTCTTGTTAGGACACGTTGTATGTATTGTGGACTGATTTGTGTTAATAGCTACTAAAGGATTTAGGCAAGGTTTCTAACACTAAGGAATCGGCGTAAGGTATGCTAAGTCTATTTTCTTTTTTAGCAAGTTCCCTTAAATCATATAAATGATATGATCTTGTCATATTTGTACGCTTTCTTGCCATATTTTACCCATGTTTATCCTTGTTTTGAGAAGTATATTCACTTATAATTGTATTTTTTATTGAAACTCTTGATGGTGAGTTAACACGTGCAATTAGATGTATTGTCGGAAAACATGGTGGAAATCAACCCAAAATAAGCTAATAAGGAAGTTTCGAAGCTTTAGAGTAACTTTGGAAGAGTTTATGGGAAAACCAAGTTGGTGCTACGGCTGGCGCCTAGCCCCAAATCTCAGACTTCAAAAGAAGAGAAGTGGAGCAGGTTAGTGCTATGGCTGGGGCCCTACACCAATGGTAAAACTTCAGAAAAAATAAAATAAGACAGGCTGGTGTTATGGCCGTGAGAGCCATACGAACTTAATTTTTATTTCCCAATTCGTGTTAGACTCAATTTATTTGGTGTGAAATTTTTTCTACACTTATTAATAGTCCTCAAACATGTCTTGGAACATAAATTTTGACCGTGGAAGAGCTAGGAGCCACCGTGGAGGCTAGAGAATTTCAATTTTGTCTTTTATTCTCTATGTTATTTATTTTTATGTAGTTCTTTAGATGAATTTTTGTATTTACTCCATGTCTATTATAGAGCTAAACTTATCATTCTAGGATTATGGTAGTGATATAATTATTGTGTATGAAATTGAGTTAAATTGTATAATTATCATAGTAATTGCTTTTATATTCTTGTGCTTACTATTTTCATGCTTCCCGACCATTGAAATACATCTATTGTTTTATTGTGAATCCAAAAGAAGGATCAATAAGATAGAACGAATAATATATGGAGTAAGATTTTTTCTTGTAGTAAAACTGAGAATTGATCTGCGACTAGGATAGGAATATACCTAGAATGTCTTTCTTGATTATTAAACAAGAGAAGCTAATTTTGTTCACATACTTTATTCTTGATCATAGGAATATATAAATAGAATTCCATGTGAATAGATGATTTGGAGTCTCAGAAGATCATAATCATAAATTTAATCCTGTACATTAATAACTTGATAATTATTGCAAGATAACGAAGGTGAATGCGTAACTTGATTGCTAGTAATCCATGGTCCTAGATTGATTCATCTCATTGATTACATAAAATAAAATTTGCTCTTTTTTGGGTAACTTGTTCATTTGTATTTTCTTTTATTTTTAGTATTATAAATATATCTTTAGATTCTATCACATAAATAAATAAATTAGCATTAGTTCAATTTAGTAAATAATTAATCGACAAGTCTCTGTGGGTATGATATCTGGACTTACAATCTTATATTACTTGTACGATCACGTACACTACATGTGAGTTGGACCCAAACATAATATAGCTAGATTATTGTCGTCATTTTACTCGTAGCCATGGTTTCTTTTTGTTGTCTTCTTATGTTAATATATTCATTCCTTATTGGGTCTTGTATTCTATTAGTTGCGACCCCATGTTTAGATACGATGTAGAAATCATTTGTATTGGTCGATTTTCTCTAAATTGATCACCCTTGGGCTACTTATCTATTGTTGCCGCCTATGGGACTATTGTAGTAGTCTATTGTAGTTTTCTATAGTGGTTGGTTGTATGGATTTGTAATCTATTATTAGTGACATCGTATTTAAATATCGTGTAAAGATTATTTGTATTGGTCGTTTACAACCATATTGCTCACCTTCAGATTATTTGATTGATTATTGTTTCCTTCGAGGCTATTATGGTTAGCTATAGAAATTTGAATTGTGCCTATGGGGCTATATATAGGTTGCCTAAGGGGATATTGATGTATATACAAAGCCTACGGGTTGTACTATTGCCTACTAGGCAATATTGATGCCTCTAGGACCGTAATAAAGCCTATTCACTCACGGGCTACATTGATGCCTAGAAGGGCTACATGATGCCTAAAAGGTCTATATTGATACCTATAAGATAGTAGTAAAGTCTGTTCACTTATAGGCTTTCTTGATGCCATGGATGGCTAAGTTGGTGCCTAGAAGGGATATACGATGCCTACAGGGCTACGTTAATGCCAAAAATGTTGTGTTGATGTATAAAGGCCATTGGGAAATACATAATGCCTAAGGAATCATTAAGGGTATAATGATCACCTATAAGGCTATATACCGATTTCCTAAGGTGCTATTGAGAGGTAATGCTTACTTACAGGGCTAGGGTATTACCGATAGGGCTACATAAATTGATATGAACTTGTTGAGCTTATAGGGGATCAACTAGGTTTTTTGAGTGATGTTTGTACCTTCTAAGCTTATGGAGGCTCAGGTAGGTTATTATTTGATTATGTTTTATATGCTTATACTCAGGAGTAGGTTAGTACGTTCAGATGACTCTTGACTCCTTAACTAAATGCCTTTAATACATATTAAAATTTACTCAACTATTCTATTGCTTTCACACTCAGTACATTGTTTCATATTAATTCCCCAAGCCAGAGGATACACGTGATACCCCAAAAACCCTAAAATTAGACTCGGGAGTTGAATCAGAGAAAAACAGAAATTTCTACACCAGGTCACAGGACGAGTCATCCCATGACCTGTCAGGAACACCATGAGTTGTTAAGTGATTCATAGGAAAAGGTTTGGACTTGATTGAAAATTTTAGTTTTGGGGTGACCATGGATGTGACCACAAGTCGTGGTTAGCACCATGACTCGTTATATCCGTTGTGGCCAAGGAATGCTTCAAAGATGAGAGTTCCGACAGTGGCGGTAACAGGTTGGTCACCACGAGTCATTGGATACACCACGAGTTGTGGTGTCCCTCGTGGTGACCCTCAAATGAAAAATGGCAGTGTTGACCATGGCAGGCAGACGACGAGTTGTCCCCCAGACCACGAGTCGTCCAGTCCCTCGTTGGGACTGGGAGAGTGTATTTTTCTGCGAATTTATTTAGCGCTTTTCCGTAATTCCTAAGTTTCTAAGGCATAAAATACATCATTTTAAGCTTAGTTAGGTATGTTTTAAGAGGGTTTAGCTCATTCTAAATCACTCCTCTCCATGCATGCAAGACTAGAAGATTCCTAGGGGTGATCAAGGCTAAAATCCATCAATTCTCCTTCAATTTCCTTTAGGTATTCAAGGAAGATGTAAAATCAACTTACCCAGGTATGTGAGGCTATGAATAAGAGTTACTTTTACTCTCATGCCCTAAAATCTTCTCAAATTCCATTATTTCAAATTCTAAAACTCAAGTTCCATAATCTATGAGGTTTATTCCAATTCTTGTGAAATTCTCTATGACCTATCGATGGGTCAATCCCTTTCATGTATTAAATCATGTTTTATGCAGGAGGATGAGACCGCCATGATATCTATGATCACAGAATACTATGCGGGCCATTAAGGTTACCATTGTTTCTAAGATAACACACACACACATATATAGGAAAAGGCCAATAAGCCACCATATTGTTAAGACAAAAAAAACAAGACCAACATAGCAAACAACTTGCAACTATACAACCCCAAGTATGCAAGCCTCTAAGGGTAGATACTTGGCTGGGACAAGACCCTGACCTACCCATCAATTGTACAATAAAAGACTAACCAACCTTTCAATCTGGAAACTCTAGAAAAAGTGGAGTTGGCCTATTTAATGAACTCAACTATACTACTAAGGAGGCATGTGTACCTGTCTGTCAAGACCTACAGGCATGAATGTCGTATTGTCACCTAGGAAGGTGCTTGTTATGTTATGTTAGACTTCTATTGAGTTTATATTGTCACTACTCGAGCTAGGGCCTGTTGAGACACTGGGATAAGAAACCCCGAGAGGCTACAAGTCGATCCATGACATGAAACATAAAGTCTAAGCTCAAATAATAAAGTGGAAGATTTAAATATACATAATAATGAAAGTCTCGTATATAAATCAAGATAGTAATAGAATCAACAATTATAAGATGATTTCTACATACCGTCTCAATAGCCTCTAACATATCCGATGAGTTTATGGGACAATATCCCCAACTAACTCGACAACTCAAACGGAAGAAGCATAACAACATCGTATATTGAATGTCCTCGGTTGACGAGGGCACACCAATGCTAGCAGGACAGGTCTGAAAGGGGAGCAGGACTAAAGATGCGGGGCCGAGATCGATTCGGGACTCGTATCATGAAACGATACAACATAGAAGTATGCGACGCACTTAAAATGTACCGAGGTATGAAAGGTAAGTAAACGATAGTTAAAATACATAAGAGTTCATAAGAGTAGGACAACTCGATCATGTAAGTATCATAATATGAACATAAGGGCTAAAGGTTTTCAAAACATTCATAAATCAGTCATAATCGTAATAATAGGGGAAAAACTTCATTAAACATGACTAGAGACAAAGTAACATAAACAATACCATGCATAAATCATGAGGAACAATGGGAGATTCTTATAAATCACATACCCCATAAGTGAGCACACATGGAGTTCACTTGTAAACCCCTAGTTGAGGGTGTTCATAATTCTTCCAAGGGTATAACCATGAAAAGAGATGTGATATCACTTATGAAAGGCTCATTCAGTAAAAGGACATTTCCTTAAGGGATGTCCCATCATGGCTACGTTGGCGCGTAGTTTGAGACTTGGGTATGCTTGGACCCCGGGTCTACTCGGTGTTAAATACTACTCCCAAAATATATATAGTGATCATATGATAATAGGAAAAACATACATGAGATTCATGGGCTAGTTAAATCGTAATAATCATAAGCATGCTTGGAATATGTGAACTAGCGATGAAATAAGGCCCGTGAGCCTGGCAATAATCATAAATCCATAAATCATGAAATTCATGCATACTTATAAAACATGTATATATTTGATTTTTCATAAATCCATGATAAATACTTGAGAGAAATCATATCATAAGGCATAAATCGTAATTGGGATAATTTAGATCAAGATCATAATTAACCATAATCACTTTTCATAAGAACATACATAATTAGGCATAATTTAATAAAATTGAAACTATAATTTAATAATAAAAATAGTTAAAATTATGTCCATAGATCATAAAACATGATTTAATACCTGAAAGGGATTGATCCATCATAGATCATAGAGAATTTCACAAGAATTTGAATAAAGCCTAATAGATCATGAAACTTGAGTTATAGAATTTGAAATCTATGGAATTTGAGAGAAGAGTTTAGGCAATGAGAGAAAAGGAAATCTCATTCATAGCCTACACATACTGCAAGTTGATTTTACACTCTTCCTTGAATACCAAAGGAAATTGAAGGAGAATTGATGGATTTTAGCCTGATCACCCCTAGAACCTTCTAGTCTGCATGATGAGAGTGAAAGGGATTAGAATTCCAGCTAAACCCCTTAAAACAATCCTAAATAAGTATAAAACGCATGTAATTTATGCCTTAGGAACTAGGAATTACAAAACCCTAACAAATTTGCGTAAAAATACACACTGCCGCCCCAACGAGGGACCGGGATGACTTGTGCCTCTAGGGGACGACTGCCATCTTCCGTCATGGTCAACACTCGCCATTTTTCATCCAGGTCACTATGAGTGACACCACAACTTGTGGTGTACCCAAAGACTCGTGGTGACCAACCCCACCGCCACCGCCAACTCTCATCTTCAAGCATTCCCTTGGCAACGGCACATAACGAGTCATCATGGTACTAACCATGACTCGTGGTCACATTCGTGGTCACCCCGAAATTAAAATTTTCAATAAAGCCCAAACCTTTCCCCCATGAGTCACATAACGACTGGAAAATTTTGACTGTCATGGGATACCTGGCCTCCGTGACATGGTGCGTAAATTTTTGTTTTTCTCCGATTCAATTTTGTGATCTCGATGTTAGCATTTTCGGTATCAAAATATCTCCCCTTGGGAACAATATCCTCGAATGTTGAAAATCATATCAAAAGGAAATGCAATCATCATACTCAAATACCGAACATACATGCCGAAATTGACAAGAGTCAATGACTCGATTTGAACTATGACCGCACCGGCCTCCTGAATCACACCTATGTTCATCGAGACATGAAAGAAATTGGGGTACATGAGCTGAACATAACCGAATGTAGTACTAAGGAGGAAACTTATACCAAGCTAAAACTCTGAGCCTCTAAGGAAATAGATGTGTGTATTTAGCCATCATATCTTCTTCGGCTTCCCACGTAGCTCCCTCAACATGTTGATTCCTCCATAAATATTTGAATGGGGCCAATTTCCTTCTTTTAGCTTTCTAACTCGATAATCCAAGATTTCCACCTAACCTCTTCATAAGTAAGGTTGTCTTTCACACCGACACCGTCCACCTAACAACCAAAGCCATATCACCTAAATACTTCTTTAAGAGCGATACATGGAAACCTGGATGGATCATGCTACCCGAGGGAAATTCCACCATATGCTACCTTGCCAACTCGCTTCACAATCCGTACAAACCAACATAACGAGGACTAAGTTTCCTTTTCTTCGAACCTCAATACTCCCTTTCATGAGAGACACCTTTAGAAACACCCAATCATCGGACTTCAAACTCAAGATCTCTCTCCTCTTCACATTCACATAGGACTTTGGCCACTCGAAAGCGCTTTATACCTCTCCCCTTATAAGCTAAACTTTCTCCATAGCCCATGGACTGAATTTGGACCTATCAGTTGCAGATTCACCCTTACTAAACCAACCAATAAGCGATCCATATCTCCGCCCATAAAGAGCCTCAAACGGAGCCATCCGGATGCTAGAATGGTAGTTGTTGTTATATGCAAACTCAATGAGAGGCAAATGATCATCCTAAATACCCTTGAAGTCAATCACACATGATCTCAACATGTCGTCGGTGAGTCCGACAGTCCGCTCGCCCGACCATCCGTTTGCAATTGAAAGTCGTGCTAAGCTTGACCCGAGTACCAAGTCCCTTGAAACGATCTCCAAAACCGGGAGGCAACCGGTACCTCTATACGATATGATGGACAATTGAACTCCATGCAACCAAAATAACTACCGAATGTATAATTTAGTATAATCCTCCGTTGAATCTGCAAGTAGCTGACCTAGAAAATGAGTTGCTTTAGTCAACTCCGGCCCGCAACCACCCAAAATGGAGTCATACTATTGACGAATGCGAGGCAAACCCTGTGATAAAGTCCATACTTATATCCTCCCTTCCAAGTAGGAATACTCATATCCCGAAGTACACCTCCCGGTCTCGTGTGCTCAACTCATTTGCCGACAATTCTACACTTAGCCACAAACCCACTATGTCCTTCTTCATGCCATTCCACTAATAGACTTCCCGTAGGTCACGGTACATCTTGGTGGCACCCGTGGAGGTATAGAGTATCTCAACCATGAAGCCATGCACATCCGGCTTCCCTGTCACCAGCATCCGACATATAAACGCCCTAATATCTGAAAGCAAACCATCTTCCCTTAGAGAGAAAACCTCAACCTTCCGATTCTAAACCGCTTCCTTCAACTTCACTAAAATATAGGACTGCCTTGTCTAGCCTTTTTACATCGGCCACCAAAGATGATTCTCGATCCATTATGAACGATGACCCCACCATCCGTCGAATCAGCCAAACGAACTTATAGTTGTGCAAGCCGATGCACATCCTTCACTAGCTCCTTCCTTTCCTCGTCTATATTAGACACAATTTCCATCAGTGTTCGTTAAGAGCGTCCGCCACCATATTAGCGTTGCCTGCATGGTAAAGGACACTCATAGTCATAATCCTTGAGTAGCTCCAAACACCTTCTTTTGACATAGATTTATATCCTTCTCGGGTAAACACGTATTGTAGGATTTTGTGGTCTGTAAACACCTACATGGATCCCGTATAGATAGTGTCTCCAAATCTTCAAGGCAAATACTACCACCGCCACCCGAGATCATGAGTTGGGCAATTCTTTTCATAGACCTTCAATTGCCTTGAAGTATATGCGGCAACCTTACCATGCTGCATTAATACACCACCAAGGCTAATCTTCAAAGCGTTAGGAATACACCACAAACCTATCGGTACCTCGTAGGGTCAACATCAGCCGAGGTGAGTCGAGTCTTCCACTCTGAAGCTTTTTTCACAAGCCTCCGCTCATTGAAACTCACTTTCTTCCGGGGACAACTTAGTCAATGGGGCTCCAACGGATGAGAACTTTTTAACAAATCTCGATAATAATCAGCTAATCCCAAGAAACTCCTGGATATCAACGCGATCCACTCTGCCTAGGCCAGTTCTTCACCGCTTCTATATTTTGAGAGTCTATCTCGTACACCCTCACTTGATAGCACATGACCCAAAAATGCCACAGGTAGGTCTAATCAAAACTCACATTTACCGAATTTAGCATATAACTCGGCGAGCCAAGGTCTCGTAGTACCACCCTCAAATGAGCGGCATGCTCCTCCACGCTTCGAGAGTATATAAGGATATCATCTTTGAAAACAATCATGAACACATTTAAATATGGCTTAAACACCCTGTTCATCAAATCCATGAAAGTCATAGAGCATTCATTTAGTCCAAAAGACATAACTACAAACTCATAGTGACCATACTGAGTCCTCAAGGTTGTCTTCGTGGGATGTCACTCTCCCGACTCTGAGCCGATGGTCCGATCTAAGATCTATCTTTTGAAAAGAACTTAGCTACTCGGCCGGTCAACAAATCATCAATCCTAGGAAGAGGATACATGCTTCTTATGGCACCTTTTTCACTGTTGATAATCAATACCCATACGAAGAGAACCATCCTTCTTTCGTACAAAGAGAACAAAGGTTCCATGGCATTTGCTAGGTCTCGATGAAACCTTGTTGGAAGATCTTTCAACTGCTCCTTCAACTCTTTTAGCTTGGTTGAGCAATTATGTAAGGAGGAATATATAGGTCACGACGTTAAAGACTAATACCAAAATAAATCTCCTACTCTGGGAGGGATTCCTGCAGATCATCCTGGGAACACTTTTGGGTACCACACACCATAGGGACTGATCGATAGCCTGGGGTTTCCAAACGTAACATCCTTAACCCTAACTAGATGGCATATGCAACCCTAGAAATCACCTTCTCGGCCTTAAGATAGAAAATGTAGCGACCTACTGCACAACTAAACTACTCCTTCCACTCTAAGACCGGTTCACCCTGGAATCCGAACTCTACCGCACGGATTTTACAATTGACCGAGGCATAACATGCAAATAACCAATCCATGCCGAGGATAACATCAAAATTGTCATGGCTAACTCTACTAAATCAATGAGGTGACTTTCTCGAAGACCGTGATTGTGCAATTTCTATATACCCGCCTTGCTATAACCGAATCACAAACTATAGTAGAGATTGAGGAGGTGTTAATAAGATTTTGGGACTTACTCCAAAACTACTAAAGCAATATAAAGCATCACAAAAGACAAAAGTAGCTCCCGGGTCTTTTTAACAATGGCTATACATCAAGGTGGAATACTTCAGAACATACCTCGCTCACCACATCGAGCAAAATATCCTACTCATGTCGTGATGGAGAGTGCATAGAACCCTTCCGCACCGGCCACCAGCTGAGCTAAGAGAAGCACCCTCCCGGGAAGAGACGTGCCGCGAGTCGAACTACTAATGGGATACGGGCTCCACCATCACCTGGTATGGATAAAAGGAAATCCCCGAGTCTATGTTCTGGTTTTCCATACCCAAACAAGTATCCGAGCCAACCAAACACCTCCTCGGGGTGGTTCTTTCCACACTTCGTACAAGCCGGGAAAGTGCGATCTCCCGCAGCTACTCCCCTAGTCCCTCGAGTTCGACGCTCTACCTCTCTAATCACGTCTAAGTCCGGGATGGGACACTGCCGATGACGTGCTCTGGCCGACGACTTTGCTAGAATCAGGGCGGTGACCACCATCGATCTCTAATGGTGTGAACCTAACATTGTCCGTCCCGGCCCTCTTGCCCTTCTCTCTTCTCGCATGCACCGCTCCATTTGCTGGGCGGCAAAACCATCTCGAGGAAAATCAATATCCCGATGAAGCATAGAGATCCTACAATACTTGTCCAAGTAGTCCGCCACTGATGAATAAACCTCGCTTCACCCGAGCTCTCCGATCAACCACTAGCTCTGGTTCATACTTGGCCACTGAGTGAACGCTAAAGCATAATTCGACTGTCATGTTACCCTCGGCTTCGAGGTTCACAAATTCTGCTGCTTTAATCTCCCTCTCTCACGAGGGAAGAACCGATCTAGAAATATGACATGAAACTCCTCCAAACCAATAGAGCCTGCCCAACAGCCCGGCTATCCTTCCATTACTTAAAACCAGATGTAAGTAACCCTTTTAATCCGATAAGAGGCTAAGTCGCTCCACTTTCCCAGCCACCCCTATGATCCGGGGTGATCTGCCATAAGCGTCTATACTGTAAAAATCGATGAAACTCATGGATCCTCGTCCACCTTTGACCTAAGAACTCCAAAGGATTCATCCATAGAAAATCCCTAACTCTTCTCACGTTGCATTCCCATTGTGAGGGACATGTGCTACCGCGATTGACTTGTGGTCAAGGCCTCGAGCTAACATCTCAGAGTGGCTGCCGGGAACTCGGCCGTGGCAACCTGGGCCGTACATTCTCCTCATGGCCTGCGAGGCCCGGTACCACCCTATTGCCATTCTCGTGGCCATTTCCATTCCCATTTCTTCTTCCGCGTCTCTACGAGACATGATCCGCAAAACACGTATAGCATGAGTTAGAAGGATAAAGAGACATTTCACCGCACGACTTAGATCATGAAAGAAGGGAGCATTTCTAAACGTCTTCATAGCCTCTTGTCATAAGTGGGCGCGCTTCACACCCATGAAAAGAACGCATTTCACGCTCATAATTTTATACTTCACTTTCGCACCATGTCACAGAGAAATATCCTATGACCTATCAGAAACACCTACGAGTCGTTAAGGACTCATGGGGAAAGGTTTGGACTTGATTAAAAATTTTAATTTCGGGGTGACCACGAGTCAGACTAATGAGTCATGGCCGCACCATGACTCGTTATGTTAGCCGTTGCCAAGGAATGCTTGAAAGATGAGAGTTCCGGCAGTGGCAAGAGAATTCAAGCTGGTCACCACGAAGTTCACACCACGAGCTGTGGTGTCACTCATGGTGACCTCGATGAAAATGGCAAAGGTTGACCATGACAGAAGACGACAGTCGATCCCTGCACCACAAGTCATCCGGGGCCCCTCGCTTGACCCAATGTGTATTTTTTCATAATTTATTTAGGGTTTTTATGTAATTCTAAGTTCTTGCTAGTATAAACTACGCCGTTTTTATGCTTAGTTAGGATTGTTTTAAGGGGATTTATCTAATTCTAAATCACTCCTCTCCATGCATTCAAGACCAGAAGGTTCCTAGGGGTGATAAAATCCATCAATTTTCCAATTTCCTCGAGCATTCAAGGAAGAGTGTAAAATCAACTTACCTGTGCATGTGTAGGCTATGAATGAGATTTTCCTCATGTCCTAAACTCTTCTCAAATTCCATAGATTTCAAATTCTATAACTCAGTTTCATGACCTATGAGGTTTATTCAAATTCTAAGAAATTCTCATGACTCATCGATGGATCAATCCTTTCATGCATTAAATCGTGTTTTATGATCTATCCAATGCACTTTAACTATTTTTATTATTAAATTATTGTTTCAAATTTTAATTAAATTATGCCTAATTATGTATGTTCTTATGAAAAATCAAGTTATGATTTAATTATGATCTTGATCTAAATTATCCCAATTATGATTTATGCCTTATGATATGATTTCTCTTAAGTATTTTTCATGGATTTATGAAAAATCAAATATATACATGTTTTACAAGTATGCATGAATTTCATGATTTATGGATTTATGATTATGACCGACCACGTCTTATTCCATGGCTAGTTCACATATTCCAAGCATGCTTATTATTATTACGATTTAACTAGCCCATGAATCTCATGTATGTTTTTCCTATTATCATATGATCACTATATATATTTTGGGAGTAGTATTTAACACCGAGTAGACCCAGGGTCCAAGAATACCCAAGTCTCAAAACTACGCGCCAACGTAGCCATGATGGGACATCCCTTGAGACTATCCCTTTTTGCCCGAATGGGCCTTTCATAAGTGATATCACATCTCTTTTCATGGTTATACCCTTGGAAAGGTATGAACACCCTCCCGACTAGGGGTTTATAGGTCGGGCTCCATGTGTGCTCATATGGGGTATGTCGGTTATAAGAATCTCCCATTGTTCCTCATAATTTATGCATGGTATTGTTTATGTTACTTTGGCTCTAGTAATGTTTAATGAAGTTTTCCCCCTATTATTACGATTATGATTGATTTATGAATGTTTTGAAAACCTTGAGCCCTTATGTTTATATTATGATACTTACGTTATGATCAAGTTGTCCTACTCTTATGAACTCTTATGTATTTTAACTATCCATTTTACTTACCTTTCATACTCGGTACATTCCAAGTACTGACCGCATACTCTATGCTGTATCGTTTCATGATACAGGTCCAAGGGATCAGTCTCAGCCGCATCTTTAGTCCTGCTCCCCTTTCAGATCTGTCCAGCTAGGATTGGTGTGTCCTCATCCTTCGAGGACATTCAATATATGTAGTTGTTATGCTTCTTTCAGTTTTAGAGTTGTCGAGTTAGTTGGGGATGTTTTCCCATCAACTCATCAGATATGTTAGAGGCTTTTAGGCAGTATGTAGAAATCATCTTATCATGTATGATTCTATTCTAGCTTGATTTATATGCAGTCTTTCGTTATTATGTATGTTGAATCTTCCACTTTATTATTTGAGCTTAGACTTTATGTTCATGCCATGGGTCGACTTGGAGCCTCTCGTGGTTTCTTAACCCGTGTCTCAATTTGGGCCCTAGCTCAGGTAGTGACAATACGACATTCATGCCTGTAGGTCTTGACAGATTGGTACACATGCCTCCTCAGTAGTATAGTTGAGTTAATTAAATAGGTCAGCTCCACTTTTTCTAGAGTTTCCAGATTGAAAGGTTGGTTAGCCTTTTATTGTACAATTGATGGGTAGGTCAGGGTCTTGTCTTAGTCAAGTATCTACCCTTAGAGGCTTGCATACTTGGGGTTGTATAGTTGCAAGTTGTTTGCTATGTTGGTCTTGTTTTTTTTTGTCTTAACAATATGGTGGCTTATTGGCCTTTTCCTATATGTGTGTGTGTGTGTTATCTTAGAAACCATGGTAACCTTAATGGCCCGCATAGTATTTTGTGATCATAGATATCATAGTGGTCTCATCCTCCTGCATAAGGATCTATTGACCTTGCTGGCCATGCTTTTGATGAGCCGATTTATACTTATTTATATGTATTGTGTGTAGCTGGTGTGCGCCAGAAGCGTACATGTCTAGCAAGGTCAAGTCAGGGGAAAGTGTAGTATCAAGTGTCAGTCGCTCCTCTGGAGATTAGGGCGTGACATTAGGGTGGGGGTCGGGTCGTATCTCTAGATTGGAGTTAGTGTTGACACCCAATTTTTGTAATTATTCAAGCTTCTTCAATCACAATTAGAGTAGAATAATTATTTATAAACATCAAAATATTTGAATTATTTTCAAGGTGAATTTTTCCAATTTATTTGGAAAAATATGCTATTANATATAATTTTAAATATATTTTATTCATTTCAAAATCAAGTTGCATCAAGAACAGGTTTAAATTTAATGAGCGTTTCATTTTTTGTCGAATTTGGTAAGCTACATCTTAATTATTATGTAATTAATCCATTTTTTCATAAAAGAAATTTAAAAAAACTATTTTATTTTATTAAGTTAGGAAGCTTGAATGACTAAACAAGATAATTTATTTATCTCAACTATGCTATTTGAATTAGTTGAATCAATTTGGTTACGATTTACATTCAATTTAGTTATACTGTCACATTTTGGTCATTTTTTGCAATATACAAATGGTCATTTCCTTAACCTAACTTGCATCCTTTTAATTATCAAATATTGGGCTAAAAAATGACTGTAACAAAAATGGCGATTCTGCTGGAAATTTATCTAGGTTCTAACCAAGATGATTTTGATAATATTGTATGGCTAACTACTTATTTGAATTAAATGATTAAATTATGAAATTATGTGTTTAATTATAATATGATTGTTATTTCATTCATGGAAGTTTTCAGCCAAGTGGCACCAATCACTTTCATTCAAGTAAAAAAGTGGCTTCGCGAGTTCACAACTGTTTTTTCTTATAAAATCCTTTTTAAGATTTAAGTGACAATTTATTCATTCATAGGACGTTCAATGGTTGTCATAACTCCATCCCAGGGTGTCCACTTAGGTCCCCAATCTTTTAAAAAGCCAACTCTAGTTCACCTAGTGTAGAGCTAAATCAAGATCCAATTTTAGAGCATTTGCCTAGTTAGCCAACACCTGAGGTGTATTTGGTCCATTAGAAGACCACCCTATGTATGAAATGTTTTATAACCTAAAGACAATCATCTAACTATGTGATTAATGAAAGGATGTATATGCCGATTTATTCAAACCATTGTTACTCGGGGAAGGGCTAATAATTTTTTTTATAGATGGTCCAAATCTAACCTACTCAAAAGTTTGGAATGGTAACCCAGGCCCATGACCAATTGAAAATTTGGTGAAAGTATATGAGTAAAGGTGATAAGGACATAGTTTGTACTCATATAGGATATCTACCCTCACTTATGGAAATGGAAGCATGGCCTGAGTTGACTGAGATGATCACCGAGTTTTGAGACGATTCAAGGATTGTATTCCTCTTTAGGGATGTTGAATTAACTCCAACTCTTAGAGAAGTTCTAGAAAGTTTGAGAGTCTTCACAGAGTTTACAAAATAAAAAACAAGTCTAATGATGACATTCTGATTCCACAAAAATAGGATCAAGAACAAATCCAAAAAGGTTTATTACTTGAAAAAATGGATGGATAGTTAAGATCCCGAACATACCTCCCCCCTTTTATGATAGGTTCGGGTGTTCCAATGGGTTAGAAAGGTTCAAGGAAGAGTTCACTTCTCATCAAACTTGGAAAGATCGATATGCCTTTACTTTCATCATGTGCTTGCTGGGAACTATGGTTTCTCCCCACAATGAGAAGCATGGCATTCATCCTCATGTCCTAATGTTCACTCATTCCATATTCTATGGTTTTGATAAATGGACCGCGACAAAATACTACACTTTGGTGCCGGTGAACTTGTCGGCATATACCGGGCTTTCAATATGTGCCAAAATGGAAGTCGATACTTTCAAGGATGCATATTAGTATTACAGTGGTGGATGTTCAAACATTTTATTAAATTAGAAGATTAAACCACACTCGATCCTACAGTTAATGTGGACAACTTTCAAGCTCATTCAATGTGGTTATATTTGAGGCATTTGCGGCCTAAGCACATGAAGGCATATTAGAGCGGATTATTTGGTGAGTTAAAAAAAAGGGAACATCAATTGCATGATTAAGGACCTCATTCCCCAAGACAATATTATTTTAGGGGAAAACATCCTTTATTTTATACTTGTCGAAATTAGAGGAATTCGACCATATTCCCTTGTGAGAGTCTTGAGATAATTTGGGATAAAACAAGACGTGCCTCAAGTAAAGAGTATGGATCAGTTCAAAGTGGACTACACTGAAAACATAATTTTGTTGGCCAACACAATCATTCGAGCATGGAAGAGTCAAAGAGTCTGTGAGATTAGGGATATGGCTCGAGACAGGATCAATGCAGGATATGATAATTTATACAAATCTTGGTTGAAAAAGAAACCTGCAAGGACCATGAGCTATGCCCTAATGTGTACATTTTCATTGAGGACACTGAGTCTAAATCCCAAAATTTTCTACATTATCTTTAGAAACAATGGAGAAAAAGGGAACAAGAGTATCAAAGCTAGCTAGCGGAGGTCGACAAAGCGTTAGCATATATGAGTCAGGAATTGGGAAGCGCAAGAAAGTATATTGTTGACTTAGATGATCACACGGAAGAGTAGATTAGGTCCATAGAGAGGTATTAGTTTGAGAAAATGGAACAATTATCTGAGTTTCTCATTTAATAATGAATCGGTATTTTATTTAGGGAGAAGTGGAAAAGTATAAGAAAGCAAGGGAGGATGAAGGACAATTCGCGGCATAATGCTTATACCATTTCTTTTTGAATGCGTAGCTTTGCTCTTTGTCGCACTACTTCCACTAGCAACCGGCTTCGGATTCTCCTTAAGGAACCGTGTTGAGTAGGAATTTGAATAGAAACTCTATTTTGGAGCTCAATGTTTCTGGACTCTACTCCTCTCCCCGATCTCGCTCTGCTCTATGCGTAAAGCTTCAACTCAATCACTTGGACAAAGAGATTTGACCTACCAACTACAGGCTCGGGTGCGAGAACAATATCCATTGCATGCTTCCGCCTCCCAATAATACATGTTTCTCAACCACCCACTTACTACAAGAATGTATCATGATGAGAATCAAAGCAATAATCAGGTTCATTGATATTCCTGGTATAGTAGATGCTATCATACATACAATCATACTCAATTCGATGGAATTGTTTGATCTTATCTTAAAGGGGATCTTCTAGAATTTTGCACATGAGGGTTTATTTCTTGGTTTTGTCCGGTCATTAATAACTTTATTATTTTTAGATAAGATAATAGTAGATAGAAACAACGTTTGTAAGGAGTCCTATTAAAACCAAGAAATATAGGCCTGCCTACCATCCACACCAGAATCCCTCTCCATTTTTCTTATATAGTCCATATTTCAAGTAGTCAATATGCCAGTGCCTATTTATTCTCTTGCCCTTCCTTCTCTTGTGTCGGGCGTGTGATCGATTGGAAAGCTCCTTCCCCTTTTCTCCTGGAAGAGGGTCAGTCTCAAAGAAAATGAAAGAGGAAGGAGCTTTCCAATCGATCACACGCCCAACACAAGAGAAGGAAGGGCAAGAGAATAAATAGGCACTGTAATATTGACTACTTGAAATACAGACTATATAAGAAAAATAGGGAGGGATTCTGGTGTGGATGGCTGGCAGGCCTAAAGTACGACTTATGTACGAGCCATACCACAACAGTAGTAGAAAAGTTCAGAAGATGCTGCAAGGATAAGTCTTCAGGTACAGGTAGTAACCACAGATTGTTATATCTACCTAAGACCCATACAAAGGAGCTGTGGTAAATTTCAAAAGAATTGAAGAATGGCATATCTAAATGTACGACCAAAAGACATGAGTCGTAGGATGCAGGTACAAGTCGTACCAAGAAACCCGTGAAAACATTCATAGGATGCCAGAACTCTTACGATCAAACAACGAAAAGACAGTACGACTTGTAGATTCATGGTACTAGTCATACCAGCTTCCAACACTTATCCAACATCAGCAGTTTCCAAGCATTGTACAAGTAAAGGTACGACCCATATAATCCAGTTACGGGTCGTAAGTGAAGTTGCAACAGTTCAACAGTTTTCCCTGTTTTCTTATGAAAGGGTTCTAAATATTTGTATAAATATTATTTAGGTTATTTTCGGTAAGGAGAAGTTGGAGAGAGCCAAATTTGGAGAAAAATAATTGTTGTTGATTTTTATGCAAGTTTTGGGGAGACTTTCTTGAATTATTTTTCTCATTGTTCTTGAAGTGTTCTTCCTTAATTCCTGCAATAACCAAGTGGATTTTCTTCCAATCATCTTTCTAAGTTCCAAATTATATATTTGTCTATGAATGCTTATAATTATCTCACAACCATGAGAGGCTAAAACCTCCACAACTAGGGTTGTGGGAACCATGGTGAATTAATGAACTAGGGTTGCATAAAGTGATTCTAAATCAATGCTAGATGCTTTTATTGTATTCTCTTCATCTTTAACATTTCTTAACAAAGTGCAATGTTAGGACTTACCCGAATTCTTTACTTTCTTGAATCTAGAGAAATAGAGATTAGCAAAAGAGAATTACAACAAAGCCTTGAGCTTTATGGGTCATTGTATGACTTGAGCTGCAGACACGAGATAGTTAATTTGAAACAAATTGATAACGGTTGAATTGAAATCATTCATGATACCTAATCCAGTAATTGAGTATAGTCATCCAAGAGAGACGAACCAGTCCTTTGGGTGGGCCCTAGTTATTAGTTCTACAAGCATTGGGATAGATCACAAGTGTAAAATTCGAAGTAGTTATCAATCCATGGGGAACGCTTACCCTAGTTATTCACATAAACTTGATAAACAACAATCAATTCTCAGCTTTGTTACATATTTACTTTTACAAAAACCCCTCTAGGAGATAACAACCTTAAAAGCTTAAATACGAGCGTTACTCTATATCTTGACTTTATTCCCTGTGGGATCGAACCCAATATTAGTTGGGTTATATATTGACAACGTCCGGGTTATACTTTTATAGGGGTGTGATTTGAGCGTTATCATACTGCACCAGCTCCTAAACCACTAGTCGATCCCCTGCATGTTAGATTACATACCAAACTCCACCCCTATATCAACAAAATCAGGCACAACCCACCATTTACTCCCAGCATACCGCCCCTACCTTGAAACTTCACCACCCACTCTCCAAAATCAACCCACCATCCCTAACCAAACCATGCCTATAATCGGGACTTTCCAAGTTCAAGGAGACCCTAAGCCATATTCTACGGCTGCAGGCAGCCAAAGATCAACCATTATGTGGAGATGTAAAAATACTAAAAGAGTAAAGAGGATGAGAAAGACTAGGAAATGAAGATAATGAAGGAGGCAATGGCAATGGCTATGAAAGAACGTATTTTTTGTAACAAAGTTGACCTAGACTATGATGATCTATGAATGAACCCTAACATAGATTTACCAGAAGGGCTAAGGTGTCAATGTTTGACACCTTTAACTGAGTTAAGAACCTTCTAGAATATCAATGAGCTTATTGTGTCAAGATCGTCGGAGTAGGAAAAATAAGGCATTAATCATGAGGTTCTTTAGTTGAAGTTTGAGCGGCAAAGCTTTGAAATGGTTCACCTCTTAAGAATTGCAGAAATTGCCAAACTGGAGAGGATTAGGTAAGGATTTTGTTGAGAGGTTCACATAAAATGTGAAATTTTTCTCAAACCACTACCATATAGAAAATCAAGCAAAAATCTATAAAAATTATCGGGAATATACATATCATTAAAGGAAGGAAGCTACTAGAGTTTGACCTCCAATGATGGAGAATGAAATGAATGATGTCTTCGTTCGAACTCAAGAACCTACTACTACGAAAGGATATTGCCTATGATGGGGGAAAATATATTTGTTGTCTCGTACAATTCCAATATAACAAAAAACAAAGTATTTTGACTCTTCCCTCTATCAAAAATCTTTCACCCTTTTCCCCACCAAAAGAGTATGCATTAAATTCACATAATATTTACCCCATTTTTTATGCACAACCAAATTACAAGCACCATCAACCTACAAAAATCCTCCACCGACATATTCAAATTTTAAACCCAATATGCAAATACCAACACTCGTACCCCAAAATCCTCTTATGTGTAGCTAATCATCTTCTCTTACCTATCAACATGCCCCTCGCCCAAACAAGTACGATTTACCGGGGCAAACTTAGAAAGAAAACTACCCTGTACCTTTACCCTATTTGTGGAGAGTTGGACTTAACTATCTGAACGATTGAAAATTGTTAGATTAATATAGACTTTGGATCAAAAGTCCATTAACACAACAACTAGATCTTATAAGTTTGACCAAAGATGTTCCCATCACTCGGGAGAGGCTATGGGTTCCATTGAAGACTGCATTAATTTGAAACATAAGATTCAGGACATAATTGACTAAAAGGTTATTGCTTAGTAAATCGTTGCTCCTAATATCAATAACAACTTGTTGCCAAGACATGGAGGAGTCATATTTATATGATTGAAGTCGATAAAGCTTGGTTAATAAGCAAGGGTTTGATCAAATACAACTCTAATACTCTTGAAAAAAATTTAGCCTCTTTGAGCATAAGCACGAACCTAAATTTGTTGTAATGGTTGCACCTCATCAAGTGTTCTCTTTAGTCCCTAAAAGTGGTCTTGCTATGACCAAAGGAAAAGTTACTGTAGAAACTGTTGTTTCATATGGTATGACTCATTCTAGGAGGTACTCCAGAATAGTTAGCTTATGGTTTTCCAAAGAAGGATTGTCAAAATTGGTCGATCAAAAAAGGTAATGTCAAAGAATTTTGGAGGAGGATACGACCCAGAGAATATTCTATTATGAAGTATGTAGAGAAGATACTGCCCAGATTTCTATATGGGAAATGTTGATGAGTTCCCAATATAACAAACAAGCTTTGTAAAAGGTCCTTGACGAAGCATATGTCCTAGTGGGGATATGTTAAGTAGGGTTGTTAGAAGAAACCGGATCTCATTCAGTAAAAATGAGTTTCCTTTCAAATGGGCTATATGTAACACGGCTCTACATGTCACAATCAAATACCAAGACAAGATCATAGGTTGAGTTTTAATTGATGATAGATCTAGACTCAATAGATCTCCTATGTCAACCCTTGCATAATTGGATTACAATCTATGAAAGGTCCAATAGAGTCGTATCAATGTGAGAACATTCCATGGAGGTTCAGGTTGATCTATATATCTAAATGGGACCTGCTAAGTATAATACTGAGTTTCAAGTTACGGACATAACCATAACCTAAAATTTATTATTGGGAAGGTCGTGGATTCATAAAGTTGGAGAAGTACCGTCAACTCTTCATCAGTTAATGAAGTTTATGTGGGATATCAGGGAATAGGCATTCATGGTGAAGAGGGTGATTTGAGTAACCATGTGCCAATCATTGAAGATATACCAGGGGGAACCATTTATTATACTATCGAAATCATGAATGTTATGAGTGAAGATATAATCCCGCAAATATCGATGCCTCCCATTTGTAAGACATTTGCTACAATAATGTTGAGGAGGGGTTTTGAGCTAGGATCTGGTTTAGAAAAGTTGTTGGAGGGTTCCATTCCAATCCCAGGAAAGAGTTTGTGATTTGGTTTAAGATATTTCCTGACTGAGGCAGAGTTTTCTTAGACTAAGACCAACAAAAAGATTAACCAAAAGTTGTCCAAACTATTGTAAGAATTATATTGTTTTTTCCTATTCGAGGTGGGGATTCTAAAGCTAGCAATCTAAAGGAAGGTATATGAGGCTTATTTTGATGGTTGTGTTGTGATATTAGAGGAAAACACCAACTATTCGAGATGCCAGACCCATAGAAGAATTGTAGAATTAGACATCTACTCTATGCCTAATCCGCTAAATGTCTCAGTAGAAAGATGAAAATTTTATAAGCTTTCAAAATTGGTGGGCTCATATGAGACCCGAGACTTTCCCTTATTCTTTTACTTTTTTCACCATGTATTTATCTTCTCTTGTAATGATTTAAAAAGCAAAATGACTAATGTTGATCTGAGTAGTAAGCCAAAAGTTTGTATGATTTTAATGTTTAATGAAAGTCTCTCCCTCCATTCGAAAATAAATTATGATCTATTTATTTATTTTTATTTATGATCTATTTATTTACTTTTACAGTTTAAACTTTTAATACTTGATGCTAACTAGATTTTCTTTGATTTCAGGAAAAAAATTTAGACCTACCAAAGCTATAACATGTCACGAGCTCAATGAACAAAGTTAATTTGACAGTTACGAATCTAAGGAATATGACAAAAAGGCTATGGCACCTGAAAAACTTACAAAGGATCTGAGATAGTTTGAAGACAGAGGAAAACCTAACTTGGATGAAATTGAAGTCGTGAACTTAGGAGACTCTGATCAAGTCAAGGGAGCAGAATCAGTGTTCACTTGACAGAAGCACAAAAGAGAGATTGATCAGTTTTCTCCAACGGTATATTGACGTGTTTGTCTGGTCTTATGAGGACATGCCAGGACTAAGAACATAAGTTGTCAACTGATCCAAGTTTTAGCCTAGTAAAGAAAAAGATGTGAAAGAAGGTTTTACTCTCAGAATAAAAAATGAATTCACTAAGAAGATTCAGGCCAAAGACATGAAAGTGACAATGTAACCTACTTAGTTGGCTAATATTGTTTCGGTTCCAAAGAAAGATGGCAAGATCTAACTTTGTATGAATTATAGATACCTCAACAAAACTAGTTCAGAAGACAACTTTCCATTTCCAATATGCACTTTCTCATCATCCAATCATTTGTGGATTGTCTTGCAAGATATCATCAAATCTTGATGGATGACGAGATGTGTAAAAGGCAATTTTCATCACAACCTGGGATTTTACCACTACCAGATTATACCATTTGGTATAAGAATGTCGATGTCACTTACATGAGAGTCATGAAAACTATTTTTCATGACATGATTCACAAGGAGAATAAAGTATATATGGATTATATTCAAGTCTCGCAAGAGTTCGAATCATTTTACTTACTTGGAGAAGTATTTCCAAAGGCTATGCAAGTATAATTTAAAGATGAATACTGCATTTGGGGTTCCTAACGGTAAATTATTGGGTTTCATATTTACTAGGAGAGGCATTGAGCTTGATCCTTCCAAAATTAAATACATTCAAGAGTTACATCCTCCAAATACTAAAAAAGAGGTGATAAGCTTCCTAGGGAGGTTAAATTATATCAATCGATTCATATTTCTATCATATTCAAGTTGCTGAAGAAAGATGCACTAACAGAATGGACCGAAGAATGTCAAAAAGTTTTTGATACTATTAAGAGTTATTTGCAAAAACAACCAGTGTTGGTACCATCATGAGAAAGAAGCCCATTGTTGTTGTGTCAATCTGGATCATATAACACATTTGGATGTGTATTAGGACAATATGATGAAACTGGAAGGGAAGGGAGAGAAATTTATTATCTAAGCAAGAAGTTCACACCATATGAGGCTCACTGCACCTTCTTGGAAGGGAATTGTTGCGCTTCAACATGGATCACCCAGAAGTTGAGACGTTATTTATCGGCATACACTACATATCTTATTCTCATGATAGATCTCTCAAAATATATCTTTCAGAAGTCAATGTCAATTGATAAATTGAAAAAATATAAAATATTGCTAAATGAGTTCAACAAAGTATATGTGAATCAAAATAAATAAAAGAACAGGCTTTAGCCCACCATCCTGCAGAGAATTCGGTGGATGAAGAGTATGAACCTCTTCGGACTTCCTTGATGAAGAAGTATTGTCCACGGGAGAATACATTGGCGAATCCTATCCTAGTTGGAGAGTGTTCTTTGATGGAGCAGTAAATTTCAAAGGTTTTGGAATTGGAACTATGTTGGTATTAGAATCTGGACAGTATTACCCGGTGATAGTAAAACTTTATTTTCCATGCACCAATAATATGATCGAGTATGAAGCGTGTATTTTTGGAATTATTATTGGCTCTTGATATGAATATTAAGGAATTATTGGTAGTTGGTGATTCAGACTTATTAATTTGTCAAGTTCAAGGAGATTGGACCACAAATAATTTTAGAATCTTTTCTTACGTACATCTAGTACAAAGTTATGTAAAAAGTTTAAGAAGATTGTGTTCAGACACACTCTGAGGGTGCAAAATGAGTTTTTCCGACACCCTTGCTACTATTTCATCCATGATATAACATCTATACAAGAGTTACATTGATTCATTAGAGATAAGTTTAAAAGAGAGCAACCTATACATTGTTCTCATGTGGAAGCAAAACCATATGGCAAACCATGGTATGCCGATATAAAGCGGTATTTGGGAATCGAAACATACCCAAAAATGCAATAAATAATTTGAAAAAAATAATTCATCGAATGTCCAATAATTTCTTTGTAAATGGAGAAATCCTTTATAAGAGGACTCTTAATTTGGGACGGCTAAGAGTTATTAATATTGTAGAAGCAACAAAGTTACTCGAGGAAGTACATGTTGGAGTATGTGGGACACACATGAATGAATTCTCCTTGGAAAGAAAGATCTTATGGGCAGGTTATATTTGGATCACTATGGAGAATGATTGTAGTCGCCTTATTCAAAGATGTCCTTAATGCCAAAACATGGAGATTTAAAACAAGTACCTCTTAATAAACTTCATATGATGACTTGTCTTTATCCTTTTACCGCTTGGGATATGGATGTTATTGGTCCTATTGAGCTAGTTGCCTCTAATGGACACAGGTTTCATTCTAGTTGCTATTGATTATTTCACCAAATAGGTAAAAGTCGCCTCTTACAAATCCTTGACAAAGAAGGTAGTAGCTAATTTTATTGGTGGTAATCTAATATGTAGATTTGGAGTACTGGAATCCATCATTACAGACAATGGAGCAACTTGAACAATCGTATGATGAAAGAGATATGTGAGAAATTCAAGATCTCTCACCAAAATTCAACTACATACCATCCTCAAATGAATGGAGTTGTGTAAGTTGTCAACAAGAACATCAAGAGGATATTGAGGAAGACGATTGATAATTATAGATCTTGGCATGAAAATTTTCCTTATACTTTGTTTGGTTATCATACAATAGTCTGTACTTCAACCGAAGTGATTCCCAACCTGTTGGTGTATGCTATAAAATTATGATACCTACTGAAGTTAAGATACCTTCATTAAGAATCATCCAAGAAGTTGAGTTAAGTGACGTTGAATGGATCTGCATTCGGTATGAAAAGTTAGCAATGATTGATGAAAAGAGGTTGAACATTGTCTCTCATGGTCAAAACAATTCCTCTAAAGTGGCGGCACAAGAAGGCTGAGGAACATGTGTCACTGCAACTCTCATTGTGTTAGCAGGTATGATTTAAGCTCTGACAATAACATCCTGATCAGTCGAGTGAGCTCTTTTCTTAAACTGCATCCTAGTCTGTAAAGGAGAATGGATAAGGCCTTCACCAAGAAAGTGAGAACTCAAACTTTTGAAGTAGGACAGTTGGGCTGAAGTGCATATTTTCAAACAAGATGAGTTTAAAGGTAAATTCTCACCAAATTAGCAAGGCCTTATCTCTTACACTAAGTACTCTCAAAAGATGCTTTGGTTTTGGCTGAAATAGATGGCCAAGTATGGCAAAAAGCTATCAATTCGTATGTTGTCAAGAGATATTATATTTGAAGATTGGTTGATTTTCATTTCTTTTCTTGTGATTGTGTATTTTCTTGTAAATGTTACTACGCTTATAATAGCCAGGTAGTATTTTCTCTGTAAATGAACTACGTAATGACTTGAATTCCTAAGATGAGATATGTAGGAGGCTAATTTTAGCTTCAGTCACATCTTTATTAAATTTTCAATGTTCCCCTTATTCGGAATTATTGTTTGACCTAATTTCCGCCTCAATGGGATATATAGGCACCTTAATGGCTTGGTCATATTTCCAGTAAGTTTTTCTTTCCTTTCATAATGAAAACTGGGACAAAATTTTTGAGAGGATCATAAATATTTCACAAGACAGAGTATTCTTTTGAAGACAAGTCTGAAGATCATTTCAGAATATGCAACTAGGACATAATTTTTTAGAAGGATCTTAAAAATTCTACAAGATGTCACTTTCCCCTATCAAACATTATAAGATTTGCCTTGAAAATTATAAATGGGACAAAATCTTTTAGGAAAGCCTAAAAAATTCTACTAAGTTTCATGAGATAATGCTTACCAGTTATGATAAGAGTTCCCAAAGACCTTTGGAGTTTCCCAACAAGTCGGTTGTCAAGTTGTGAACNATTCATTGTATCACACATGTCATGAAAATTGACAGAGATTTTGAAAAAGTTACTTCTTAAAGCATTGTTTCAAATAAATTTTATATTTTAAATTTTATTTATTTATAAATATAACTTTATCTTCGAGCTATCGAGATTGAAAGGATCGAGCAAATGCTTGAAGTTGAAAAGACAAGGAGCAAGGTGATCGGAAGAAGTCAACATATATCAATTTCAAGAAAATTAATATTTTTTTTGTAGATGCGGGTAGCATAAAATCATTAACAAAGCTCTATGTATTATTCAACTCATCCCTCAATATTTATAAAATAACAATGAGCAAATGCCTGAAGCAGACAAAGCGAAGAACAAGGGAATTGAAAAACCATCCATAATTTTTTTGTTGATGTAGGTTATCCAAAGATCATCAGAAAGCTCTATTTATCAACTAGTTTATTTTTGTATTCAAGAGATTATATTAATACTAGGCATGGTCCTCCAGTCACTTAGAAAATTCATCGAACAACAACATTTTTGGTATATATTTATTCAAAAGCAATCTGGATATCAGATGTTTTTTCTATCATGGATAAGGTTTATATTTATTCATGACGTCAAATGTCGATGGAGGATGACATTCATTATACTTATTCATTACGTTGAATATCAGTGGAGGACAACGTTCATTGCCGTAAAGGTCAAAAGTACGTACAATCACGTTGAATACTGGTAGAGAACAATATTCATTCATATGCACTACATAGGAAGTTTTTTTATCCATACCGCCCCAAACTCGGATTCCTGACCCAATCCAAAATTCCTTTATTTCGTCGAATATCAGCAGAAGACAAAGTTTATCATATTTATTTATCATATCGAATACCGATAGAGGATGATGTTCATTATTGTAAAGGCCAAAGGTACCTACAATCATGTTAAATAGCGATGGAAGACGATGTTCATTGCTGAAAAATGCGATATTTTCCTACAAATGAACTATCACATCGAATACCGGTGGAGGACGACTCTTATTCATATACACTGATCACATCAAATACCGATGAAGGATGACATTCATCATATGCACTCATCATGTCTAATATTAGTGGAGGAGTCCTAGTTTGTCCTACTAATGGACCTGCGTTTATTTTTCCGAAATATCAACTTCAAATAAAAAGGGTCGTCCCAATATAAGTCCATCATATTTATTTTTCAAGATCATCTGGTGGAAGATGACATCAGTTATCCATAAAGGCTATCTGTATTCACTCTTAGATTATCTGAGAGGATGGTATATCCAAAGTGTTCAGAAGAACACAAGATGTTGATATCCAACAGAATTACTAGATATTATTTTATATGAGGATTCAGGTACATGGGAAGCAACATGGAAGTCTTTCTTAGCAGCGAACAAGACATAGTACCAAAGAGGAATATCAAACTTTTTGAACACAAGTTGAGGATTGACTTTTAGCACATCAAACCACACCCACATGAGAAGGCATATAGGTTATTCCTTTTTTTTTTTTTTGCTTTTTGATTTCACATTTAGGGTAATTTCTGAAACTCACACTGGAGCACTATCTTAATTTTTTGAAATGGGGTGACAATGCACTTAGGGGTCGTTTGGTTATGGTTAGAGTTATGCAAGTATTGATAATACATGAATTAGTTATGAGGAAATTTATGTATTATTTTATGCAG
>JACEIK010000602.1:165697-196911 GCA_018107945.1 Datura stramonium
CCTATATAAACTGAGACTTATAAGCCCAGCCCAAGTCAATCTGCTAGCCCGTAAGGCTTGACCAAGGTTGGCTGTGGGCCAAAAGGATATTTTATTTAAATTAAAAATCTAAAAGAAGATTATGAAAAAAGATTTAAAAACTAAGAATCGTGATTACCGAATAACTCTTAATACCTTACACAATGCTTACTTACTTAGTGTTAAATTCTAACCACCAACTATAGAAATTGCATTCATGATTGCAATTCAATTTAAACTTAGAATTTAAAAGAAAATTATGAAAAAAGAAGTAAAACTAGAAATAATGATTACCAAATAAGTTCTAGTATATTACACAATACGTTACTCATTTAGTATTAAATTGCTAATAATGATTACCAAATAAGTTCTTTGGATCGCGGGCTTGGACTGGGTTGGCCCGTTTTGACAACTCTATTTGAGAGTCTTATTACCTGAAATATCCAAAACTATGGAGCCTATAAAATTATTAGCATTAAGTGAGAAGTGATTTTAGAGACATTTAAAACTTGATGTTCTAAGGAAAAAAAGGATAGCCAAGATAGAAAATAAATAACCAAGTAGGTAAGATATTGGCATATACGTAGCAATTAACAGATAGCAGATAAAATTGTGTGTCCTTTTGGGATTGTAAATCTTTTTGGAATTGAGACAAAGTCAAATTATTGATCTTGATACACCAAGATATCAAGACCTCCTAGGTTTAAGAATACATGATAAAGGAACACGCAATTTAAGCTCTACTAAATAAGAGTGGATTTTTGTAGACATGGTTCTCTCAAATTGACAACTTGAGAGTGAGAATGCTCATGACTATTGACGCGTCACTGTTCTATCAAATCATGATATATTCCCCCTAAAAGAATATTTAACGTGAATGATCGTGAAACCACGCAACCATTTATGTGTGTGATAGTGTGAAGTTCCAAGTGGAGGAAGATATGAGCAGAATGATAGTTCAAAATAAAGCAGTAACACATAGCAAGTAAATAAAAGTGATAATAAAATATGCAGTTTATAGAAAAACGGTAATGATATTGGGGAAAAAATGTGCATATTTAACCATCAGTTACCTTGAATTTTAGCATTATTTGTTGTCTTTGCTTATTAATTTGGTCATATTCTGCTTTATTTTGTGATTTACATGTGTGCATGTGATATGTATGAAAAGGAAGCCTTTCGATGACATTCTTGTTGAAACTTTAAGGAATATCAATTGGGATAAAATTGCCCAAGTCTCTTAAGAAGTTGCACCACCATTTGCGACACAAGGGTGATGCAAGAGTAGAAATAATTGCCACGCTAATGCCATAACAAGAGTGGTGCAAGAAAGCTTGATCACAAAACTGTAAATGCATGGTTGTGCCACCCCTTGCGATGCAAAGGTGGTGCAAAGTTACCAAGATTTGCCACGACCATAATAGCAAAGGTAGCGCAAGAAAACCCCGATTTCTAGAGTCATAATGAACTATTGCACCACCCCTTGTGATGCAAGGGTAGGGAGAGGCTACAGTGTAATGACCCGCCATATCGTTATAGAGACTTAGCACTGCGAGTGTAAGAATTAAAATTTTTATGGGAATGATTTTATTGTTGTGATTAAAAAGGTCCAAGAAAGGTTAGTATTAAATGAACAGAATTAAAAATTTAAGTGGGCTCAAGCAGGTAGACCACTGCAGTGAATAGTCCCTCGCCATAGTGGGATCGCTGCAGCGAAGAGGTCATAGCCACAACGGATGATGCAGACCAAAACTTCGAGTTTTAGTCTATTTCAAGATCCAGTTCCAATTCTAATAAGGATTAGTTATTAAAAATGCTCTGGGGTGTTATTTTTATATTCTAATCAAGAAAACAAAAGGATGGCTTTAAGAGAACAATATTCCACCTTCCTCCCTGATGACTTTCTTCAAGAAATGCTAGATTCGGGTCAAGAACGAAGAATCAAATTCTTGCTAGCAGCTTGGCGCCCAGGTAGGTTATGGTTTACTTTGAGTTAACTTTGATTTAGACTCATATACATGTGAGGAATCGATATGTTTATTGGTTTATCCATGTATATGACCTTAAGTTTGTTCGTCCGTCTAGATGACTACACGCAAGTGCACGTGGTCGAACAAGTAGTAAAATGGCTCAAGTAAGCCAAGTATCGATCCCACAGGGACTGGACTATGAAAACTTCAATTATTTTGAATCAATTAATTTAATTTAATTAATCAAGTGTTAATAAACTTTAACTCTAAAAATGCAGACAACAATGTAAAAAAGATTTTTATATTTAGTTCCTAATTTATACTAAGTTTAAAGCAGATATACAATTTGAGTCTAAACTATAGTATGAGCAAGTAGGGCTAAAACGAACATGTAGAGAAATAAATTATCAAACAATTTGATTAATCTTTCCTCCGGTTGCTAGTCAAGAATTATTGCCTATGGATTAAAACTCTCATGCTTCAGCCCAACTTACGAATCATGAATCTTCCCACCTACATTTACGTAGTAAAAAGAAATTCATGTTATAGCCATACAAAACCGATTTAAGTAATTGACTCATACGACTTTCAGGTATATTTCTATCTGAAGGTAAATCAATTCTCAATTTTCCCAAACTAAGAAAAGATCATATCCTATCAATTCACAACTTTCCAATTTCTTGCTCTCTCGAGTAATCCAGTTTTTAGATATACATTAACATTGGCCAAACATTAATGCGATAAAACAAAAATTAATAGAACAACCATGGAAGAAAAGATGGAAAACCAAAATGATCAACAATTACATTTCACTACAAATGTTCTTAACCTCAACAAGAAGTGAATTTAGCCACTCATTTGTAGATTAAACATCATAAAATGAGTGTAAATCCCATACAAACAATTGAAAGAAAGGAGAAAGAGATAGAGAAAAACCCTAAGATTTTCGTCCCCTCAACTGCCTGTAACCCACGTTCTTGCTTCACCAAGTCAGAATAATTAAAAATGAACCTAAGTGTTCTATTTATACTGGTGGGAATTTTAAGAATAATAAGCAACGCGTCACGGAGTGCATCGCGAACCTTTTGCATGAAGGTGACGCGGCGCAGAGCGAACCCTCAACGGAATCTGGCCCTCGGTATATATGCCCAACGTGCCACGACGTGAAACGCGGAGCTTGGATAACGTGCCACGGCTCCAACGCGCACCTTCACTAGAATTCCATGTTCCAGGTAATTAGGTCCAATGTGCCAGGAGGCAAGCGCGGACCTCCTACGGAAATTTGCCAGCTTTTGTCATCAGGGCGGAATGCATCTGCGATGGCAGCGTGACACGGCTCTATCGCGGAGCTCCTTTAAGTCATGCTTTCCTTGGCCTTTTCCTTGCTCGCTTCCGAGTCCATTCCCGGTTTCTTCCAACATGCATCTTAGCTTCCTAAAATTGTCTTTTTCCTGCAAAACAACACTAATCATGTTGGTTGGTATAAATTCACATTTTAACTACAATTTACATGAGAAGGTACAAACATCGATGGATAAACAAGATGAAATGATGCATTTGAGTATAACTTGGGAATATAAATCTTCCCAGATCCGCACCCCACACTTAAATTTTGTTCGTCCTCGAACAATAATCTTACCTCGTGCAATTGACACCCAATCATGGCTACTTTGGCTCGACAATGGAGCTACGGTTATACCGATTATTTAATATAACCAAATCATCAAGAAAACATGCATAGTCTCATCAATACAATGACATTCAACACATTAAGACCTCCTAGACTCCAGAATCAACTCTCGATATTGGCAAACTCCATACCAAATCAGCTGATCAAGATATCAGAGCCACGAGGAAATTTTAACTCTCGTCAAGCATGTGCCCTCATACAAGAGAATTTCCCCTTTTCAATTACATGAACTGTAAACATTACATGCAGGGGCATATGAAAACGATTTCGCTCTCTCTCCCAAAAGAATTCTGCATGCATCATGTCATGAACCATAGGCTTGCCTCCTAGTGTATTACTCCACTAATATAAGGACGCGTGATGTAAGATCACGTAAGACTTAACGGGTTGTAATGTAAGCTACGGAACTAGTAAATACTGGGCTAACCAATAATAACAATAGAATCCTTAAGTGCTTTTCAATGCATCCCATCAACATTATGGGCATTCTGTTCCTTCATCCTCCCATTCTTGAAGTCTTTCTTTATTTTTTTGGTTCCCATTTCTTTAAGCACACCCGACTTAACAACAAAGATTAGTTATACATCTTTATTTTCTTCAAATCCGGCAAGTGCACCTTTGATGCACTTTCTTTACTTTCATCACTTTGCTTTTTCTTTTCTTTCACAATTCTCACTCCTTGACACTGTGGGGAAAATTATTTTTTGAGCGCTTAAGAGTTTTTGGATCAAATTTACGGATAATGAAAAGTAGGGGTTAAGCTCGGTTTACACCTTTTCGATGAAAGAAAAATATATAGACTAAAGGCTCAATGGGCTAACTAGGATTGACATTCGAGGTGGGTATGATACTGAAAAAAGACTTTCGGTTAAAACAAAGAAACGCCTACATCCTTTCCTACACTACACTTCCTTCATTTTGTTTCATACACACACCAGGCAAGTTCTAGACAATTCACAATAGCATGGAATAATCGAAGCCTCACCAAACACTCATTGCACATGCTCCAACTCAAGAAATATTCCACGGAGACTCTTCAATCAGCTAATCACAAAGATTCAAACATTAAGCCTCAATCACACGAATCGAACTCTATGGCCTAGTATCTCAACATATTTACAAAGTTGCATGCTTTCATACGAATCACCTTTGCATTCTAAATAACATGTACAACACGCAACAAGAATTTCGCAACCATAAAGTAGCAACACGCTTGGGATACAACAAACAAAAAATACAACTAAGGAGCAAAAACTACTCCTATCGACTACATTTAACTTAAGACGGTCGTCATCCATCCATCATAGGAACGGTCACTATTACGACTTCGGTTCCAATGAGACTATTCTCGGTAAAAAGAACCAAAAACAAACGCGAGAAACCCAATCATAAAAATAATTTAACGAAAATTTTAAAAATATCGATGATTTCGATAAAAAATATTTAAAACCTATAATATAAAAAAAATAAAAAAAATAAAAAAAATAAAAAAAATAAAAAAAATAAAACATACACACAAAAATCACAGGGTCAATTTTTTCCAAGCACAACAACAGAACATTAAAATCAACAAAACAAGACAACAGCAGCACCTAACTACTCCCCACCCCACACTTAAACCCGAACATTGTTCCCGGTGTTCATAAATTCAACATAGCACAAAAGCGGGTGGTGAAACTCCCTGATCAATCGAAGTATTCAACTTCTTCGTCGGGTGCCCGGCCCTTTGTCTCCCATGTGCAGATCGCCCCCGTCGTCCTCTGGAGCTCAACATCGGAGTCCTCACGACGTGTCTCATCGGTGGGGACGTCTTCATCCACAGGCTCCACAAAAGCTGGGCCCACCCGACATAGAGCCCTAGCATTTTCGCCGAAGGGGTAATCTAAAAGTCATTGCCATAGCTCATCCTCATTGTGGGGCCTCATGTATGCGCGGTAGACATGTTGCATCCCAAACATGCGGGCCATGTACTGATCATCCCGAGCATGTCGCTCGGCTAGTGTAGTAGCCCGTGGTGGTGTCAGGTGCCTTGGTGCTGTGACGTCCCGACACGCCCTGTCAATACGGGACAATCCGGGCCTCTTCCTCAATATCCGACGCCTGCTGAGCATTCGATAAACGCAAACCCGTGCACACATGCCCTTGATGCAAAACGGGCTCTTTTCATGGCAGATATGATCACCGCCCCAACATTGATTTCCAGCCTTTCATCAAGGCATAGACCAAGCACACGATCCCGGGTGACATCTATCATAATGCACCCCCCCAGGGAATCGAGGCGAGAACAAATGATTTTAAGCCAAATCTGCTTCCCTTTGTTCATCTGCCCGGTAGGGCAATGTCTAATGGTAGCCCCTCTCCTTATGCCTGTTCCACCGTGCTGTTGAACGGGCTCCACACAAGGTGCGTCTAATATCCGCATATGGTGGGTATTCATTTGCCCGGAGTACATGGGGCGTCTGTGTTAGTGCCCCCAAGATGGCATTCGAGGTGATGGGGCTCAAGAATGACAATTTGACCCCTTATTTTGACAGTGTGACTGCGGAGCGTCGGGTTCCAATTTGATAGAACTCCCGAGGTAGGGTGCCGGGTGCACTCCTTGGGCTCTTCAAAGATGAAGCTCGGCCCGGCAGTGTCAATCCGAGTGGACAATTAGAAGACTCCTATGCCAAGGCTCCTTGCAATGTGCTCCTCGAGGACGTATTTATTCTTCTTATGCTTTGTATACCATTTCTTCCCTTCGTCTGTCACCCATCGGGTTCCGTATTGGCGGCATTGGCCGCGCGGAACTGCTGGTGCTCTTTGAGACTCTTTGCTCCCGGTCACGATTCTTTTTCTTCCGCCACCCGATGTAGATGCGCCCTTACCTTTGTCTTTTTGCTTGCCATTGTTCCTGTCACATCAAGCAGACGGTCCCAATGTCAGTCAAATTAAAATTAGCTTCGAACTAAGGTTGGGTTAAGCTAGGCCACCCCACACTTAGTCTTTAGCCCACCAGAATTACAGCATTACGGCAGCTCATCCTTATTTTCCAATTTACATAAAAAAAACAAAAAAAACAACAACAAAATGCCTCGTGCATTCAAAAGAGTCGGCAGTATAAATTCTATGTACTACTCAGACTTCGTACAGCTAATCACAACATTACCATCGATAACATTTCATCACATAGCACTTAGCAAAATTCAACCCAACCTACGCAATTCACCAATTTCTAGCATATCACACTTTCGTACGAAAATCAGTACATTGTCTTTTAGCATATTAACGTTAAGCAAAACCCAGCTCACCTCACCCAACATGCACAACCCAACAGAATTCACATTTCAACTCAATTTTTACTTCTTCATATTCAAATTCAAACCCTAGCTACAATTTCACAAAAATTCGGGCAAGCATGTATATATCGCGTTTATACAATCACAATGATATTACGAACATCAATCAACAATAACTTAAATGAATTTAAGCTCAATTTCTACTTAGGGCAGGTTTACTCATCACATGTTCAAAATTAAAAAATTCGACAAGAATTGAGATAGAGTTGAAGAACATACCTTGAATTCGATAAAATCGAAGGAAACTTGAAGAAAATGTGTGCCTAGGTCCGTGTCACATTGAGGAAGGAAGGATTTTGGGGTGTTTATATCACCAGAGGGGGAGAAGGAATGGGAAAAATGAGGCAAAATCGGGGTTAAAAGGTGGGATTTTCGCGCGAGTCACCCAGTGACCGGTGTGACCCGGCATGAGTAACACTCAACGTGTCACGGAGGGTAGTGCCCCTCCGTGACACGAATTCATCATTATTGGGTGTTCTGGAATTTTAAAAATTCCAGATTTACACCTCAATGTGTCACGGAGGGTAGCGAGGCCCTCCTCCATTGACACGAGGCAACATCGCATAGGCTCAGCTTTGTTTTGCCACTTTTTATTTTCTTACCTCGATTTTCCTTTGCGATTCTTTTCATTTTTTGCCCTCCGTTCAACTGAAATCCATCTTACAACAAGAATTGGTTAGAATACCAAGGTTCTAAACATAACACAATATTTTTTATGTTACATTTTATATATTTTTTTCTCTTTTTCTTTTTCCTCTTTTTTTTTTAAATAACTATACGTACAATCAAATTCAGCAATTTCACGGGTTGCCTCCGTGCAGCGCCTGGATTTACCGTGATGCTCGTCATTTTAAGCTCATTCAGCCCCTACGGTGGCAGGGCGTTTCCCTAAAAACGTCGCTCACCAGTGTCATCTCACACCGATGCCCATCAAGCGCGACCGTGGCATCTCGATCTGCTTGCCACCAGCTCCGGTTTGGGGGGATCTTTCCTTTAGTGGTTTCCAAATGACTCCGTGACTCAACACTCCGAGAAGTAATATCAGCTCGATCAAGCACGTTGATGCGAGTTCCTCGTACACGGTTGGAAGCTTTGTGGCCTTGTACACATCAAATACCTCCACTTTGTCGTGCGCTCGCATGGTTGGTTGCCACTGCAGCTACATCAATTAGCGCTTTCCCGGTCGCCAGAAAGGATTTCCCAAAATAAATGGGACTTCGTGTCTGGCTCAAATCCCGACACAACAAAGTCTACCGGGAAGATAGGGAGCCCTTGCACCAGCACGTCCTCCACAATGCCACCAGGTGCGGCCAGGACCGATCCTCTAATTACTGAATCAACGTTGTTGGTCTAGGACTCCCTAGCCCCAACTTCTTGGCAGATACCGATGTCGGCATCAAGTTAATGCTCATCCCCAAATCCCACATAATCCGCGAGCTCAGATACTTTTCCCAATTATAATTTGAATTGTAAAGCTCCAAGGGTCCTTGAGCTTTATGGGCAACTTGTTTTGTATCGGAAGTGCACTCCTTCGTAAAGGCCGTAATGCTCAGTCAACCTGCTTTTGTTCGCCACGATGTCCTAGATATACTTCGCATACTTCGGCACTCACGCAAAAACATCAACAAGAGGTAAATTGATATGTACTTTTTGTTTAAGCACCTCCATGATCTTTTAGAAACACGCTTCCTCCTTGTGTTTCTTTAATCTTTGAGGGAACGGGGGTGGTGGTCGTTCTGGTTCAGCATCCTTCTTCTTCCCCTCTTATCACTGTGCTCCCTCTCATTTTCTGTAGCTCCCATTGAGGTGGTCTTTCTGGTTCCACCTCTTTAATTTGTAAACCACTCCTTGTAGTCCCTTTGCATTCACTTTCTTGGGGTTGGGATCCAGTATCACTTTCGGAGTCCTCCTCTAGGCCTGGTGTTTTGAGCTAGCAAATTGCCCAAGCTGGTACTCAGAGTGCCTTTGTAGCTAATGATACAGTGTAGGCCCGCAGGGTGTACGGGTCGTACAAATATCTGATGGCTCTTTTGAAGAACCGGATTGTCGAACCCACGGGAATAGGAATCTGGGGTGAAACCTTTTCAAATGTTAATTTACTACAACTATAGCAGTAGAACAACGGAGTAACGAAAATAGTTTGTTTTAGGAATATAATTTTTATACTACACTAAGCTAATTATCTGAATGAATCTGCGATGGATAAAGAGCATGTTGAGGTTGAAAAAGAACATGTGAAAGAAATGAACTATCAATTTACGTGGTTTATCTTTTCCTCAGTTGCTAGTCGGAACCTACTGCCTATGGATTAAAACTCTCGTATTTAACCCAACTTAAGAATCATGAATCTTCCACCTACATTTTCATGATAGAAGGAATTCCAAGTTCTAGCTATACGAAACGCGGTTCCACACATGACTATTACGACTTTCGGGTATATTTCTATCCCGAAGGTAAATCAATTCCCAATTTTCCCAAACAAAGAAAAGATCATATCCTATTAATTCACAACTTTCCAATTTCTTGCCCTCTCGGGTGAAACCAGACTTTTGGTTACACTAACATTGTGGACATTAATGTAGTAGGAACAAGAATTTAATAGAACAACCATGGAAGAAAAGAAATACAGCAATCAATAATTACATTTTCAACACAAAGTTCATAACCTCAGCAAGAAGGAGAATTAGCCACTCATTTGTGGATTAAACATCCTTAAACGTATGTTAATCATGCAAGCAATTGAAAGGAAGAAGAAGAGATGAGAAAAACCTAAAATTTCGTCCTCAAGGTGCCTGTAACCCGCTTCTTGCTCCACCAAGTCAGAATAATTGAAAATGCCCCTAAGTGCTCTATTTATCTAGGGATAAATTTTCCCGGAATAACGAGCAACGTGTCGGCGTGCATCGCGGGCACTGCCTCCGTGACACGGTGCAAATCGCGAAGCCCTCTGGAAATCGTCTGCCGGTGGTACCCACAACGTGGCACGGCGTGCATCGCGGAGCACTGCCAACGTGCCACGTTTTCCAATCACGGATCTGGGGAAATGCACCATCTGAATAATTCACTTCCAACGTGGCACGGCCTGATCGCGGACCTTACTGGAATTTATTTGGAATTTCCATCCCGGGCGAATGCATCCGCGATGGCAGCGTGAAATGGCTCCATCGCGGAGCCCTTGTAATCCTTGCTTCACCATCCGCTTCCTTGCTCGTTCCCAAGTTCATCCTTGATTTCTTCCAACATGTCATTTTTCATCAACAAAAGCATGTTTTCCTACAAAACAACGCTAATCATGTTGGTTAGTATAAATTCACACTTCCGTACAATTTCTTGAGAATGTACACAATTTATTAGACAAACAAGGCGAAGTTATACATTTGCAGTATCGATTTGGCATATAAATATGCCCCTTATCACCTACCCACACTTAAAATCTTGTTCGTCCTCGAACAATACTCATCTCACTCATGCAATTGATATCCCACATGGCTATTTAGGCTCGACAATCTAGCCTACGGTTATACCGATTATGTTCAAAGCAAATCATCAAGAGAAACATGCATAGCATCATTATTACACGACACTTAATAAATCAAGACTTTTTAGCTCAGAATGGAAGCTCTCGATATCGGCAAACTCATGCATGTATTAGGCGTAAGATATCCGACATGAATGTATTCTATCATCAAACATGTGCCCTCACAACACTAGGAGAGATTCCCCTATTTTAATCACATGAACTTTAAGGAAATCCATGTCCGGGGTATATATGTACACACCCCATTTCCTCACTCTCCCAAACGGAATTCACAGCCATTGCGTCATGACCCTTAAGCTTGCCTCTAGTGTTTACTCCACTAATATATGGATGCGTGATGTAAGATCACATTAGGACTTAACGGGTTGTAATGTAAGCTACGGAACTAGTATATACTGGGCTAACCAATAATAGTAACTAGCTTCCTTAAGCGCTCTTCACACATCCCCTTCAAATTCCAAAATTATTTTCTTCCTTCACTCCTCTTCTTGAGTTTTCTTCATACTCATCACCCATCTCTTGAACACATAGACTAATCGAAGAGAAAGTTAAGTTAGGCAAGTTCCTTTCCTTCCATTCTGGCCATTTCACCCTTAACTCCCCTTTTTCTTTTTTCTCTTTTCTTTCTCTCTTTTCTCTTTCATCACTTTTCTTTTTCTTTTTACCACTTCACTCCTTGACACCATGGGAAAATTGTACATTTCCTCGAGCTTAAGAGCTTCGACTTTGGCCTAAGGACCACGAAAAGAAGGGGCTCTTGGTTCGCACCCTTTTTGACAAAGGAAAATCAGAAAGAAAAATTTATCAAGGTAAAAACCAACGGGCTGACTAGGGTTTAATCTTCAAGGCGGATGAAAGAAAAACAAGAAATTTACTGATTGACAAAGAAACGCCTACCATCCTTTCCTACACCACACTTCCTTCCATTTCGTTTCGTACACACGACAGGCAAGTTCTGGAGCAATCAACAATAGCATGGAATAACCAATTCCTCACTATACACTCAATGCACATGCTCGACTCAAGATGACTTCACAGAATTTTTAATCGGCTAATCATGAGAATTCAAAATTAAAGCCTCAATCACACCGAATCGAATTCTAAGGCCTAAGTGTCTTACATATGTACAAAAATGTGCATGCTTTCTACGAATCATCTTTGCTATATAATTATTATGTACAACAATAACACGGATGTCGGAGCCATAGAATAGCAACATGCATGGGACATCCAACCATCAACTAAAAAAACAAACAAGGACAAAATAAAAAAACAAAATAGCGAAACTACTCCTATCGACTACCTTTCCCTTAAGGTCGTCATCCATCCATCATAGAGAAGGGTCACTATTTACGACTTCGGTTCAATGGGACTCTTCTCGGCAAAGACCAGCAAACTCCGAGAAAGCCCAAAGAAAATAGTTCTGAAAAAAATTCGAAAAATTATCGATGACTTCGACAAGACTATTTACATGCCGGCTAACATCATTCCACAGCACACACAACAACTTCACAACAATAATTTACAATCCAATGAACATACAAATAAACAGGGTTAGAATTAAAACAAATACGACAACAAAAAGACGGGGAACATGCGATGATACACAAAAAGAGGCAAAATTCAGCACCTAACTTCTCCCACCCCCACACTTAAATCATGAACACTTTGTCCCGGTGTTCATACAATTACAAACAAAAGGTGGTTGTGAAACTCCTGATCCAGTCAAAGTATTCCACTTCCTCATCGAGTCTTTTGCCAGCCTCATCCCCCATATCCGAGAGTCTCCACCGTCATCCTCCTCCGACTCTTGTCGGAATCCTCCTGACGTGTCTCCTCGTCGATGGGGCGTCATCATCTGTATGCTCCACAAAGGCTGGGCCCACCCGACATATTGCCCTGGCATTCTCGCCAAATGGGTAATCTAAGTCGAGCGCCACCCAGCTGTCCTGAGTGCCGGTCTCCCGCCTGTGCGTAGGCTGGAGCATGCGCATCCCGAACATGCGGGACATATATTGATCGTCCCGAGCATGTCGCTCGGCAGAGTGTGAACAGGCCCGTGCGTGGTGTCTGAGGTGCCTTTGTTTTGTGACATCAATGGCACAAGCTCCATACGGGGGATGTAATCTAGGGCCTCCTCCTCGACCTCAAGGCCTCTCGGGAACGTCGTCGGCAGCCCGCCGAGATCCGTGCACCGTGACCTACGTGTAGTCGGGCCCTCTTCATGGCGAAATGATCACCCGCCCCAACATTGATCTCCAGCCCATCATCAGGCGTATACCAAACATACACGATCCCGGGTCACATCGTCATGTGCACCCCGGAATCAAACGAGGCAAGCGATCTTGGCCATATTGGCTTCCTGTTCACATCTGTGCATAGGGCAGCGCGTACGATGGTAGCCCCTCTCCTTATACTGCTCCAACGCGCCGTAAACCGGGCTCCACATAATGTGCGTCGATATCCGCATACGGTGGAGTGATGTTCGGTACTTTCGAAGTACATGGGCGTCTGTATTTTGCGCCCCTAGGATGGCATTGAGGTGGTGAGGCTCCGGTGTGACGGTTTGGCCTATTTTGATGGTGTGGCTCACCGATGTCGGGTTCCAATTATTAGAATTTCCGGACTAAGTGCAGGTGCACTCCCTGGGCTCGTCGAAAATGAACCGTAGCCCAGCAGCGTCAATCTGTGCACTATCCGGGAGACTCTTGTGCCAATGGTTCCCGTGCAATATGTTCCTCGGGAAGTATTTGTTCTCTTTGTGCTGGTGTACCACTTCTTCCCCTCATCTGTTACCCATTGTGTTCCATATTGGCGGCGCTGGCCCGTAGGAGCTGTCGGGCTGCTGGGACTGCTTGCTCCCGAGTCTTAATCTTTTCTCCAGAGCACACGATGTTGATCGCCCTTTCCTTTGTCACCTTTTGCTAGCCATGATTTCTTGTCCAAAGAAACAGACGGTACCCATGTTAGTTGATTATCATTTGCTTTTGACTAAGGTTGGGTTTTGGCTCGGCCACCCCCACACTTAGTCTCTAGCTCACATTATGCATAACGGCAAGAACATATTTATTCTCTATTTACAAAAAGATACAAAATCTAGAACAACTAAGCAAAAGAAATAAAAACAAACAAAAAATGCGCCTCCTGCCTTCTTAAAATTCGACAGCATAACCTCTGTGCACTACTCAGACTTCGTACAGCTACTTTCCACATACTAGACCTGTGTTTGTTGCATTAGCCAAGAGCACAAGAAAAATAAAAATACTCACAACTCAATAAGCAATTCCCGATTTTCGTGTAATTCGAGTGAGTTTTGGAGTTTCACCCAATTGGCACCCCGAGGAATTGCATCGTTAATTAAGCATACACAATACAATTCACCAACATGCACAACCCACAATTTTTCAACACTTCCTCTTCTCATTTCAACTTTTCAACTTCACAATCATTTTCTACAATCTAGCACAAAATTCATTAAAGTACGCAGTGCTTGAGTTCATATGAATCACAACGATACTACGAACAACTATAATCAACAACCCAAATGTATTTAAGCTCGAATTTATTGATATGGGCATGGATTCTTCCCTCAAACATGCTAAAAATCAAAATTTTAGCTAAAGATTGAAGTTGAGTTCAGAAACGATACCTTTGGATTCGAGTAAGACGAAGAAAAGTTGCAATTTTACTCCTTAAGCTGTGGCACGTTGAGGGAAATTTTGGGGTTTTGTCGCAGAGGATGTGAGGAATGGGAAAAATGGGGTGATTTGGGGTTTAAAAAAAGTGGGAATTTCGCGGGTCGCCAGTGACCCGGTGACCGACACCCGATTAACACGTCAACGTGTCACGGAGGGGGCAGACATGCCCTCCGTGACACCCGGAGAACCATCGCGCAGGCTCTCTGGAATTTTTGAAAATTCGATTTGCCTTCAACGTGTCACGGGGAGTACTTGTGGCCCTCTCCGTGACCTGCCCAGACCATCATGTAGGCTCACTGTTTGCCACTTTAAATAAATTTTCTTACCTCGTTTTTTCCCTTTTTGTATTCCTTTGCATTTTTTCCTCCCGTTCCAACTTTTTGTACAACATCTTGGCACATGAAATCGGTTAGAATTTCCAAGTTAGAGAAACAACAATATTTCTATTTTCTATTTACACTCCTATTCTATAAAAAATATAAAATTAAAAAAACAAAAAAAACATGTAATTTAATTAAAATTAAACTTTTTCTTTTTTTTTTTTTTTCATGTACATTTTACAATTACATTTCACGGGTTGCCTCACAGTGCGGCGCACAGAATTTACTTTCTCGGCTCAACGTCATTTGAGCTCAGTTTGCCCCTAGGGTGACGGGCTTGCTCAGCACGTCCCCACCCCAATCAAGCTTACCTCTATCGGGGCTCTCCTTTCAGTTCTCGTTGTTCCAAGCCTTGAACACCACTCGGTGCTCAAGCCCGTTGATCAACGAGTTCTTAAATCTGCAGTGAGAATTTGGTGGCCTTGTACATCAAACACCTCCACCTTGTCATGTGCCATACGTTAGCTGCCCACTGCCTTTACATCAATCAAAGCTTTCACGGTTGCCAAGAAAGGTCGTCCCAAAATAAATGGGACTTCCAGTACCGGCTGCTCAAAGTCGACACAACAAAGTCCACCGGGAAGATTAGGGAGCCGACTTGCACTGCTTACGTCCTCACAATGCCGTGCGACGCGCTGAACGGTCTGCAAGCTGCAAAACCACTGTTGTAGGTCCTGAGCTTCTAGACTAACTTCTTGAATACCGACGTTGGCATCAAGTTAATGCTCGCTCCCAAATCACATAAACCGCGGAAGTTCCCGGATAAACACTGCCCGATTGTCAATTGGTGGCAAACTCAGGGATCTTTGAGCCATTGGGCAACCGGTTCACATTATCCGGGAAGTGCATTCCTCTGTAGAGCCACCGTGGCATATTAGGTCAGCCTGCTTTTGTTGGCCTGATGTCCTTAATGTACTTTATATTTAGGCACTCCACATAAAAACATCAACTGGGAGTAAGTTAATGTGTGTACTGTTTGAGCACCTCCATGAACTTCTTGAAGCACGCCTCCTCCTTGTGCTTCCTTAATCGTGGGAACGGGGTGGAGGTCTATCTGGTTCAGCATCCTTGTGTTTCCCCCTCTCATCATTGTTCCTACTCATGCTACTCCCAAGCTGACGAGGTGGTCTTTCGGGTTCCACCTCCTTCAAGGCGCAAGCCACTCCTCGTGGTCACTGCATTGACCTGCTTGGGATAGGGATGCAGTGTTCTTGGGGAGTCCTCCTCTAGGCCTGGTGATGCAGGCTCCGACAAATTGCCCAAATTGATACTCGAGTGCCTTGGTAGCGGCTGAATATTTTTAACATGGTGCCAATTTGACATGGTCAGCCTGCAATTAGGCTTGGCTGGCTATCAGCTGCTTGACATCTCCTCAACGCTGGGTGATGGTGGTGGAGGAGGGGCATTATTTTTTCATTGTGCTTGATAGTTGTGGCCCTCCTTGATTTATTTGCATCCCCGACTGAACTCTGCCCCTTGATAGTTGTTGCTACCCAAGAGAAATTCGGATGATTCCTCCGGACCAGTTGGAATTGGCTATTCCCATACTGCTGGTGGTTGCTTCTTTGTGCATTCCCCGACAAAGTTCACGGAGTCTGGATTTGCTCCACAACACTCAGGCCCGAGTGTTCATTGCTCCCACCACCTTGCACCAATCTTGCTGCACTTTGCATTAGCGGGGCTTGAGGTGGCTCAAGTTCATATTGGCGAAGTGGGTGTTCAATTGATTCTGCAAAGCAGCTATACGTACATGATAAACAATAAGCCCATCCACTTCCAAGACTCCAGCTGCTTTCCTTGCTCTCCCCTTGAAGAGTCAGTATTCCACTCAGTTTCATTGCGAAATACGATTAAGCAAAAGTATACGGTTCTTCATAAGTCTTTTCTAGCTTGCCCCAGTACCGAATCTAGCAAAATTTTAGTGTGGGGTTCCAAACCCTCTATAAAAGTGTTGACACATCGATAGGCGATGGTGATGAGGACGGTCCCTCAACAATGATTTAAATCTTTCCCAAGCTTGATGCGATTCTCTCCTTCCCTTTGTTTTAAAACTTAGAATTTTTTGCTTCTAAGCCTTGCTGTTTACCGGAGGAAAGGAATCCGGATCAAAGACTTCTTTGCCAGATCATCCCTTGAGGTGATAGAGTTTGGTGGCTCAGCTTTCAGCCACCTCTTAGCATCTCACAAGAGTGAAAATGGGAAAGTGTAAATGGGACATAATCTGTTGACACTCAGCGAGGATGTAGAGTGTCACTTATCTCGAAAAATTCTGAAGATGTTGTGCGGGTCCTCGTGAGGGAGACACGTAAACTGCCGCTTGTGCCCAACAACGCACCCTTGTGCATTTCAGCTCGAACCTCCTTCCTGGCTCGGGTTTGCGAATGCTAGATGTATCATTGCTAGCATGTGGGATTGCCACATCGCGAACCGGCCTGGCCACTAATTCCTCGGGCATAGCCTGCCGCACTATTGGATTCTGTGGTTTGCTCCATGGTGGTTATCGAGCAGCTTGCAGCTACTCTAAGGCTTCTCTCCGTTGTGATGAGAATTGTCGTTCCGGCTCTAGGATGGATCACCAAACCTTTACATCTCTTGCCAGTGTTCAACAGGAATCATTTTCTGCAAAATACAGGCTAAGACCAAGTTGTCAACACAAAAAATTTTGAAATAGCAAACTAACACTTAAAATCAAAGTAAAAATGAAAGTTTCACCAATTGCCTATTCCCCGGCAACGGCGCCAAAAACTTGATGAGCCCGCAAGTGTACGGGTCGTACAAAATATTACAGTGGCTCTTTTGAAGAACCGGATTGTCGAACCCACAGGAATAGAATACGGGGTAAAACCTTTCAATGTTAATTTACTACAACTATAGCAGTGAAGACAACGGGTAACAAAAAATGGTTTATTTTTAGATATATTTTATACTACACTAAGCTAATTATACAATTTGAATCTTAACGATGGATAAGAGCATGCTGAGGTTACGAAGAACATGTGAAGAAACGAACTACCAATTTACGTGGTTTATCTTTTCCTCCGGTTGCTAGTCGGAACTACTGCCTATGGATTAAAACTCCCGTATTTAACCCAACTTAAGAATCATGAACCTTCCACCTACATTTCGTGATAAGAAGGAATTCAAGTTCTAGCTATACGAAACCGGTTCCACACATGACTAATACGACTTTCGGGTATATTTCTATGAAAGGTAAATCAATTCCCAATTTTCCCAAACAAAGAACAGATCATATCCTATTAATTCACAACTTTCCAATTTCTTGCCCTCTAGAATTCAGCGAGATGTTTACACTAACATTGGCCAGACATTAATGTAGTAGGAACAAGAATTTAATAGAACAACCATGGAAGAAAAAAGAGAAATTAAACTAGCAATCAATAGTACATTTCAACACTAAGTTCATAACCTCAGCAAGAAGAAGGAGAATTAGCCACTCATTTGTGGATTAAACATCCTTAAAGCAGATATTAATCATACAAGCAATTGAAAGGAACAAGAAAGAGATGAAAAAACCTAAAATTTCGTCCTCAAAGCTGCACATACTTATGCTTGCTCCACCAAGTCGGAATAGTGAAAATGCCCCTAAGTGTTCTATTTATACTGGGGATAAATTTTCCCGGAATAACGAGCAACGTGTCACGGCGTGCATCGCGGAGCACTGCCGCTGTGACACGGTGCAGCGCGAAGCCCTGCGGAAATTGTCGCGGGTAATTGCCACAACGTGGCACGGCGTGCATCGCGGAGCAACGCCAGCGTGCCACGGTGCTGTCGCGGACCCTCTCTGGAAATGCACCATGAATAATTCACTTCCAACGTGGCACGGCCTGATCGCGGACCTTCACTGGAATTTATTTGGAATTTCCATCCCGAGCGAGAATGTATCCGCGATGGCATGCCACGGCTCCATCGCTTGAGCCCTTGTAATCCTTGCTTCACCATCCGCTTCCTTGCTCGTTCCCAAGTTCATCCTTGATTTCTTCCAACATGTCATTTTCATCAACAAAAGCATGTTTTCCTACAAAACAACGCTAATCATGTTGGTTAGTATAAATTCACACTTCCGTACAATTTACATGAGAATGTACACAATTTATTAGACAAACAAGGCAGAAAGTTATACATTTGAGTATCGAGTTGGCATGTAATATACCCCTTATCACCTAACTGATTGATTTCTTTACACCGGCTTCCAATTTCACATAGTCAGCCTGCAGTGGAAGCTTGGATTGCTACGATTGTCTTGAACATCTCCTCAATCTTTGAGGAGATGTGGTGGTGGAGGAGGTGCATTGTTGTTTATGGTGCGATAGTTCTGCTGCCCTCCTTGATTTCTTTGCGCCCCCTGACTCGAACTCTGCCCTTGATGGTTGTTGCTACTCAATAGAAATTCAGGTGATTCCTCCAGTTAAATTGTATTTGTTGCCATCTGGTTGGTGATTATTTCTCATGCATTACCAATAAAGTTCACCGAATCGAGGATTTGCTCCACAACACTTTCGGTGAGTGTTCATTACTCCAGCACACTTCACACCAAATCTTGCGCCCCACTACATTTTAGGGCTTGAGACTGATTCAAGCTCTATTACTGAAGTGGGGTGTTGGTGATTACGCAACTCGGCTATCGTACGTGATAATTTGTAAATATCCACTTCAGACTCGGCTACTTTCATGTTCTCTCTTTCAAGTCCACTTTCCACTCCACGGATTTCCTAAAAATGATTCAACAAAGTATACAGCTCTCCTTGAAGTCTGTCTAATGCTCGTCCCCCAGGCTGCTGAGGTCGGCCAAAATTTTTGTGTGGGGTTCCAAACCTCTATAGTATCTGCACCAACACATAATTGGATTGGTGGTGATGAGGACACAATCCCGCAGCATCGATTTTGAATCTCTCCCAGGTGTGTGATTCTCCCTCTCTTTTGTTTGGCTGAATTTGACTTCTAAGTCTTGCCTCATTTTACGGATGGGAAAGAACCGTATCAAGAATTTCTTTGCAAGATTATCCCACGTGGTGATGGAATTAGGTGGCTCGACTTTCAGCCACCTTTTCCAGCTTCTCCCAAAAGTGAAAATACAGGAACAATATGGCGACATGTTTGATGACACTCCAGCGGGGATGTAAGTGTCACTTATCTCCAAAAATTTAGGAGATGTTGTTGTGGATCCTCGTGAGGGAGACTTGTGAACTGCTTGGTGTGTAGCAATTGCACCATGTTACGTATAAGGTGAACCTCCCTCTGGCTCAGGTTTGCGATGCTAGATGTGACATTGTTAGCATGTGGGTATCGCCACTTCGCGAACCGGCCTGGCTGCCATTTCCTCGGGCACTAACTTTTGCTCCCGCACAAGTGAGTGGATTCTGTGGTTTCTCCGGGATTGTTTCTCACGAGCAACTGCGGCTTTCTCTCTAGAGCTTCTCCTTTGACGATGGAATTGTCTTTCATTTCTAGTATGTGTCCACAAGCTCCTTGTCTCTTGCCAGTGTTCAACAGAATTTAATATCTGCAAAATACAGGCTAAGACCAAGTTGTAAACACTAATATAGAAGCAACAAACTAACACTTAAGAAAAATTCAGCCAATTGCCAGTCCGACAACGGCGCCAAAAGAAACTTGTTCGTCCGTTTGGATGACTACACGCAAGTGCACGTGGTCACACAGCTAGTAAAATGGCTCAAGTAAGCCAAGTATCGGTCCCACAGGGACACGGACTACAGGCAAAATCTACTCAAGTGTCACTTTACTATAACTCTAAAAATGGAGACAATAATGTCAGAAAAAGTTTTTATATTTTATTTATCTAATTTTTATACTAAGGCTAAAATGAATATACAAGTGAGTCTGAACTATGAATGTAGAGTATGTTGAGGCTAAAACGAACATGTAGAGAAATTAATTATCGCTACAAATTGGTTTATCTTTCCTCCAGTTGTGATTGGAAGTTATGCTATAGATTAAAACTCTAAGTATTTAACCCAACTTAAGAATCATGAACCTTCCACCTACATTTCTGTGATAAGAAATTCATGTTCTAGCCATACAAAACCGATTCCACAATTGATAATACGACTTTCAGGTATATTTCTATCCTGAAGGTAAATCAATTCTCAATTTTCCCAAACAAAGAAAAGATCATATCCTATTAATTCACAACTTTCCAATTTCGTGCTCTCTCGGTGGAAACGGACATTTTAGATTTACACATCAACATTGGCCAAACATTGGCCTTAGTAAGAACAAATTAATGAACAACATGGAAGAAAAGATAGAAAAACCAAATGATCAACAATTACATTTCAATACAATTGTTCTAACCTCAACAAAGAAGTGAAATTAGCCACTCATTTGTGGATTAAACATCGTTAAATGAGTGTAAATCATACAAACAATTGAAAGAAAGGAGAAAGAGATTAGAGAGAGCTAGAGTTTCGACCCTCAACTGCCTGTAACCCACGTTCTTGCTCCACCAAGTCAGAATAATTAAGAATGAACCTAAGTGTTCTATTTATCTTTTGGTGGGAATTTTTCAATAACAAGCAACGTGTCATGGAGTGCATCGCGGAGCACTGCCGCTGTGACACGGTGCAAAGAAACGCGGAGCTCTGGAATTTGGCCGTCCGTTAATTATCCCCAACGTGGCACAACATGCAGCCTTGGAGCTTGCCCAACGTGACACGGTGCAGGCAGCGCACCTTCTTTGGAATGTCAAGTTCAGTAATTAGGTCAGCGTGCCACGCGGCACTGACGCGGACCCTCTCTGGAAATCTTTGCAATTAAATCTTTTGGACAGAATGCATCCGCTATGGCAGCGTGAAATGGCTCCATCGCGGAGCCTCTTTATTTCTTGCTTTCCTTGGCCAATTCCTTTTCTCTCCGAGTCCATCTCCGATTCCTCCCAACATGCGTCTTAGCTCCCTAAAAGTATGTTTTTCCTTGCAAAACAACGCTAATCATGTTGGTTAGTATAAATTCACTTTCCTACAATTTACATGAAAATATACAAACATTGTTGGATAAACAAGGCAAAACGATGCATTTAGTATCACTTGGGCATATAAATATGCCCCAGATCCTCCCGCAAAATCTTGTTCGTCCTCGAACAATAATCTTACACCCCATGCAATTGACACCCATCATGAAGGCTACTCTGGCTCGACAATCGAGCTACGGTTTATATACGATTATTTACATAACAAATCATCAAGAAAAGCATGCATAGTATCATCATTTCAATGACATTTTAACATATCAAGACCTCCTAGACTCAGAATCGACTCGATATCGGCAAACTCAGCACAAATCAGCCAAGATCTCCGACATGAAATTCATTCTTCCGTCAAGCCTTGTGCCCTCACATCACAAGAGAATTTCCCTTTTGCCCAATCATAAACTCTATAACATTTCATGCAGGGGCATAAACACACAATTTCACTCTCTCTCCCAAAAAGAATTCACATACATCGTGTCATAGATCATAGGCTTGCCTCTAATTGTATTACTCCACTAATATAAGGACGCGTGATGTAAGATCACGTAGGACTTAACGGGTTGTAATGTAAGCCACGGAACTAGTATATCTTGGGCTAACCAATAATAGCAACTAGCATCCTTCAGCGCTTCTTCAATACATCCCATCACATTCTGAGCATAATTTCTTCCTTCCTCCTCCCATTCTTGAAATCTTTCTTAATTTTTTGTCCCCCACTTCTTTAAAGCGCACCGAGACTAAATAACAAAGATTAGTTATACATCTTTATTTTCTTTAAATCTGGCAAGTGCACCTTTGACTCTTTTTCTTGCTTTCATCCACTTTGCTTTTCCTTTCTATATTTTCTTTTCACCATTTCACTCCGTTACACTGTGGGAAAATTATTTTTCTTGAGTACTTAAAAATTTGTGGATTAGATTTACGGATAAGAAAAAGAAAGTTTAAACTGGTTTTACACCTTTTCGACAAAAGAAAAAAAGGCCAAAGGCTCAATGGGCTAACTAGGATTTGACATTCGAGGTGGGTATGAAAAAAAGAAAAAAAACTTTAGGCTAAACAAAGAAACGCCTACATCCTTTTCTACACTACACTTCCCTTCATTTGGTTTCGTACACACCCCAGACAAGTTCTAGAAATTCCAATAGCGTAATCGAGACCTCACTATACACTCATTGCACATGCTCAACTCAAGACGTATTCACAGACTCTTCAATCAGCTAATTACAAGAATTCAAACATTAAGCCTCAATCACACCGAATCGAATTCTATGGCCTAGGTATCTCACATATGTACAAAATTGCATGCTCTCATACGAATCACCTTTGCATTCTAAACATCATGTATAACATGCAACAAGAATTTCATGTAGCCATAGAGGTTAGCAACTACGCATGGGATACAACCAACAAACAAAAGTTGAAAGACAAGCTTCTCCTATCGACTACATTTCCCTTAAGGCTAATGGTCATCCATCCATCATAGAGCAGTTTACTATTTATGACTTCAGTTCAATAGGATTCTTCTCGATCAAAAAGAACCGAAAACAAACTTCGAGAAACCCAATCATAAAAATAATTAACGAAAATTTTTAAAAATATCGATGATTTCGATAAAAAAATATTTACACACTAGCTAACCACTAGCTAACAACATTCAACAGTACACAACAGCTTCAAAAAGATAATTACAATACGAAACATACACACAAAAATCACAGGGTCACAAAATTCGTTTAAGCACAACAATAGAACATGAATATACACACAAATCAAGACAAAAACAACACCACCTAACTACTCCCCACCCCACACTTAAAATCGAACACTGTCCCCAGTGTTCATACAGTCAACAAAACACAAAAGTGGGTGGTGAAACTCCTGATCAGTCAAAGTATTCCCTTCTTCATCGAGGTGCCCCATTTGCCCTGCGTCTCCCATGTCGGAATCTCCCCATGTCGTCCCTCCTACGACTCAACATCGGAATCTCGCGACGTGTCTCCTCGTCGGTGGGGACGTCGTCGTCCACAGGCTCCACAAAAGCTGGGCCCACCGGATATAGTGCCCTGGCGTTTTCGCTGAAAGGGTAGTCTGGAGTCGAGCTGCCCGCAGCTCATCTACGTTGCCGGCCTGCCCCGCCTATGCGCGGTAGACATCACACGCGAACATGCGCGGGCCATATACTGATCATCCCGAGCATGTCGCTCGGCAGATGAGACTGGCCCGTGAGTGGTGTCAGGTGCCTTGGTCTTTGTGACATCCACGGCACGCCTCTCCATCTGCGGGATATAATCCAGGGCCTCTTCCTCAACATCTAGGCCCCTCGGGAACGTGGTCGGCAAGCCGCCAAACCCATACTGTGCCCATGATGCAAACGGGCTCTCTTCATGGCGGACATGATCACCGCCTAACATTGATCTCCAGCCCTTTCATCGGGCATACACCAAGCATACGCGTCCCGCGGGTGACATCTGTCATGTGCACCGGGGATCAAGCAGAAACACACACTATTTTCAGCCATGCAGCTGCTGTTCATCGCTGAGTAGGGGCGTGTCGATGGTAGCCCCTCTCCTTATACACGCTCCAGCGTCTTTGTTGAGCAGGCTCCACAATGTGCGTACGTATCCGCATATGGTGGAGTAATATTCAGCTGCCGGAGTATATGGGCATATGATTTCTGCGCCCCCAAGATGGCATTCGAGGTGATGAGGCTCAGTGACAATCGACCCCTTATTTTGATGGTGTATTGCGGACGTCGGGTTCTAATTTTCATAGAACTACCGAATCAAAGTCGCGGTGCATTCCTTAGGCTCTTTCAAAGATGAATCTTAGCCCGGCGGTGTCAATCCGGTGGACAATTCGAGGAACTCTGTGCTAACGGCTCCCTTGCAATGTGCTCCTCGGGGAGAACATTTTCCTTATGCTTTGTGTTCCATTTCTTCCTTCCTCCGTCACCCATCGGGTTTAAGTGCCGCTGGTCTTCTTGGAGCCGATGTTCCCGAGTCTGATCCTCTTTCTACCGGCGCCGCGTAGATCGCCCTTCCCTTTGTATTGCCTGCTCGACATCGTTCCTGTCAAATAAAACGAGACAGTCAGAAATGTCGATCCAATTTTAAATTAGCTTACATTAGGGTTGGGTTAGGCTAGGCCACCCCACACTTAGTCTTTAGCCTGAGTACCGCCTTCTGGCAGAGAACATGCTTATTCCTAATTTACATAAACAAAACAAAAACAAAAAAAACAGACAACATGCCTTGTGCATTCGAGAGGAATAGACGGTATAAATTCATTTGTACTACTCGAGACTTCGTACAACTACTCACACATTACCATCGATCACTTAGTAAGGAAAAAAAATGAAAAACTATTTACCTACACAAACCTTGCAATTCACCCATTTCTTGCATATCACCATTTCACTCCCCCAAAAAATTAGATTTGGTCTTTTAGCATATTAACATATAACCACGACCAACTCCTTATCACCACCATACATAACCAACAAAGAATTTCACAATTCAACTAGCTTTTTCCCTTTCATGTTCAAATTCAGCCCCTAGCTACAATTTTACAAAAAAATTCGATCAAGCTTATGTATATATCGGTTCATGCAATCACAATGATGTTAAGACATTAATCAACAATATCTTGAATGAATTTAAGCTCAATTTCTACCTAGGGTAAGGTTTACTCATATCTCATGCTAAAAATCAAAAATTCAACTACAATTGAGATAGAGTTGATGAACATACCTTAGATTCGATGAGCGAAGAAAACTTGACGAAGTATGTACCTATAGGTGCGTGGCACGTTGAGGAGAAGGTAATTTTGGGAGGTTTGTCACGGAGGATGAAAAATGAGGAAAATAAGGGGAAATCAGGGGTTAAAGTGGGGTTTGGCGGGTTGCAGGTGACCCGTGTGACCCGGCAATAGCACCTCAGCGTGTCACGGAGGTAGCGCGGAGCACCCTCCGTGACAGGAGCTCCTGTCTTGGCAGTGCAGGAATTTGTAAAAATTCGGAAATTGCCTTCAACGTGTCCCGGAGGGTAACGCGGAGGCCCTCCTCCGTGACACGGAGCGTGCGTGGGCTCCTTTGTTTTCCACTTTTCAATTTTTTCTTACCTCATTTTCTCCTTTGCGATCCTTTGCATTTTGCCCTCCGATCAACCTGGAATTTATCTCACAACAAGAAATCGGTTAGAATCCCAAGGTTTGAAAAACACAGACAATCTTTTTTTTTATATTTACACATATTTTTCTTTTTCTTTTTTTCTTTTTTTATGTTTTTTCTTTTTTCTTTAATACTACATTCATACAACAATAAATTCCTGGGTTGCCTCCCATGCAGCGCACAGTTTACTGTCGTGGCTCGACGTCCTTCTGCTCATTCCGCCCTAGGGTGACGGACGTTTTTCTCACAATTGCCATCCTCACCTGTCAAGCTTACCTGACCGGAGGTTTTCCCATTATCTGAGACTCACTTCCCTTGAGCAACATCTCAGCTTGCTCAAGCATTGATCACCGAGAAGTTCACCAAATACAAACCGGGAGCTTGGTGGCCCTTGTACACATCGAACACCTCCACCTTGTCATGTGCTACATACATAGTTAGCTGCCCTGCGGCTATATCTGTCAACGCCTTCCCGGTCACCAAGAAAGGGCGTCCCAAAATAAATGGGACTTCCGCGTCACAGCTCGAAAGTCCAGCACAACGAAATCTATCGGAAAATAATGGAGCCGACTTGCACAACCCGTCCTCCACAATACCATCCGGTCTTTGAGAGAGCGATCCAGCCCATTTTGCAAGATCCTTTATTGTTGGTCTAGGACTCCCTAGCCCCAACTTCTTGAATACCGAGGTCGGCATCAAGTTAATGCTCGCGCCCAAATCACATAATCCGCGAGCTCGGATACTGCTTTGCCCAATTGTTATCTGAATTATAAAGCTCCCGAGGGTCCTTGAGCTTTGTGAAATCATTACGTATCCGGGAAATTGCACTCCTCCGTAGAGTACTTAGTGGCATACTCGGTGAACCTGCTTTTGTTATACGATGTCCTTAATGTACTTTGTACTTCGGCCTCCTGCAAAACATCGACAAGAGGTAAGTTAATGTGTACCTGTTTAGCACCTCCATGAACTTTTTGAAACACGCCTCCTCCTTGTGTTTCTTTAATCGTTGAGGAACGGAGGTGGAGGTCTTTCACAGTTTCAGCATCCTTTTTCTTCCCTTTGCTCCACTTTGCTCCCTCTCCGTTTCTGCTGCTCCCGGCTTGTTGAGGTGGTCTTTCTGGTTCCACCTCCTTAAGCTACACAAACCACTCACTTGGTCACTGCACATTCACACCTTTGGGTTGGGGTCCGTGTCGATAGGAAGTCCTCCTCTAGGCACAGTGTTTTGGGCTCGACAAATTGCCCAAACTGGTACTCCAGCGCATGGTAGCTAACTGATTATTCTTAACATTGGCTGCCAATTTAGCATTAGTCGACCTGCAATTGAGCTTGGATTTAGCTATCATAGTCTTGAACATCTCCTCAATGCTTTGGTGATGGTGATGGAGGAGGGGCATTGTTGTTTCTGTCGCGCGGCCCGATAGTTCTGCTGCCCTCCTTGATTCCTTTGCACCCCACAGCTCGGAGCACTACCTGCATGACTAACATCGTGCACAGCGATAGGCGTAAAACCATCCCACTTCTACGACTCCGACTGCTTTCCTTGCTCCTCCCCTTGAAAGTCCGCATTCCACTTCGGATTTCCCTACACGAAATACGATTCAACAAGAAATATACAACTCATCATAAGTGTTTCTAATGCTTGTCCCAGTCTTTGAGTCCATCAAAATTTTGGTGTGGGGTTGACCCTCTATAAAAGTGTGCACCAGCACATCATTGAATTGGTGGTGATGAGGACAATCCACGGCAGCGTTGAATCTCCCAAGCAATCTGATTCTCCCCTTCTCTTTGCTTAAAACTTAGAATTTGACTTCTAAGTCTTTACATTTTACCGTATGGAAAGAAACAGATCAAGAACTTCTTTGCAAGATCATCCCACGTGGATTTATAGAATTTGGTGGCTCAACTTTCAACCACCTTTCGGCTTCTCCCAAAAGTGAAAATGCAGGGAACAACAAGCCTAACATAATGATGACATCCCGAGCGGGATGTAAGTGTCCTTATCTCCCAAAAAATTTTGAAGATGTTGTTGTGGATCCTCGTGGGGAGACCTATGAACTGCCCGCTTGTGTGCAGCAATTGCACCATGTTCTGTTTAAGCTCAAACCTCCCTCCTGGCTCAGGTTTCTGAATGCTAGATGTGTCATTGCTAGCATGTGGGATTGCCCAATCGCGAACCGGCCTGGCTGCTCTCGGGCATAACACCATGCCACAATTGGTCGTTCTGTGGTTGCTCCAGGATTGTTTGTCTGAGCAAGTGCAGTTTTCTCTCTAGAGCTTCTCTCCGTTGGCGATGGCTTGATCTTTCGGCTCTAAGGATGGGTCCACCAGCTCTTTGTCCCTTGCCGGTGTTCAACAGAATTTAATATCGGCAAAATACAGGCTAAGACCAAGTTGTCAGCACTAATATAGAAATAGCAAACTAACACTTTAAAGAAGAAATAAATTTTCGCCAATTGCAGTCCCAAACATGACTTCAAAAATATTGGGTATGCGGATGACCCATAATTACAGCGTTGGTAATGAATGGTAGTATCAGGTGACAGTATCGATCCCCACAGGGACTGGACTACAGGGCAAAATCTACTCAAGTGTCACTTTACTATAACTCTAAAAATGGAACAACAGTGTAAAGAAAAGTTTTGTGTTTTATATTATCTAATTTTATACTAAGGCTTAAAATGAATATACAAGTGAGTCTGAACAATGAATGTAAGAGCATGTTTTTCAGAGGCTAAAACGAACATGTGAGAAATTAATTATCGATATAGATGGTTTATCTTTTCTCCGGTTGCTAGTCGGAACTTATGCCTATGGATTAAAATAAATTATTTAACCCAACTTAGAATCAAGAAGCCTTCCACCTACATTTACGTGATAAGAAGAAATTCATGTTCTAGCCATACAAAACCGATTCCACAATTGACTATACGACTTTCAGGTATATTTCTATCCCGAGGTAAATCAATTCTCAATTTTCCCAAACTAAAAGAAAAGATCATATCCTATTAATTCACAACTTTCCAATTTACATTACTCTCTCGAGTGAAATCGGACTTTTAGATTTACATCAGCCTGGCCAAACATTAATGCAGTAAGAACAAAGATTAATAGAACAACCATGGAAGAAAAGATGAAAAAACCAAATGATCAACAATTACAATTCAATACAATTGTTCCTAACCTCAGCAAGATGTGAAATTAGCCACTCATTTGTGGATTAAACATCATTAAATGAGTGCAAATCATACAAACAATTGAAAGAAAGGAGAAAGAGAGATGAGGAAACCCTAAGATTTTCGTCCCTCAATTTTTGTAACCCGTTCTTGCTCCACCAAAATTCGGATTAAATAGACCTAAATGTTCTTTTATACTGGTGGGAATTTTTCCCGGAATAACAAGCAACGTGTCACGGAGTGCATCATGAACCTTTGCCTCCATTGACCGCGGTGCAAACGAAGGCTCTCTGGAATTTGGCCGTCAATTAATTATCCCCAATGTACGGCATGCAACAGCGGAGCTTGCCCAACGTGACACGGTGCGAACGCGCACCTTCACTGGAATGTCAAGTTCAGGTAATTAGGTCCAACGTGCCACGACACGGAAACTGAGCCTCTCTGGAAATCTTTGCAATTAAATCTTAGAATAGAATGCATCCGCGATAGCGGCGTAATACGGCTCCATCGCGGGAGCCTCTGTTCTTGCTTTCCTTGGCCAATTCCTTGCTGTTCCCGAGTCCATCTCTGATTCATCCCAACATGCATCTTGGCTCCATAAAAGTACGTTTTCCTGCAAAACAACGCTAATCACAACGCTAATCATGTTGGTTAGTATAAATTCACACTTTCCTACAATTTACATGAGAATGTACAAACATTGTTGGATAAACAAGGCAAAAACGATGCATTTCAGTATCACTTAGGCATATAAATTTGCCCAAGATCAATATTGATGTGATTATTCTTGATTTTGTTGTTATTGATGTGACCGGTGGCATAATTTAATTGCCTTAAAGAGGAATTAGAAGAAAAGAAAGAACCGGTATAAATATGATCCTGTACCTAGTTAAATTGGGTAATTAAAGCTGAGATTATGAATGAATAATTATTTTATATTTGGTTGTAACCTATTGAGTGGAAATAAGAACGATGAGGGGGATAATGATGTAGCCCCAAGAAAATTTAAAACAGAAACTTGTAAGATTAGTGTGAGGATTCGTGTTGAATGTAATTGACGATTTTGTTAAGTCCTTATATGATAGGGGTGGAGAAGTTAAACTGATAAGTTGTGAGTAGAAGATGGTGGTATATAATTAATCAAAATTGATGAGTTGTGTCTTAACCATGATACTTGAATAACTAAGAAAATAGTAGGTTACAATTTTATGTGGAGTAGACTTTGTATAATGTATTGTAGGTGTTATGACTTGATGAGCATGTTTGAATGGTCTTCGGATAGTGATTGTAATAGAGATTTTAGGTGGTTTAACTATGCTATTTGAATGAGCTTCAAAATTGTATAAAACTGTGAATATTATTCATGCATTGAAAGTGTAATTGTGATAATCAATGTGCACTTGTGATTTTCCTATGTGATGTTATGCCCCAGAAGCCCTAAGATCAAACCCGAGAGTTAAAATGGAAAAAACTAGAAATTATGCACCAGATCATAAAATGAGTCATTCTGTGACCCGTGGGGGTAGACAATGATCGTGAAGTGACTCGTGGTGAAGTGCTAGACTTGAGTTGGAGGCTTGTCATTTGGGGTCACCACGGGCATGACCACGAGTCACGGTCAAGCCCCACGACTCGTTGAGTCAGTCGTGGCCAAAGAAAAATTGAAAAGAGAAGTTTGAATGGTAGTGTACCCTACGGTTGGACCCCACAAGTTGTGGTAAGGCACCATGATTCGTTGGGATGGTCGTGGTCAGCAGATTTATTTAAGGTTGGGCAGTTGGGTAATGAGGACTATGAGTGGTGACCACAATTCGACTCTTGCAGTGGCCCGTGATGAGTCCTAGGAAAATGTGGCAACGTACTCGCGATTGGTGGTCACTAGTCGTAACCTTGGATGACGACTCGTCCGGTCCCTCGTTGGGACTAGCATTCAGTTTTTAACTGTGAATTTATTAAGGGTATTATCATCATTCCTAAGACCTAGGGTCCTATACTACGTCGTTTTAAGCTATTTTCAGGGTGTACTAAGATAGGTTAAGTCATTCTAGCCTATTCAAAACTCATGCATGCAAAGTTCAAGAGTGTAGAGGGTGATCAAGCATAAAAACCCCAAGGTTCTTCATCAATTGTTCTTCAATTCCTCTTGGAAAGTAAGGGAGTGATAGAATCCAAGTCTCTCAGGTATGTAAGGTTATGAGTGGGTGAATTCGTTCACACCCATGCCCAATCTCT
>JACEIK010000602.1:196950-210356 GCA_018107945.1 Datura stramonium
TCCTTATGAAATCCTAATGATCTATCTATGGTTTAATATCTCTCATCACATCATATTTTACGAATCATGGGAAGATTTTACAACTAATTTGATTATGAATTTATTGTTTTAAACGTCTATAAACTATGCCCAATCATTCATGTTCTATGATAAATCGAGTTATGATTTTACCTTGATTCTGATGTACCCATCATGATTTGTGATTTATGATATGAATTTACCCAAATTCTCATCATGAATTTATGATTACTAAGTATATACATGTTTTACAAGTATGCATGGACTTCATGATTAATCAATTTTTTTCATTGGCCGATTCATGGGCCCTTGATTCATGGCAAAACATGTATTTAAATGGAGATCAACGATGTTAATGTTTATTTGGTCATGAAACTCATCAATAATGTTTATGATTTACATACGATCATAATGTGCATATTTTTTAGAGTAGTGTCTAGCACCGAGTAGCCCGGCGTTCAAAGGACTATGCCGGTGTCTCATAACTACGTGCCAACATAGGTTCATATTGGTACATTACAATATTATGGATCCCCTCTTTCTTGATATCATATACAACACATCCCTTGCCTGGTAAGCCTGGGACGACCCTTCCCACTTGAGTGAGATAATTGGGGCATCATGTAAGGCTCTACTATGATGGTGTTGGTTATGAGGAGTCCTCCAATTGTTCCTCATTATTTATGCATGGTTATGTTCATATTATTTTGGCTCAGGTCATATTTAATGAAGCTTTTCTCCTATTATTATGATTATGACTGATTTATGAATGTTTTGAAAACCTTGAGCCTTATGTTACATCATGATATTTATGTTATGAGCTTTTACGTATTTTAAATGTCCATTTTACCTACCTTGCATACTCGATACATTCCACGTACAGACCGCATACTTTATGCTGTATTGTTTTATGATACAGGCATTAGCTTGTTTCTCGGATTTAGCATCCAGTTCAGTGGTGAGTCCTCATCTCCCAAGGACCAGTTGATATTAGTTATCCCTTATGTTCAATTTTCCATACTTGTCGGGTTAGTTGGGGGTGTTGTCCCATCAACCCATCAGATATGTTAGAGGCTTTCAGACTATATATAGTATTCAGCTATCATGTATGAAGTGCGTTTCATTTTCTATGTTATGTCATGGTTATGTTTCCGCTATATTATTATGTTGAGTATTCCGCTTCGTTTGATTGAGTTAGATGTATGTTCATGCCATGGGTCGACTTGAAGTCTCTCGGGGCTCCTTGTCCCGTGTTGCGATTCGGGTCTACGTTCGGGTGTGACAAGATTGGTATCAGAGCAATAGGTTTGAAATGTCCTAGGGTGTCTGAAAGTTGCATTAATTAGAGATTTTTTCATGGGTGTGAAACGTGCCACACTTATGACGAAGAGGCTACGAGATATTTAGGAAATGTTTCCTTCTTTCATAATCTATGTCATGCGATGAAATGTCTCCTATCCTTCTAGCTCATGCTATTCGCGATTGTAGAATCATGGCTCCCCGCAGAGTTAACGGTAGAAGGAATGGGAATGGAAATGGCCATGAGGATGGTAATGGAGACGGGCATCAACAAGCCCCACCAGTCTAGGAGCACCATGCATCAGAGCCGATTGCCCATGCTGAATTCCGAGCAGCCATTCAGATGCTAGCGCAGGCCTTGACCGCTCAGGTCAACCAACAGGCAATGGCGCATGTCCCGCAAAATAGAAATGCGGCAACAACACGGGTCAGAGATTTCTTAAGGATGAAATGGGGGTGACTGGGGAGAAGTGTGCTGATTTGGCCTCATATCAGTTGAAGGGGGTCGCGCACATCTGGTTTAAGCAATGGAAGGATAGTAGGGCCGTGGGAGCAGGTCGTATTGGTTGGGAGGAGTTTCACATCGCTTTTCTATATTGGTCCTTCCCTCAGGAATTGAGGCATATTAAAGCAGCAGAGTTCGTGAATCTGAAGCAAGGGAAGATGACGGTTCAGGAGTATTCTTTGGAGTTCACCCATTTGTCTAGATACGCTCCAGAGTTAGTGGCTGACTAGAGGACTCAAGTGAGCAAGTTCGTACATGGAGTGGCGGACTATTTGGATAAGGATTGTTGGATTGCCATGCTTCATCGGGATATTGACTTTCCCATGATAGTGTTGCACACCCAACAAATGGAGTCAGTGAATCTGAGAGAGAGAGAGACGCCAAGAGGGCCCAGACAAATAGCTATGGGTGCACTCAGCAGAGATCCAGTAGTGGTCACCGCCCTCAGATTCAAAAAAGGTCATTAGCTCCAGCACCATCATCAGCTAGTGTTCCATCCAGACCCAAGGGTGATTAGAGGAGTAGGGCCTCAGGTTCGAGGGACCAGAGGGGCATGCAGGCAGAGCGCACATTTCCAGCCTGTGGGAAGTGTGGCAAGAGTTATGCCGCGGAGTGCTTGCTCGGCTCAGATATTTGTTATGGGTGCGGTAGATCCGGCCACATGCACTGAGCGTGTCCATTGGCTAGACAAGGTGATGATAGAGGCTGTGCTCAAACTACCAGGTCGGCAACAGTTCCACCACACTTAGCTCCACAGGGGCATCCACTAGTGGGGTTACCGGGCAACGCCAAAGCAGATTCTATGCCCTTGCCTCGCGTCAGCAATAGGAGACTTCACCGGGTGTGGTTACTGGTATGTTACGAGTGTTTCACCTTGATGCTTATGCTTTGTTATATCCAGGAGCGACCTTGTCTTTTGTGATACCTTATATATCTAGTATCTTTGGAGTCAGTCCTGAAATTCTGTTAGAACCATTCTTAGTCGCTACTCCGGTTGGTGATTCAATTGTAGCTAGGCAGGTGTATAGAAGTTGCCCGATCATAGTATTGCAGAAAGTCACCTCCGCATACCTAGTAGAGTTATCCATGACTGACTTTGATATTATTCTTAGCATGGATTGGTTGTATGCATGTTATGCCTCTGTTAATTGTATAACCTGTGCGGTGGAGTTTCGCTTTCTGGGTGAGTCAGTTTTAGAGTGGAAGGGTAGTTCAGCCGTGCCTGTAGGTCATTTTATTTCTTATCTTATGGCCAGGAAGATGATTTCTAAGGATTGCGTATACCGTCTAGTTAGGGTTATGGATGTTGAGTCCGAAACCCCGACTATACAGTTAGTCCTGGTAGTAAGTGAGTTCCCAAAGGTCTTTCCAGATGATTTGCCAGGAGTTCCTCCCGAGTGGGAGATTCATTTTGGTATCGACCTTCTTCCCGATACACAGCCTATATCTATTCCTCCTTACAGAATGGCTCCCGCTAAGCTAAAGAGTTGAAAGATCAGTTGAAGGACCTGTTAGATAAGGGTTTCATTAGACCTAGCAAATCTCCATGGGGTGCACCAGTCCTATGTCCGAAAGAAGGATGGTTCCCTTAGGATGTGCATTTACTATCAACAATTGAACAAAGTCAATATCAAGAATAGGTATCCTCTACCCAGGATTGATGATTTGTTTGACCAGCTTCAGGGTGCCAAGTCCTTTTCGAAGATAGATCTCAAATCCGGGTACCATCAGCTCAGAGTTCGGGAGAGTGACATTCCGAAAACAACCTTTAGAACTCGACCTGGTCACTATGAGTTTGTAGTTATTTCTTTTGGACTAACAAATGCTCCTGCAACTTTTATGGACTTGATGAACAGGGTGTTCAAGCCATATTTGGATATGTTCGTGATTGTGTTCATAGATGACATTCTCATACTCTCAGAGCGAGGAGGAGAATGCCACTCATTTGAGGGTGGTGTTGTAGACTTTGAAGGATCATCAATTGTATGAAAAATTCATCAAGTGTGAGTTTTTGTTGAATTCTATGGCATTCTTGGGTCATTTGGTGTCTAGTGAGGGTGTGCAGGTAGACTCACAGAACATAGAAGTAGTGAAGAACTGAACTAGACCGGTGAATCCTTTGGGTATTCGGAGCTTTTTAGGCTTAGCTGACTACTATCAGAGATTTGTTGAGGGCTTTTCATCTATTGCAGTTCCATTGACCAAATTTACCCAAAAGAAAGTGAAATTTCAATGGTCGGAGGTTTGTGAGAGAAGTTTTCAGGAGTTGAAGACTCGACTTACCTCAACACCGGTGTTAACTCTACCGGAGGGTACTAGTGGGTTTGTGGTATATTGCGATGCTTCTAGGGTCAGCGTTGGTTGTGTATTAATGCAACATGGCAAAGTTATAGCATATGCCTCTAGACAGTTGAAAGTTCATGAGAAGAATTACCCGACCCATGATCTTGAATTGGTGGCGGCGGTATTCGCCTTGAAGATATGGAGGAATTATTTGTATGGGGTCCATGTAGATGTTTTTATGAACCATAAGAGTTTACAATATGTATTTACCTAGAAGGATCTCAATCTTTGGCAAAGGAGGTGGTTGGAGCTACTTAAGGATTATGATATGAGTGTCCTTTACCATTGGGGAAAGGCTAATGTATTAGCAGATGCACTTAGTAGACTCTCCATGGAAAGTGTGTCCCATGTAGATGAGGGAAAGAAGGAGTTGGTGAAGGACGTGCATTGACTTGCAAGGTTGGAGTTCGTTTGATTGACTCGACCGATGACGGTGTGATAGTTCAGAACGGATCATAATCGTCATTGGTGGCTGATATAAAAGCTAGACAAGATGAGGACCCTATTTTGGTAAAGTTAAAGGAGGCCGTTCAGAATCAGAAGGTAGAGGTCTTCTCCAAAGGGGAGATGGTGTGCTTTGATACCAAGGTCACTTATGTGTTCCGGATGTTGATGATTTGAGGAACCGAATGTTGCCCGAGGCTCATGGATCTAGGTATTCTATACATCCAGGTGCCACCAAGATGTATCGTGACCTATAGGAAGTCTATTGGTGGAATGGCATGAAGAAGGACATAGCAGAATTTGTGGCTAAGTGTCCAAACTGTCAACAAGTGAAGGTTGAGCACCAAAGACCCGGAGGTGTGCTCCAAGATATTAGCATTCCTACTTGGAAGTTGGAAGAAATCAATATGGACTTCATAACAGGGTTGCCTCGCACTCGTCGGTAATATGACTCCATTTGGGTTGTTGTAGATAAGTTGACCAAAGCCGCTCATTTCTATCAGTCAAAACCACCGATTCCGCGAAGGATTATGCCAAACTATACATTAAGGAGTTGGTTGGATTGCATGTAGTGCCCTTGTTTTTCATATCAGACAGAGCTACTCAGTTTACCCCTCAGTTTTGGAAATCATTTAAAAAAGGACTGGGTACTCAGGTTAAGCTCAGCACAACATTTCACCCGCAAACGGATGGTCAAGCGGAGCCCTAGGGCGGGAAGAAGATAAAAAAACGTGAAGTGTTCTCTTGCTTTTCCAACCTATTGTTTCTAAAGATTGCCCTCTCTCAGTTGGATCTTGGTCCAACCTAATACAAGGATCCCGTATTCAGCAACCCGACCACGTGCGCTTGCGTGCACTTGGCGACATTAGGAAGTTCATATTTTTTGGAATTATATCACTCACAAAGTCGTTTCTAAAGTTTGCAAACCATGAAATCAAGTCATGTGAGGCGGACAATTCAGACTCTCGAGAACATGTTGAGAGCATGTGTGATTGACTTCAAAGTTCGTTGGGATGGTCAATTGCCTCTTATCGAGTTTGCGTACAATAACAACTACCATTCCATCATTCAAATGGCTCCATTTGAGGCTCTCTATGGGCGGAGATGTAGATCTCCTTTTGGCTGGTTTGAAGTTGGTGAAGCTGCGATGATAGGACCGGATTCAATCCATGAGGCTATGGAGAAGGTTCAGCTCATTCGAGACAGGTTGAAAATAGCTCAAAGTCGATAGAGGTCATATGTCAATGTGAGAAGGAGAGAGCTAGAGTTCGAAGTGGATGATTGGGTGTTTCTAAAGGTATCTCCCATGAAGGGGGTGATGAGGTTTGGAAAGAAAGGAAAACTCAACCCTTGTTATGTTGGCCCCTACCATATTGTGAAATGGGTTAGCAAGGTGGAATACAAATTGGAGTTGCCCTCAGAATTAGCTTCCATTCATCCTATTTTTCATGTATCGCTCTTGAAGAAGTGTTTGGGTGATCCAGCTTTGGTGGTTCTGGTAAAGAGTGTGGGGGTGATAGACGGCCTTAGTTATGAAGAGGTTCCGATGGAAATACTGGATCATCAAGTTCAAAGGCTAAGAAACAAGGAGGTAGCTTCAGTTAAAGTTTTATGGAGAAATCAGCATGTTAAGGGAGCTACGTGGGAAACCAAAGCGGATATGATGGCTAGATACCCACACCTATTCCCTTCCGGCTCAGTTTCAGTTTGAGGTATGATTCGACTTAGTTTTCATGTTCAGTTCATGTTCCTAAGTTTAATTATGTCAAAGTATGTATGTATGGTTCGTGAATTCAGTTCAGCCATGTAGTTAAGTCCGGAGGTAGTCATTTCATCAGTTTTCAACTTAAATGATCCGTGTTTGAATATGATGATTGCATTTCTCTACTTTTCTCTATGATTTTCAACATTCGAGGATGAATGTTCCCAAGGAGGGGATATTGTTATGCCCCGGAAGTCCTAAGATCGGACCCGGGAGTTGAAATGGAGAAAACTAGAAATTCTGCATCAGGTCACAAAACGAGTCATTCTGTGACTTGTGGGGGTAGACCACGAGTCGTGAAGTGCTGGACTTGAGTTGGAGGCTTGTCATTTAGGGTCACCACGGGCATCACCACGAGTCGTGGTCAGGCCCCACGACTCGTTGAGTCAGCCATGTTCAAGGAAAAATTGAAAGGAGAAGTTTGAATGGCAGTGTACCCTATGGTTGGACCCCACGAGTCGTGGTCAGGCACCACTATTCATTAGGATGGTCGTGGTCAATAGATTTATTTAAGGTTGGGAAGTTGGGTAGTGAGGATGAGTGGTGACCACGAATTGTAATCACCAATAACGACTCGTGCAGTGGCCCGTGATGAGTCCTAGGGAAATGTTGGCAGTGTACTCGACGATTGGTGGCCACGAGTCGTGGCCTTGGACGACGACTCGTCCGGTCCCTCGTTGAGACTGGCAGTCAGTTTTTAACCGTGAATTTATTAAGGGTATTATCGTCATTCCTAAGCCCTAGGGTCCTATACTACGTCGTTTTAAGCTATTTTCAGGGTGTATTAGGATAGGTTAAGTCATTCTAGATTATTCAAAACTCATGCATGCAAAGTTCAAGAGTGTAATGGGTGATCAAGCATAAAAACCCCAAGGTTCTTCATCAATTGTTCTTCAATTCCTCTTGGCAAGTAAGGGAGTGATAGAATCCAAGTCTCTCAGGTATGTAGGGTTATGAGTGGGTGAATTCGTTCACACCCATGCCCAATCTCTCCTAATTCATGAAATTCTATTTGAAAATCTTATGGGGTTTTATCCCAAATCCTTATGAAATCCTAACGATCTATCTATGGTTTAATATCTCTCATGTAACACATCATATTTTACGAATCATGGACAGATTTTACAACTAATTCGATTATGAATTTATTTTTTTAAGCTTCTATAAAATTATGCCCAATCATGCACGTCCTATGATTAATCGAGTTATAATTGTACCTTGATTATGATATTCTTTAACCCATCATGACTTATGATTTATGATATGAATTTACCCAAATGCTCGTCATGAATTTATGATTACTAAGTATATACATGTTTTACAAGTATGCATGGACTTCATGATTGATCAATTTTTGACGTTGGCCGATTCATGGGCCCTTGATTCACGGATAAACATGTATTATCAACAATGTTAATGTTTATTTGGCCATGAATCTCATGAATGATGTTTATGATTTACGTACAAGCCTAATGTGCATGTTTTTGGGAGTAGTGTCTAGCAACAAGTAGCCCAGCGTTCAAAGGACTAAGCCGGTGTCTCATAACTACGTACCACCGTAGGTTCATATTGGTACATTACAATGTTATTGGATCCCCTCTCTCATGATATCACATACTACACGTCCCTTGCCTAGCAAGCTTGGGACGACTCTGCCCATTTGAGTGAGATAGTTGGGGCATCATGTAAGGCTCTACCATGATGGTGTCGATTATAACGAGTCCTCCCATTGTTCCTCATGATTTATGCATGGTTATGTTCATATTATTTTGGCTCAAGTTATGTTTAATGAAGCTTTTCTCCTATTATTATGATTATGAATGATCTATGAATGTTTTGAAAAAGTTGAGCCTTATGTTACATTATGATATTCATGTTATGAGCATGTTGTCCTACTCTTATGAACTTTTATGTATTTTAAATGTCCGTTTTACCTACCTTGCATACTCGATACATTCCACATACTGACTGCATACTTTATGTTGTAGCGTTTTATGATACAAGCTCCGACCTTCAGACCCAACACCGTCATTAGCTCATTTCCCGGAGTTAGCATCCAGTTCAGTGGTGAGTCCTCATCTCCCGAGGACCAGTCGATATTAGTTATCCCTTATGTTTTGTTTTCCAGACTCATCGGGTTAGTTGGGGTTGTTGTTTCATCAACCCATCAGATATGTTAGAGGCTTTCAGACTATATGTAGTATTCAGCTGTCATGTATGAAGTGCATTTCATTTTCTATGTTATGTCATGGTTATGCTTCCTCTATGTTATTATTTTGAGTATTCCACTTTGTTTGATTGAGTTAGATGTATGTTCATGCCATGGGTCGACTTGGAGTCTCTCGGGGCTCCTTGTCTGTCTTTGCGATTCGGGTCTACGTTCGGGTGTGACATGTGATGACTGATTAATAGCATATTGAAATATGTTGATGAATTTTGGATAATACATCCTTATCTTTAGATGAAAGGCTCATCCCCAAGGTGAGCATTCGGGCGCGGTTATAATTGATTTAGTGATGATTAAGGAATACACCATTCCTCTGATATAGGCGCTCATGCGAGGTGAGCATCGGGCGGCGGTTATGATATGAGCGGCTCGTGCTCGGGTGAACATCTGAAGTAAACGGTTATGATATGAGTGATTCGTGTCAAGGTGAGCATCGGGGCGAGCGAGTATGATATGAGTGTAAACGTATTCTAGGGAGCATCTGGGATGAGTAGATGAGTGAAATCGGGTACCACGCTGGTACCATACATAGATTTCTAGAGTCTCTTGCAGGTCATAACTAGAAGGAAAAACATAAGCCCCTCTAGCATGTGTGTACAGTTGTGTGATAGATGTGTGATAGATATATAATTGAGGTGTGATAGACACATGACTTGGTTAAATACCATTAAGAGAGACTGACATGTGATCGGTTTGTCTGAATGGCGAAGAATACGAAGACTATACAACTATATATCGAGTGGCCATAATTTCATGGTGATTGAATTGCCTTATGATTACAATATAATTGTGATATTTCACATTGTCTATGTTAATGACTCATATTTCCTTGATGAATTGACATGACTTGTTTGGGTATGATTTTTTATTTGAATATTGGGCACATCTGTGGTTATATTAGTGATATATGAAAAATACTCAAAGGACGAGGCAACATACATACCGTTTGTTTGAAAGGCGATCTGCATCACCTGCCCTCTATGCCTTCTAGATTCAAAAACCAAGCTAACAGGGGTCCTTTGTCAGGTTGGAAGAACAAACCGTCAATTGAAGAGCAGACTCGAGCTAGGCGAGAATGGGATTCTAAAGTACGGTGCAAGGTACGGATGGCTTTCCATCAAAAGGATGACAAGAGCTGTTGGACGAAGTTGAAATGTAAGAGTACGGACCAATGGAAGCGGAGTCCATCACACATGCACTGGCACTCCAGTTTGAATTACTTAGGCCTTTTGGGATATAGTATAAATAGATTTTCTTATAAATTTTAGAGAGATTACCGATTATTTTAATTCATACATAAAGTAGAGAGCAGAAATTAACTAGTTTAGCCTTAGTTTTCAAAGTAGATTCTAGATCATAGGTGTAACATGAAATTTTCAATTCATCTATGTCACGACCGGACGTACACAGAATCGTAGACATGGGACAAGGGACCCTGAGAGACCCAAAGTCGACCCATGGCACATGCATACAACTAATATCGTTCAAATAAGCGGAATGATATCATAAAAACATAGCGGAAATGTAATTATAGCATAGCATCAAGAAATATTGGACATATACATAACTAAGCACTACATACTTATCACGGAAGCCTCTAATACATAAGATGGGTTGATGGAACAACATCCCCAACTAACCCGACCAATACTGAACATAAACAACATGAGAGTATATCAAACGGCCCTCGGAACATGAGGATTCACCAAAAATGAGCGTAGTGAGATGGACTAAGGGTGAGGATGAGCCGAGATCCCAGGACCACATGTTATGAAATGATACAACATAGAAGTATGCGGTCGGTGTGTGGAATGTGCGAGTATGTAGGGTAAATAAAACGGACATTTAGTTTAAAATAAAACTCATAAGTAAAAGTAGGAGAAGGACATCATGCATATATCATAAACTCCGTAAGAAAACATAAGGCTCAAGACTTTCAAATCATTCATAAAACATACATAATCATAACGATAAGTAAACATTATCAAAACTTAAATTTAGCCAATAACATAAACATAACAATGCATAAAATATGCGGAACAATGGGAGGACTTCGTCTGTAACCGACACCATCATGGTAGAGCCTTTCATGATGCCCCAACTATCTCACTCAAGTGGGCGAGAGCCAACCAGAAACTCAGTGAGGGTTAAGTGAGCCCGCAAGTGTACGAGTCGTACAAGTAATACGGTGGCTCTTTTGAAGAACTGAAGTTGTCGAACCTGAGGGAATAGGAATACGGGGTGAAACCTTTGAGATGTTAATTTACTACAACTACAATAGTGAAGACAACGAAGTAACGAAAAATAGTTTGGTGTTAAGAATATAATTTTATACTAAACTAAGCTAATTATACAATTGAGTCTTAACTATGAAAGAGCATGCGAGCTTACGAAGAACATGTGAAGAAAATGAACTATCAATTTCGTGGTTTTATCTTTTCCTCGGTTGCTAGTCGGAACTACTGCCTATGGATTAAAACTCTCGTATTTAACCCAACTTAGAAGCATGAACCTTCCACCTACATTTTCGTGATAGAAAGGGTGAAGTTCTAGCTATACGAAACCGGTTCCACACATGACTAATACGACTTTGGGTATATTTCTATGAAGGTAAATCCAATTCCCAATTTTCCCAAACCAAGAAAAGATCATATCTATTAATTCACAACTTTCCAATTTCTTGCCCTCTCGGGTGAAACCGGACTTTTTGGAGTTACACTAACATTGGCCAGACATTAATGTAGTAGGAACAAGAATTAAATAGAACAACCATGAAAGAAAAGAAAATAAACCGGCAATCATGAAGTACATTTTCAACACAAGAAGTTCATAACCTCAGCAAAAAGAGAAATTAGCCACTCATTTGTGGATTAAACATCATTAAGCAGTGTTAATCATAAAAGCAATTGAAAGGAAGAAGAAAGAGAGATGAGAAAAACCTAAGAATTTCGTCCTCATTTCTTTGTAACCCACGTTCTTGCTCCACCAAGTCGGAATAATTAAAAATGCTAAGTGTTCTATTTATACTAGGGATAAATTTTTCCCAGATAACGAGCAACGTGTCACGGCGTGCATCGCGGAGCAAAGCCTCGTGACACGGTGCAACGCGGAAGCCCTCGAAATTGTCCGCCCGGGTAATTCTTGCCAACGGTCTTTTGGCGTGCATCGCGGAGCCTCGCCAACGATGCCCACGGTATGTCGTGGACCCTCTCTTGGAAATGCACCATCTGAATAATTCTCTCCCAACGTGGCCGGCCTGATGCGGACCCTCCTTTGGAATTTATTTAGTTTTCCATCCCGAGCCCGAGAATGCATCCGCCGATAGCGGCGTGCCGCGGCTCCATCATGAGCCGCCTTAATCCTTGCTTCACCAGCAGCTTCCTTGCTCATTCCCGGTTTATCTTTGGATTTCTTCCAACATGTCATTTTTCTTCATTAAAAGCATGTTTTCCTACAAAACAACGCTAATCATGTTGGTTAGTATAAAATCACACTTCCGCACAATTTACATGAGAATGTACACACATTATTAGACAAACAAGACAAAAGTTATACATTTGAGTATCGAGTTTGGCATATAAATATGCCCCTTATCACCTACCCCACACACTTAAAATCACTTGTTCGTCCTCGGTGTGCCCCATACAACTCATGCAATTGCTATCCCATCATGGCTACTTGGAAACCGACCATCCGAACTACGGTTATACGTTATGTTCAAAACAAATCATCAAGATAAACATGCATAGTATCATTATGACACTTAATACATCAAGACCTCCTAGCTGAATCGACTCTCGATATAGGCAAACTCATGCATATTAGTTGACCGAGATATCCGACACGAATTTATTCTATCATCAAACATGCCCTCACAACAATAGGAGAGATTCCCTGATTTAATCACATGAACTCTAAAATTCATGTCGGGGTATTTATAAACACACAATTTTAGCTCACTCTCCCAAATGAATTCACATGCATTTAAGTGTGACCCATAAGCTTTGCCTTAGTGTATTACTCCACTAATATAAGGATGCGTATTGTAAGATCACGTAAGGACTTAGCAGGTTGTAATATAGCTACGAGGAACTAGTATATCTTGGGCTAACCAATAATAGTAACTGACTTCATGGCGCTTTGCACATCCATCAACTTCTATAATTATTTTTCTTCCTTCCTCCTCCTCTTGAAGTTTATTTTTATATTTATCACCCCTTTCTTTAACACAACAGACTAACGAAGAAAATTGAGTTAAACAACTTTCTTCCCTTCAAATCTGGCCATTTCACCCTTGACTCTTTCTTTTTCTTTCTTTCTCTCTTTTCTTTTTCATCACTTTTCTTTTTTCCTTAAGCGCTTTTTCACACATCCCATCAACTTCCAGAATTATTTTCTTCCTTCCTCCTCCTCTTGAAGTTTATTTTTATATTTATCACCCCTTTCTTTGACACACCAGACTAACGAAGAGAAAATTGAGTTAAACAACTTTCTTCCCTTCAAATCTAGCTATTTCACCCTTGACTCTTTTTTTTTCTTTCTTTCTCTCTTTTCTTTTTCATCACTCTTCTTTTCTTTTTATCACTTCACTCTTTGACGTGACACCATGGGAAAATTATAATTTTTCTTGTGCGCTTAAGAGCTTCAGATTTTGGTTAAGGAACATGCAAAGAAGGGGTTCACTTGGTTCACACCCTTTTCGACAAACGAAAAACTCGAAAAGAAAAATTTATCAAGGCTAAAGGCTCAACGGGCTGACTATGGTTTAATCTTCAAGGTAGATATGAAAAGAAAACAAGAAACTTTTG
>JACEIK010000602.1:237652-247775 GCA_018107945.1 Datura stramonium
TTATATAAAATCACATGAAAATGTATAAGATAACTTAGATAACAAGACTAATTTAAGTTGTAAAGCGTATCACGGGCATGATATTTTTGCCCGTGATCAGTATGCACTGCAGTCTTTAAATTGGTTAACTCCTGGGAGTTGGTATGACTCGTACAATGATACTACAAGTCGTACATTGCCTGTCGTGGTCAAATCTCGTGAAGTCTGGAATCCTATGAAGTTTTCCACAATTCAATGGTACGGTTCGTACATTGATGTTATGACTTGCAGTCTCTACTCGTACCTTGGGATCTGCCAACTTGACATGCTCTCTGGAATTTACCATGGCTCTTTGGTACTGTTACACCCCACAAAATGCTAATGGTTAGTAGGCATACGCATGAATTTGTGATGAGTAAATAGAGCTTGAAGTGTGTGGGAAGAGCCTCAGAAGCGGGGTCGGGGTGGGCAGTCAGCAAGGGCCAGCGCGACACGCCAGCATGCCAGCTCCCTGGGCGGCGTGGCATGCCTAGCACACTAACGCCTTGGGAGGCGTGGAATGGCACGCATATGGAAAGATGGTCGGCACAAGGCGCCCCCCATTCCACCGGCCACACTTGTATATATTCTCCCTTAGTTCAATTCTATTTCATTTGCATATACTCCCTCAGCCAGAAACAAAGAAAAACGAAACCTTCTTCGTATTTTCGTCCGATTATGCTACCAAACATCGTCCAAACGCAAATTAACTTCAGGTAACAAGTTCTAAGCCTACGGGGAGCATTTATATGGAGTTATTTCTCAAAATTTCACTCGGCATACCAGAACTCCGCTGAATAAAATTTATCAAAATTACTCCAAATTGAATCCTAAACGGACACATGCATTAGCTAAGCATTTCTCCCTTCTGAACTCTCGGAAAATTATAGGTTTTCAGTTGAGTTATTTGAAGTTGAAACTCACCAGTTAAATCAGAAATAAGAATTCGAGGTATATTAAGAATCCAAGGAGCTAGATGTTGTCCCAAGGGACTACACAGAGGCACAAGGGCCATATTATAGTCCATTCCATGGCTGGACTTTTATATTTATGTCGTATCAGCATCACTGACCCTCGTCGAGCTTGGTGCCCAGGGTGCAGTTACAGGAGTCCATCAGACTCAGACATAGCTACAGGGGCCGAGCGGGCTCAATTGTAGACCCATGGGACAGGAAGGTTGGCTACAGTTACCTGTTGATTCATTTTGACCTTGTTAGTGGTATATAGATTGAAGTATGCTCGCCAGGGCTTATGGGGGGCCCGAGCGGGTTATTCTTTGCTGGTTGTACCTTCCGGGCTAATGGGGGCCAGGTAAGATTCATGTTTGCATTACTTATTGTTAGTTGTACAGTAGGTTGTAAGGCATTTCAGGTTATATCTCTATCCCTCCTATTGAATTGTTTCAGTTTCATTATCAGTGTCATTCAGTCATTTTCATTTATTGTCTTACATATTCGGTACATATTGTACTGACGCCCATAATTGGGGTGCTGCATTACTTGCCTGCAAGTATGGTTAGATGCGGTTCAGGACCTCTCTAGTCATCGGCCAAATCAGCAATCTAATCAGCTCCTTTTTCCCTGAAGTTGTTAGTTAGAAGGTTTATTCTTTTGTTGTACAGTTTAAGGGTAGGTCAGGGCCCTGTCCAGACCATTATTCCACTCCTAGAGGCTTGCAGGCTACAGACTTCCAGTGTTAGTTTTTGTTTTTGGGCGTGTAGGGCCTATGTAAGTTTTCTTTTGCGTGATGGCCATGTGGGGCCTAGTTTAGCTAATAGTTAGCAGCCTTGTCGGCTACAGTATAGTTCTGGCTGCCTATTTTTATTATGATATAACTAGACAGCATGGTGGTCTTGTCATCCCACATAGGATCCCTTTTATTGCGTGTTGTTGGTTAGCTGGTTTCTTTTTATAGGTGGATATGCGGCCTTGTCGGCTGGAGGCTAAGTTTACAGCCGAGATATAGCTTGTTGTTTTCTTGATTTGAAGAGTAGGCATGCACCAGAAGTGCATAAGCCCAGTCAGGTCAATTTAGATCCCAGTATGGCACCAGGTGCTAGTCATGCCCCCCAAAGTGGGGTGTGACAAACTTGGTATCAGAGAAGGTCATATCTTAGGGAATCTGCAAGCTGTGTCTAGTAGAGTCTTGTCTATGGGTGTGTTGTGCACCATATTCCATAGGCAGGAGGGGGCATAATAGCATGGTTACCCGTCTTTCTTCTTCAGTCGTGCTGTAGAGCTATGTTGTATAGGGTCGAGTCCCTAAGCTTACCTTATCTACAGATTGGATATGCGACAGACTACGACTGGCCAGAAACTAGATGTTGCGGCAGGAGAGGGTACTAGCAGGGTGCCCCAGTCAGAGCTAGCTCCCTCTGAGGGCAATATAGAGACTTCATTCCGGTCTCCTCAGCAGTCTCCACCACGCCAGGAGCCCTCCAGGGCAGCGGACATGTTGTCTCCACCTTCAGTAGTTCCTATACCTATACCATCCGATCAGGAGGTTAGGAGAGTCATCTATATGTTATCCCAGATGATGGCCGCTTAAGGCCAGCCCATGTTACCAGTGGTTGCTAAATCTTCAGGAAGACTTGGGAGTTCGAGGGTCCGAGAGTTCCTTGCCTTGAGTCCCCCGTGGTTTATAGGGATGGATTGGGAAGAGGACCCTTATGACTTCCTAGAGCAGTTACAGCGGATTTTCAGGGTGATGCATGCTACGCCGGCGGAGTGGGTTGAGTTAGAGGTATTTCGATTGCGGACATAGCAGTGTTGTGGTACTAGAGTTGGGAGAGGTCCCGAGGCAGAGACACTTCCCCTCTGACATGGTCTAGTTTCTCAGAGTCCTTCCTAGATCACTACTTGCCATAGGAAATCCGACAGGCCTGGGTGGACCAATTTTTGCACTTGGAGCAGGGCTCAATGAGTGTCCGAGAATATGCTATGAGATTTGGTTCCTTGGCCAGATATGCGCTAGCTTTTGTAGATACTATGCCCACCAGAGTACATCAGTTTATTATGGGGCTACTTCCAGAATACGTGGAAACTTGCATGACAACCACTCTGCGGGAGGACAAGGACATTGCTCGCCTTTAGGCTTTCACTTAGAATATTGAGGGGATCAGGCAGCGACAATGGGAGATAGAGAGAACAAATCAAGAGAAACGCCGTAGGGCCTGACCCAGTGACATGCAGGCAGAATTTCAAGGCGAACCTAGGGCACGAATATCAAGCAGGCCACCTAGACCCCCACCTCCACAGCAGTAGCAGGGCGGTAGATCAGACCGCCGAGGGTAGTCAGGACTCGATGAGAGTTCAGGGCATCAGGTTCTCAGCAGCAGAGGGGGTCATATTAGAGCAGGCCTACTGTTCCATGTTGTGCTATTTGCAGTCGATGCCATTTTGGGGCGTGCAGTTATGGTTCTACTGCTTGTTACACTTGTGGACAAGAGGGTCACATGATGAGGGACTGTCCAGCTAGGCGTCAAGGTGATCGGGACCAACAGGATAGATCCTCAATAGGGTCATATGCCCCAGCACCTTCAGCAAGGTGCAGGCCCTCAGTTCCAGCCGGCAGAGACCGAGGCAGGTCAGGGGAATCATGTTCATGCAGCGGTCTGGATCGCACTTATGCTTTACCGGGGCGACAGGAGCCAGAGTCTTCATCGGATGTTATGACAGGTATGCTGGACATTTGCTCTCACTTAGTTTATGTTTTGATAGACCCAGGTTCCACTTTGTCCCATGTTACTCCATTAGTGGCCCAGGATTTTGGTATAACGCCAGAATTTCTTTAGCGGCCCTTTTCGGTGTCTACGCCCATCGGTGATTCTATTATAGCTAAAAGGATCTACCGGGGTTGTACAGTAGAGGTCGTCGGTTGCCAGACTTTAGCAGATTTAGTGGAGCTAGAAATGATCGATTTTGATGCAATTATGGGCATGGATTGGCTAGCGCCATGTTATTCCAATGTAGAGTGTTGGACTAAGACAGTCCGATTCCACTTTCTAGGGGAGGTAGTGTGAGAGTGGAAGGGCAGTGCAGCTACGCCAAAAGGTAGGTTCATATCCTATCTTCGGGCGAAAAAGTTGATAGCACAAGGCTATATATATCATATTGTCAGGGTTCATGATATGCAAGCAGAATCTTCAACTCTTCAATCCATTCCAGTGGTTAACGAGTTCCCAGACGAACTTCCTGGTATTCCCCCAGAACGGGAAATCAATTTCTCTGTCGACTTGCTACCAGGTACTCAGCCTATATCCATCCATCCGTACCGAATGGATCCTACTGAATTGAGGGAATTGAAGGAACAGTTGAAAGATTTGTTAGATAAGGGCTTTATTAGGCCAAGTACGTCACTGTGGAGTGCGCCAGTTTTGTTTGTGAGAAAGAAAGATAGCTCCCTCCTCATGTGCATAGATTATCGGTAGTTGAACAAGGTTACTATTAAGAATAAATACCCTCTTCCTATGATAGACAATTTGTTTGACCAGTTGCAAGGGGCGAAGTATTTTTCCAAGTTCGACTTAAGGTCGAGATATCACCAGGTATGGGTTTGGGAGAGAGATATCCCGAAGACAGCTTTCAGGACCAGGTATGGTCATTTTGAATTCCTAGTCATGTCCTTCGGATTGACAAATTCCCCAGCAGTGTTCATGGATCTGATGAACGACATCTTCAGTCCATATTTAGATCTATTTGTGATAGTATTCATCAATGACATCCTGGTATATTCCCGTTTAGAAGAAGAACATAAAGATCATTTGCGAACAGTACTTAAAACTCTCAGAGATCGGTAGTTGTGTGCCAAATTTTCAAAATGTGAGTTCTAGCTGAGTCCCATGGCTTTCCTGGGCCATATTGTATCAGAGGCTGGTATTCAAATTGATTCACAGAAAATTGAGGCAGTAAAGTCAAGGCCTAGATCTACAAGTCCAATGAAAGTTTGCAGTTTCCTGGGATTAGCCGGGTATTATATAAGGTTTGTGGAAGGATTTTCTACCTTGTCAACTCCCTTGACTAAATTGACTCAGAAAGTAGCCAAATTTCATTGGACCAAGACATGTGAACGGAGTTTGTAGGAATTGAAGAATAGGTTAACGTCGGCACCAGTGTTAGCTTTTCCAGAAGGTTCAGAGGGTTATGTTGTATATTGTGACTCTTCAACCATTGGGTTAGGATGCGTCCTGATGCAACACGATAAGGTAATTGCTTATGCTTCGACGCAGCTGAGGAAACATGAAAAGAACTACCCCAACCACGATCTGGAGTTAGCCGCAGTGGTTCATGCTTTGAAAATATGGAGGCATTACCTGTATGGGGTGCACGTGGATATTTTTACTGATCATAAGAGCCTCCAGTACATTTTCACACAGAAAGAATTGAATTTACAGCAGCGTCATTGGCTAGAATTACTAAAAGACTATGACGTCAAAATTTTGTATCACCCAGGGAAGGCTAATATTGTAACAGATGCACTCAGCCACAAATCTATAGGAAGCTTGGCACATTTGAGGCCACAACAGCGGGAAATGACTCGAGAACTGCACCGGTTAGCCAGCTTGGCCATCAAAATAGTAGACTCAAAAGATAATGGGGCTGTGATTCAAAATACCGCAGTATCATCCTTGGTTGTGGAGGTAAAAGAGTGGCAGTATGAAGATTCTAACCTGGTACAGCTCAGAGATAATGTTTAGCAGGGCGAGTTAACGGCATTCGAATTGACAAAAGATGGGGTCTTGAGATTTAGGGGTTGCCTCTGCATTCCAGATGTGGCAGGACTTCACCAGCAGATCATGGAAGACGTACACTATTCTCGTTACTCTCTTCACCTCTGTTCGACGAAGATGTATCATGACATAAAGGAGATATACTGGTGGCTTGGAATGAAAAAGGGTGTAGCCGAATTCATAGCACAGTGCCCTAATTGCCAGCAGGTAAAGGTTGAACATTAGAAACCTGGCGGATTACCTCTGTATATAGTAGTACCTATATGGAAGTAGGAGGCGGTTAACATGGATTTTGTAACAGGACTACCTCGTACCAGACGTAATTTTGACTCTATCTGGGTTATTGTTGATAGGTTGACAAAATCATCTCACTTCCTACCAGTTTGAACCACATTCTCAGCTGAAGATTATGCCAAATTATATATTAAAGAGATAGTCCGACTGCATGGTGTCCTCGCATCTATTATTTCTGACAGAGGAGCGTAATTTACAGATAGATTCTGGCAGTCATTTCAGAAGGGTTTGGGGACATAGGTTAATCTGAGTACAGTATTCAATCCTTAGACGGATGGTCAGGCAGAACGCACAATTCATACACTCGAAGATATGTTACTGGTGTGTGTGCTAGATTTCGTAGGAAGTTGGGATGAGCATCTACCCCTTATTGAATTTTCCTATAATAACAGTTATCATTCTGCAATTCATATGGCACCTTATGAGGCCTTGTATGGGCGGAAATGCAGGTCCCCCATCGGATGGATCGAAGTAGGGGAGTCAGAGTTAGTTGGACCTGATATGATTCACTAGTCAGAAGAGAAAGTAAAACTCGTCAGAGAGCACTCGTTAACAGTCCATAGTCGCTAGAAGTCCTACTCTGATGTGTGGCGTAGAGACTTGGAATTTGAAGTTGATGATTGGGTATTTCTCAAAGTTTCACCAATGAAGGGCATGATGAGGTTTGGTAAGAAGGGAAATCTTAGCCCTAGGTTCATTGTCCCGTATCAGATCCTCCGGAGGATAGGCCGAGTGGTATATGAGTTGGAATTTCCTCCAAAACTAAAATCTGTCCATCCAGGTTTTCACATGTCAATGTTTTGGAAGTGCATAGGGGACCCGTCTGAAGTTGTACCAGTTGGGGACGTTCAAGTTACTGAGGAGTTAGCCTATGAAGAGGTCCCAGTTTCCATACTATATTGGCAAGTTCGTAGGTTAAGGACTAAAGATGTGGCCTCCGTTAAAGTACTATGGAGGAATAGAAATAGAGAGGAGATGACTTGGGAAGCTGAGGATAATATGAGATCTAGGTATCCTCGCTTGTTCCAGGACTAACTCACAATGTAGGAATGAGGTGAGGTGGTTGTTTAGTTGTTATTTATCTGTTTATATTGTTAGCACTGTCTAATTGATTATCTCTATATGATGGAGTAGTTGTTTATAGCATCCAGTGAGATGCCCATGTTGGGTTTTTCTACGTTTTAGGTTTCCAGATAGTCCATAATACAGAGGAGACTCTACCAAAATTTTTATAAGTGTTGGTTAAAAGAGTTAACTCCCTAAGCCTAAAGATGACATTCAAGGAAAATGTTCCTAAAAGGGGGAGGATGTTACACCCCGTAAAATGCTAATGGTTAGTAGGCATACATATGGGTTTGTAACGAGTAAAGAGAGCTTGAAACATACGGGAAGAGCCTCGGAAGCGGGGTCGGGGGTGGGCAAGCCACAAGGGCCAGCACCCTGGGCAGCGCGACATGCCAAGCACACTAGTGCCCTAGGAGGCGCGGTGCAGCACACCTATGGCGCGAGGCGCCGCCCAGTCCACCGCCCACACTTGTATATATACTCCCTTAGTTTAATACTATTTCATTTGCATATACTCCCTTAGCTTGAAACAAAGAAAAACGCAACCTTCTTCGTATTTTCGTCCGATTATGCTACCAAACGTCGTCCAAATGCAAATTAACTTTAGGTAACAAGTTCTAGTCCTATGGGGAGAATTTCTATAGAGTTATTTCTCGAAAATTCACTCAGCATACCGGAACTCCGCCAAATAAAAGTTGTCAGAATTATTCCAAATTGAATCCTAAACGGCCACAGGCATTAGCTAAGCATTTCTCCCTTCTGAACTCTCGGGAAATTATAGGTTTTCATTCGAGTTATTCGAAGTTGAATTATAGTTGCCATTATTATCAAAAGTTATCGCTATTTTCCAAATTTAGTATTGAAATTAGTTCTATTCTCTCAACATAAAGGTTATAGTTGGAAAGAACCGCCGATTGCAAGTTGAAACTCACTAGTTAAATCAGAAATCAGCATTCGAGGTATGTTAAGGAGAATTCCTTTGGCAAGTTATTCCTGTCATATTGTAATACGACCTAGATCCTTGTAAGAAATCCATAAGCATGATTATTGTGGTTAGTTGCTGTTATTAGTTGGAGATTAGCATTTTCTGTCAGATTGGGACTGACCCTACTTTATATAGCCTTCTGTTGTCCAACCCCACGGTTACTAGTTGTGTCGTTGCCTACGGGGCTATATAGATCGCTCCAAGGAGCTAGATGTTGTGCCAAGGGACTACGCAGAGGCCCAAGGGCCATATTAAAGTGCATTCCATGGCTGGACTTTTATATTTATGTCGTATCGACATCACTGACCCTCATCGAGCCTAGTGCCCAAGGTGTAGTTACAGGAGTCCACCGGACTCAGACACAGCTATAGGGGTCGAGAGAGCTCAGTTGCAGACCCAGGGGACAGGAAGGTTGGCAACAGTTACCTGTTGACTTATTTTGACCTTGTTAGGGGTATATAGATTGAAGTGTGCTCGTCAGGGCTTATGGGGCCCCTGGTGAGTTATTTTGTGTTGGTTGTACCTTCCGGGCTTAGGGAGCCAGGTAAGGTTCTTGTTTGCATTACTTATTATTAGTTATACAACAGGTTGTAAGGCTTTATAGGTTATATATCTATCCCTCCTATTGAATTGTTTCAGTTTCATTATTAGTGTCATTCAGTCATTTTCATTTACTACCTTACATATTCGGTACATATTGTACTGATGCCCATCTTTGGGGCACTGCATTACTTGCCTACAGGTATGGTTAAATGCGGTTCAGGACCTGCCTAGTCAGCAGTCTAATCAGATCCTTTTGCCCTAGAGTTGTTAGTTAGATGGTTTTTTCTTTTGTTGTACAATTTATGGGTAGGTCGGGGCCCTGTCCCGACCATTATTCCACTCCTAGAGGCTTGCAGGCTACAGAATTCCAGTGTTAGTTTTTGTTGTTGGCCGTGTGGGGCCTATGTATGTTTTATTTTGGGTAATGTCCATGTTGGGCCTTGTTTAGCTAATAATTAGCAGCCTTGTTGGCTACAATATAGTTTTGGATACCTATTTTCATTATGATATAACTAGAAAGCATGGTGGTCTTGTGGGCCCACATAGGATCCTCTTTATTGTGTGTTGTTGGTTAGATGATTTCTTTTTACAGGTGGCTATGCGGACTTGTCGGCCGGAAGCTACGTATACAGCCGAGATATAGCTCATTGTTTTCTTGATATGAAGAGTAGGCATGCACTAGAAGTGCATAAGCCCAGTCAGGTTAGTTCAGATCCCAGTATGGCACCAAGTGCTAGTCATGCCCCCCAAGGTGGGGCATGATAGGTACGACTTATATGATGTCATCATGACCCGTCTCCTCCATTCATACCAGGAACTTAGGACAGTGCATAACTTCTGAATTTTTCCACAACTCCTTGGTACGGGTCGTACCAAGAGTTGTACTTGGCCTCAACACTTATGAAACTCCATTGGATTTTATCACGAGCGCAAGGTACGGCTCGTACCACCAAGGTACGGATCATATTAAAGTCTGCACTTGGCCTATTTTCTGCACGTTTTTTCTTTATTTTCCATAATCCAACTCAAAAATATGATTTCCCTGAAAACAAGGTAAAAAGACCTCACATCTGTATAAATACACCTAAGACCAAGCATCTTTTTTAAGTTTTAAGCGTTGAAAGTGTTGTAAACCCACAACACATCAATACCTTCAACTTAAAACTTTTGCATCTCTTCAGGCAAATAAAACACTACTATAACATGATGCTTAACTAAAAAGTAAAACAGAAGACCTATAGCGAATAACATCAAAATTTGCACACATGAGCACTTATCAAGTACTGACCCCTTTTCCATTCAAAACCCAGCTAACTATGCATACATGCAACTACAGGTCATGAAACAAAAAGATCTCAAGATGGAATTCAATCATTAATATACAACCGAGCTATCATTGATGCTATTTACACAGACTATTGGTAGAATGCTAATACAACCCATGTATCCTCACAGCAAACGAAGTCCCTACGCACCGTGGCAGGGAGGCA
>JACEIK010000602.1:247832-293967 GCA_018107945.1 Datura stramonium
GTATATATATAATCGGGACTATCAAGTAAAGCTCTCACTCTCACAAAGAAGTTCTAATACTGCACAAGTGATACCATAGGCTTGCCCTTATTTTATATACTCTGGTCTTTTGGACAGTTAAGCTAGAATCACTATAGCACTTTTATCAGCTTGTAATGTAGGTTTGGAGTTGGGTATGGTAGATATGAAAATAGTGACTAACCCTCCTTGACACTACACAACTTTGACTTCACTTTGTGACCTTTCCTTTTTTTTTTCATTTTTTCCTCCCTTTTCTCCATTTCATTCCTCTTTCAATTAGTGGGTGTGGTTTCTTTTTCACTTTTTTCTCTTATTTCTCTTCTTTTTTTATTTTTTCTTCAAGATTTTTCTTTTCTTTTTTTTCTTTCACACCACACCTACTTTTCATTAATTACATTTTTTTCTCCTTTTATTTCCCCCACATAGCTTATGCACCCCTACAATAGCCATCCTCAACTTAGTTATTCTGCCTGAGTTGAGGTTCACAATGTCCAAGGAGGAACTAGGGCCAAAACAGGTTCATTATAAACAAGTGGGAAGGTGAATGGGCTAATCAAAGAAAAATAGTCAATTAAGGCTCAAACATTTGGATCAAGGGATACTTATTCATTCGGTAGGGCAATTTAGGCTAAAAGTTAGCTAATTCAAAAATAGCCTATAATCCTTTCCTAACTAACTGTCCTATAACCTAAGAAAAGACTAACTGGACAAGTTCTAGATCACCTACACAATATCGAACTAGGTAAGAACTCATTCACACCTGGTATAGGTTTTCATCACACACTACCTATCCAGTTCATGCACAACTAAGCTATAGTTAATCATGCTAATCTATCAAATTCCATAAAAAGATCCACATTGGTCAAGCTTCGCAATCACATACATAGCTAACTATACAACAAAAATTTTGAAAAGGGTCAATTTTTTAAACAATTTCAAAACATCAAACACATGTGCATTTATTGGCTGTTAGGTACTTCTAAGCTACTTCTAGTTAAAAAAAATAAAATATCCTAAACATGACGGTTCTACTAGATAATACGTTCGAGGAAAAAGAAATACTACAATAGAAACCCTTGAACAAATAAAAAACAAAAGGCAGATACACCCCCCCCTTAAAAAACATGCTTTGTCCCCAAAGCAAAAAAATAAAAGCTAAGGGAGGAACATACTTGTGGCACACTAAGCCTCCTGTCATCCTGTGGAGGCGGGTGTGAAGGCACACTTCCCTGCACTGTAATCGTGGCACCAGCAGTGGCCGGTGCACTCAATGATGTGGTGTCGGGGGCTATGGTCACCCCCTCAGTAGTCTTGGCCACCTTAGCACTATCTATTTGGGCTGAATGTGGCTCACCCGAAGGATCCTCCCACCCGCAAGCTCGTAGGGCACAGTAGATGAGCTCTCGGCTCCTCTAGCTCTCTCTCACAACTTAGACGTGCTTGTCATGAGTCTACAAGTTGGCTACTACCGCTCGCTTATGCTCCATCCTTTCTCTTTTCTTCCTCTTCCTAGAGGTCTCCTCATAAACTACCTCCGTTGCTCTCTTCTTTCACTTCTCTCCATCGACTGGCTTAAGAGCCCAAAATTCCTCTATATCAAGCTCCTCCTTTGGATCATCCTCAAATAGTGAGATAATAGTGGCTGGCAATATGGTCGACTGTCTAGACGACAACTCAGCTACCTGACTCCACAATGACCAAATCTCCTCTCTCAAACTCCCTACATCTGGTTGTTCAGCTAGCCGCTCATTAAGCTGAAGCTCAAAGTTGTCCAATCTACCATGCAGCCCTCCGCAGCCTCCTCAATCTTAGGCTTGACCTGCTCCATCATCACATTGACCTTTTTCTCGGCCAAGGTCAGCCTTTTGGCCAGCTTCTGCAGGAAATCATGGGCCACAAGTATGCATCCGGAAGGAATCTGCCCCAATATGGCTAGCGAAGGAAGTGCTGGGGTAGATATTGTATGGCCGGCTATAGCAGTCGGTGTCTCGCTCTGCTCAATGAAGGTGGGGGCATCTACCTACTCGCTCCCAGCTGGCTGTGTTGGTGGAACTGCTGCTGGTAATCTTACCCGGATCACCGGGTTTATCTCATCTCAGATCATCCCGATGTTAGTAGTCCGATTGCCTCCAACCATGGCATTGACATCAACTATCACCCGCACACTGGACTCTATGCATAGTATACATATGAGACTCGAGAATAGAATCATCGTGCTCAAGGCTAGAGCTCGATCGTGAATCTCCTCTGCTATCAGCCTCAGGATGTTGATGGCATATCTTGACATGATGTATGCCACTAACGTTGCTCTATCGACGCTCAGGGTGTTATCATTTTCCATCGGAGAAAACCTATGGCGAACCAGTGTCCAGCAGGCCTTTTCTATGAAGTTAAGCAAAGATTTGGTGACCTATCATCCACTGGTCAACCATTCAGCCTCCTCTTTCTCCTCAGCAATTACCCCAGTCAACCACCTCACCTACCTCTGTCTCTCCTCTAGGATTAATTGCTCAACACTTTTTAGGGCATCAAATTGGTAGTCAAATTCTATTGTAGTAGCTGGGCCATATAATCTGGCCCATATATATCAACATTTCACTCTCGGACCTTCAAACTATCTAGTCTGGGCTACTCCTTCACTTTTTGCCCTGTCGGAGTTCGCTGCTCTAAAGTGGCCAAGTAGTTGGCATAGAACTCCCTGACCATGTTAGCACTATAGTTGTCAGGGGTTCTTTCCATCCACTCGAACCCATAGAACTCAAATAGCCACTTCATCTCCTCAACCTCATTTAAGGCACTGGTCAGGATCCACGGCTCCTCCTAAACCCTCCGCCTGGGGTTCTATTTGGAGGTGAGATTTAGGCCCTTCTCATAAATCCCTCGAGTACAGAGCACACTCTACCTGATAATGCATCTCTCTAGAGGTAGGGTTTTATCATCATCATCTTCTTGTTTCGCCTCCTCATATTCTGCCTCATCAAACCTATCTTCCTCATTGGAGCCACTTCCAGACTCTAGGGCTTGTTCCTCAACTCCCTCCTTAGACTGGGGAGCTTTTGCTGATGTGGCTGAAGCAGCTACAGCCTGAACCTTGGCCTATGCCCTAGTGGTTCGTGGCTCATCGGTGTCATCAGTATCAACTTGATATTCCTCCACCGAACCACTAGGGGTGTCTTTCTCCTGCTCGAATGCGGAGGCCTCATCCCTCAGGGCCCTCCAAGCTGCAATCTTGGCTATGGCCTTCTTGTCCTAGGACTTCTTTGTTTCCCTTTTCTTGATTGTCATGGTACCTATGGAAATAAGTATTAGTACATGTGATTTCAGAGAAAGAAAGAAAGAAAATTTATGTTCAGTATCATACTTGATTCATCAGCACGAGTCGTACCTAGGTGGTACAATTCGTACTGTGACTCATAGTGCATTTTTGGCTCAGTTACGACTCATTGTATGACTTTTACCTTGATGGTATGGTTCGTACTAATGGTCGTAATTTGTACATTTGAAATTTGAACTTTCTGTTTCTTAGTATGACTAGTTATCACGGTTCGTAGTATGGTTCTACCAGTCGTACCAGGGGTCGTGATTTTTCTTTTTGATTTTGACCCTTACTGTTTCTTGCATAAGATCACTTGGTAAGACTCGTAGTGAGATACCACAAATTGTACTAAGTATCGTACCATAATTTTTCAATTTTTATGAACTAGGACAGTCCCAATGAATCATCCTACGAGTTGTAGTACAATACCACGAGTCGTAGGATGACTCGTGAAGCCTGTCCTCTCCTTGTGCATTACGAGATGTGCAGGAAAACATGTTTTGAGATGGTTACTCAAAATTCCCTACCCCATTGATTCATAATACACCATTTTCAACTACCCACTTAATCCCCAACATGCATTATTCTCAGTAACTCACTACCCAAAATCAATTTAATTCTTTGATCATACTAACTCCTAAGCCTGTCAATAAACATTCATACCTAGCCTCCGATCACATTCCTCTTTATCATTTTCATGAGATAGTACAAGTGCGGCTAATGCTAGTAAGAATTCAAGACAAAGAATTATCACTTACTTGCTATTTTCAGGTTCTAGCAACAATTCTTGCTTGCTTCGGGTTTGCGCTAGGAATTCGACTAGCTTGTGAAAATTTATTTGCACAGCTTAGAGCTCAAACAGGGTGTTGCATGAGTTAGGATGATTGAGGATTGAGGGGGGATGATCTTGGGTTGTGTTTGTGATTGTGTGGGAAACTTAGGTCCAAACTTTTGATTTAAATAGGTTATGGGCGAATTTTAAATTCGGGTCAAGTCGGGTCAGCTTGGTCACTTCATTTAATTCGCCCATCATGCCTCGTACCATGAGTCGTAGGTCATACCTACGACTCATCCCATGGACCCATACTTGAAGATTGAGAAAACTCACCTGGGGACCTACAAGAGGATGGTACGAGTCGTACCAAGATGCCACCACCCGTACCATTACTCGTAGGTCAGAACTTCAGTACTTTAGCACTTTAGGGGAGTTCATCACTATGGTACTACGACTCATACCATGAAGGTACGGTTCATAATGACCAACCGTAGTGTGAACTTCTACACCATATCAAGTCGCTGTTTTTCACCACAGACGGGACCACGAGCCAACCATCATATTATGAGTCGTATTGAGGCTCACAGTCCTAACCTATCCTATATTTTTCACCCATCAGTTTTTGTTTCACCTGCACACTGAACACCCAATATTCAAGATACTTAGGTTTCATCCCAAAAAGTTCCTGATTTAACGTCATGGAACGATGCAAGTCTCTCGACTACTCAGAATTCATCAAAAAACTCAGACTCATCTTCAATTGCTGAAACTACCCAGAACTCATTAGGTTGCTTTATTGACCTACAGATGTAGAAGGTGACCTCTTCTTTGTTTAGCCTAAACTTCAGTTGGCCTGCTTCAACATCCACTAGGGCTCTCCCAATGGCAAGGAATGGTCCCCCCAAGATGATGGGGACCTCAAAATTTACCTTGCAATCCAAGATCACGAAGTCGGTTGGGAAGATAAACCTATCCACCTTCACTAGCACATCCTGTAGGATCCCCACTGGCTTCTTCACTGTGCGGTCTGCCATCAATAGCCGCATCATAGTCAGTGTAGGGGCTCCCAAGCCCAACTGTTTGAACACAGCTAGAGGCATCAAGTTGATGCGAGCACCCAAGTCACATAGTGCCCTAGAAAACTCGAAATCTCCAATCGTATACAGGATAGTGAAGGCACCTGGTCCTTTCTTCTTCTAAGCAAGGTTTCGTGAAGCTATTGCACTGTAATAATGCAAGTTACCAACCGACTCATAGCTCACAGACCTGTTCCTAGTTACCAGGTCCTTCATGAACTTAGCATACCCAAGCATCTGTTCCAATGCCTGCGCAAATGGGATGTTTACAGAAAACTTCTTTAGCATTGACAACAACTTCTGGAACTTCCCATCATCTGCCTTCTTTTTCATTCTCTAAGGGAATGGTTGAGGTGGTCGAGAGATAGGCTTGAGAATCTATGTGGCCTTTTTTTCTTTCCCTTTGTCAACTCTAGACTCCTTTACATCACCTGGAGACTTAGTCAAATCAGCCTCACCTGCAATAACCTGTTCAACAGTCTCATCCTCACCATCCAGCTCAATCTCCTTCTATCTTTCCATCTTAACTACAACTAGAAAGGGAGGATCAATTATGGTTTTCCCACTCCTAGTCATCACAACCATGTAGTTGCTGTCATTTTTTGGATATTGGACTGTCCTGCTAGGACGTGTACCCTTCTGCCTTTGGTTTAGGTATGCAAACATCTACCCCAACTGCTGCTCAATCTTCTTGATCACAGTGGCATATGATTCAACTTTCAGGCTCATGCCACATATGTATCCCTAAATGTCCTTTAACTGATCATCTATGGACTTTGCCTTCTTCAGCAGCTCAGACATCATGCTCTCCAACTTTGAGGGTCCAGCTTCACCCTTTTGATCCCTTGAAGGAACATATAAGCCTGTGCGGTCATTGCGGTAGCCATCATTCTTTCTCCACTCACCTTTTCCCTCACGACCTTTGCTCCTATCCTTGTATCCATTCCTATTGTAGTTGTCTCTATATTGGTTTGACCTTGATTTTCGGAACCTTGGGTCCAAGTGTCCTGACCAGACTCTTTGGTATTGGTTCGAAAACTCACAATCTGGTTATCCAAGAAGTTTGCCTCCTCCTCGGAATCAGAATGCTCAAACCCTATTTCCTGACCCCGAAGCTCCCACTAAATTTACCTTTTGAGCTCCACAAACCCCTAATATGCTTCATGAGTAAGTCTAAAGATGTTCTCATATGAGCCAACTCCTGATAATGCTCCTTCTCTTTTCTGCATTGCTCTGTAGTCATCCCTATGGCATATGTACCTGCAGCTGCTTCAAACTCTCTTGTGTGCCAGGCTCTATTTTTTTTAGTCACTCGGTCTAGTGTGGTTGTTGCTTCCTTCCATGAATGACTCTATAAAGCTCCTGTTTCCATTGTATTTTGCCACAGCCTTAGTGTTGTTGTTCAAAGACCTGTGAAAAATCTCCAACAAACTCTCATTGGGAATTTTGTGATTTGGGCACTTAGTCAACTTCTTCTTGAATCTCAGCCATGTCTCATGAAGTTCCTTCGTCTTAAGCCGTCAAAAATTATAAATCTCGTCTTTGAGCTGCAGCATTCTATACAGTGGGAAGAACCTTCCAAAAAGGCCTGTTTAAGCTCCCTCCAGTTGGTGATGGATTCATTTGGTAACTCCAACAATCATAGGTTGGCCTCCCTAGATAGAGAGATTGGAAAGAGCCTCAACCTGATTGTATCTTGGCTCACACCTGGCAACTTGTATGCCTTACAGATCCCTACAAAGTTCATCAGGTGCAAATTTGCATCATCAGCTATATTACCACTAAATACCCCATTCATGTTGAACAACTAGATTATGGTGCTAGTGATGTCAAACTTTTCTCCAATAGGAAAAGGTAGAGGTACAATTGCTCCTATCGATCTGGCTTCATCAATATCTGGATCCTCATCATCATCGTACTGAGGAGCATACTTATGGAACTGGTGTGGCCTATGGCCTCTGTTACCCCTTTCATGACGGCCAACATTAACTATTTCTTCCTGAGCATCCTCTGCCCCTTGCAGGGCACTTTGCTAAGCTAACTCCGTCTGGTGAGCTTCGGTAGCTAATCTTCCTTGCATCTGCTAAGGGGTTTCATTGCGGTCCATATTTCTCAATATTCTCTCTAACTCAAGATCAAGTGGAAACAGAGGTTCTCTGCTCCATCGAGTACTTGGAATTCACCAAGTGGTAACCTGTGGGTGTCAAAAACAAACAAAAAATGTAAATAAATATAGACTAAAAGTTATATACAAGCAATTAATCTAATCCTAAGTTGTATTCCCCAGCAATGGCACCATTTTTGATAATGCTCAAATCATACTCTTGTAAAAGTATGACGCAGATGTTGTCAATAAAGAACCCAACTAGGTTGAAGTCAATCCCACAGGGAATATAGTTAGAATGCAGAATAATGCTAGTATTTATGCTTTTAGTTCAATTATTTCCTAATTGGGGGTTTAAAGAAACAATCAAGTAAGAAAGTGGTAAATTGTTGTTGTGATCAAGTTTATGCAATTAACTAGGGAAGTGTTACCCATGGATTCGTAACAACTTCGGGTTATTACACTAGTGATCTATCCCAATACATAGCCTGCAGAATTGACAATATAGGTTCATCCAAACTATTGATTCTTCCCTATTGGATGACTATACTCAATCATCGAATTAGGTCTCTTGAGTGTTTTCACTTTAACCATTATCAATTATTCCAAATTACTATCATGTGATCACAGCTCAAGTTATTTAATGAAGCTTAAAGTTCAAGGCTTTGTTGTTCTCCTCTTTTTCCAATATCTACCTCTCTAGGTTCAAACAAGTAGGGAATACGGACAAGTCCTAATGTTGTGCACCGTTAAGAAATATTTATGATGAAGAGATGAACAATACAAGCATGCGTATTGGTTTAGAATCACCTTATGTTAACCCTAGTTAGTTAATTCACCATGGTTCCCACAACCCTAGTTGTAGAGGTTTTAGTTATTCATGATTGCAAGAAAAGAATCAGATTTCATGAAAGAAAACATAATTAACCACTTACAACGATGATTGAAGAAAAACTCAATTGATTATTGCACAATCAAAGTATGATCAATTCAAGAACAATGAAGAAAAACTCAAAAGTAATTCGTGTATTTGATCTCCAAGTAGTGTCAGGAAAACCAAAAATCATGATTACAAACTAATGAATCGGTCACCCCACCCCAAAGAAAATAACCTAAAAAGTATTTATACAAGTAATTGGAAATATTTCCTAAATTAACAGGGAATTACCCGCCAACATACCTACGAGTCGTAGCATGAAGCTACAAATCGTGGCTTCCATTCGTAGTATGCACTACAGTCCTGAAATCGGTTAAGTCCTAGGAGTTGGTACGACTCGTACAATGATGCTATGAGTCATACATTGCCTATCATGATCTGATCTTGTGAAGCCTGGCCTCCTCTAAAGTTTTCCACGAGTCAATGGTATTGTTCGTACATTGATGTTATGACTCGTGGTCTCTACTCGTACCTTGGGATCTGCCAACTTGACATGCTTTCTGGAATTTACCACGGCTCCTTGGTATGACTTGTATGATGTCATCACGACCCCTGTCTTCCATTCGTACTAGGAACTCAGGCCAGTGCACAACTTTTGAGTTTTTCCATGACCCTTTGTTATGGCTCATACCAAGAGTCGTACTTGGCCTCAACACTTATGCAACTCCTCCGAATTTTATCATGAGTGCAAGGTACGGCTCATACTGAAGTCTGCACTTAGCCTATTTTTTGCATGTTTTTTCTCTTTTTTCCAGAATCCAACTCCAAAATATGATTTACCTGAAAACAAGGTAAAACGACCTCATAATTGTATAAATACACCTAAAACCAAGCATCTTTTCTAAATTTTAAGTGTCGAAAGTGTTGTAAACCCATAGCACATCAGAGCTTCTCAAGGACTATGACATGAGTGACCTTTATCATCTAAGCAAGGCTAATGTAGTGGCAAATTCTATTAGCAGGCTATCCATGGAGAGAGTGTCTCATGACGAGGATGCGAGAAAGCAATTGGTGAAGGATGTCCATAGGCTTGCTTGTTTAAGGGTTCGCCTTATAGATTCGACAGATGGTGGTGTTATCATTTAGGATGGGTCGAAATCTTCATTAGTGATGGAAGGCAAAGTTAGGCAAGTGATGTGCCGTGATTTTATGACACTTTCAACGCTTAAAATCAAGAAACTATGCACATTCCGGGTATGTTTATGTAGGTATGATGCGTTTTTTTGTTTAATGTTGCAGGAAAATAGGTTCGGAAGTGAAATAGGCAAATTAATGCTTAAAACAACTGGACAAGAGGCTCGCAGGCACTTCACAAGTCGTTGGCACTTAGCATGACTCGTTGCTGAGATTCATGGGCAAATATTGAGTTCGAAGATGCAGAAACAGAGTACCTGGAGGGTTGAGGGAATGACTCGTTATATCTGGTAATGAGTCGTGAAGCCAGTCATGAAGACTGGGAGAGGAATTATAGAAGAATTAGGCAGTGAAGTTGACGGACGACGTAACGAGTCGTTGTCTGACCAAACGACTCGTTGGGAGATCATTGGAGCCACTTGTAGGGTGCATTGGAAGATTGAGGAGGCTGGACCACGAGAAGCCTAACGACTCGTGCCTTGGCACAACGAGTCATTAGGTGGCCCGTTGCCACAACCGGGCTTGATGTTGAGGATGACTATTTTTAACAAGGAACGACTCGTCAAAGGTCCTAACGAATCGTTACCTAGCCCGTGACCACTGACAACCTGGTTTCCAGTTTTAATTAGGAAAAGATTTTCTGGGAACTATAAATGCACTGTTTATGTTTATTTTCGATGTACAGTTTATTATTACTATTTTTCACATAAGATTTTTGGTGTTGTACGATTATTCTTGGTTCAAGAAACAAGGTTTACAATTTTGTTCTTGAATTTGAGGATCAAAAGCAACATTGGAATTTATTCATCAAGTTTGGAGTTTTATTCAGAGTTTTATTCAATTACTAAGTTTTCTTCTACGATAATTTGTAAGTTGCAATTTTATGATTTATTCAATATGTTATGTGGACAGGACCAAACATGCGTAGCTAAACCCATAACTAGGGTTGTGGGAACCAAGATGGAATAACAATACATAGGTGAAACACTTAGTGATTCTTGAACGGGGTTCAATGCATCTATTGTTTTTCCCTTTGTTTTAATTGATTCTTGATGGTTGCAAACGTTAGGACTTGCCTTATTCTTACTTACCGGGACCATGTGGGTATCGAATAGAAAAGGGTTTAATAACAGAGATTTGAGGCTATCAATCCTCATCTAATAGCTTGAACTTGTCCGGGATATCTTAATATGATACTAAGGGTAAGGGTTAATCAAGAATGGCACACGTAGACAGACCAAGTTGCATGCTGATAATCATCTAGATAGGGACCAAATCCATTAGGTGAACCTAACTTTACCAATATTGGTTAAACACGGGAATAGATCACTAGTGTAAAAGCCTTGTGGTTATGAAACTTTGGGAACACAATCCTAGACAACTCGCACTGAATAGAAACCAACATTGATCTAAACATCTAGTAGTTTTTATTTGTTTATTATTTTATTTCTTTTCCCCCTTAAGAAAATAAGTAATTTAATAGTAAATAACCATTCATATTAACTCAAATTCTTTCCATATTCCCATGTGGGATCGACCTCACTATTGGGTTCTATATTTGATATCGACCGCTTTATATCCTCAATTGCGAGGTATAACTTTGGGACATCAAATTTTAAGTGTCGTTGCTGGGGAATACGGCTAAGGCTTTTGTTAATTGTGTTTGTTTACTATTGGTTCTTATTTCCTTTGTATTTTTATTTTGTTGCTTTTGTCTTTAACAGGTCTTAGGTTCGTGCATGCCTGATACTAGGAGCGAAGTAAATCCCTTGGTTCCAATTGATCAAGAACTTGAGCAGACATTAAGGACTCTAAGAAGAATGGCCAACATACAAGAACAGAGATGAGTGACCAAGTTTTACGGCTGAGAATGTTACCGAGGAGAAAGCTCGGGACAGAGATCGTGAGTTAGCTATGGCTGCTGAAGAGCAACGGCTAGCTGCTGAAGCAGAACGTGAACTAGAAGACACAGAGGTCCAGAACAACAGAGACACCGGTATTTCGCTGAGGAGGATGATGCCTTCATATAGAAGAAGCCGGTGCCACCGGAGCTATAATCCCTCCCTCTTGCCTGTTGGGGCAAAGTTTAATATTACCAGTGCTATGGTCCAACTGCTCAACATGAAGGAAATATTTGTGGGTCATGTAACTGATGATGCCCATACTACTTGACAAATTTTGGGCACCTATAAGGCATACAAACAACTGGGAGGAGCCAGGATGCAATCAGACTGAGGTTATTTCCTTTTCATAAGGGATGAGGCAACAATGTGGCTGGCTGAGCTTCCAAATGATTCTATCACTACTTGGGGGGAACTTAAAAGAGATTTTCTTTGAAAGGATTCTTCCCACCTTCCAAAGCATTGTTGAAAGATGAGATATATAACTTCAGGAAATTGAATTCAAAGGCACTTCATGAGACATGGCTGTGTTTTAAGAAGAAGCTCAAAAGGGTGCCAAATCACGATTCCCGTATGATATATTGTTGGAGATCTTCTATAGGTCTCTAAATTCTAACACCAAGGCGGTGGATGATACCGTCTCCGGAGGAACCTTTATGAGCCACACTTATGCAGAGGCTGATGAGCTACTTGATAGGATCACCAAAACTAACCATGCATGGCATACTAAAGAGTCGGAGATTCCAGCTGGCTCTTATGCGGTATGTCCGCCGAACGTAGAAGAAAAGATGAAGAGCGTGATCAAGATATTGCATGATAAAGACCACAATGGGGATGCTTCTACAAGCACTTTATGGGAGTCAGAGCGGAGAAAGTTAATGTTGTGGGCTCCCTCATGGCAAGGCCTCGAGAAATGATGGATGTGAATCGAAGTATGAGGAAGAAGCTAACTATTTAAATGATCAAAGAGCGTGTTTCCTAATTCAACATCCAAGGGTCTAACCAATACTCTTGGCATCAAGGTCAAGGGAACCAAGGTCGGAACTTTTACATGGATAACAATTAGAACCGATGCCAGTATAGATACAATGGAGACTGGAAGAAGCGCGAGGAGTACAAGAATGATAGAAGGGAACCATGTTCCTCCAAGAAACCGTGAGCCGTAGTCCAGTGGTTCATGGGTTGAAGACATGTTGCCCAAAGTGCTTAAGCAGATGGAGACAACAGAGCCACTTTAAGGAGCTCCGCACCGATATTTCCTCGGTTTGATCTTTAAAAGGTGGAGTCCCATGCCGTGGCTAAGCAGATTGAGCAACATATGAGTCAAATGTCTCGTTGCAATGAATCGAGGCAAAAAGGCACACTTCCCAGAAACACAGTGCAAAATTCAAAAATGATGGTCATTGCATGGCGGTCACATACTAGGAGCGGAAGGCGACAAATTGATCCTCCTAGGCCGGTTGTAATTAAGGAGTCAGAAAAGCCCATCTCGATAAATGATGATGCTAGCAAATTTCGAAACCCAACTTTGGTTGGAGATTCAGATGTGAAGACTGCTCCCAGTAATGGAAAGGAGCAAGGAGCTGCCCACGAGAAGGAGAAGGGAGCACAACAAAAGTTTACATTGATCCCTAGACCTCCTCCTCCTTATCCACGCCGTTTGGAAAAAGAAGGCCGAAGATGGGAAGTATCACAAATTTATTTCTATGCTTAAGCAATTGCCGCTGAACATCCCATTAATCGAGACACTTGAGCAAATGCCCAGATATGGGCAATTTGGTGAAGGAACCAAATCAGAAAAAGGACTGTAAGCTTTAAACCTGCCGATAATCCGCACCACCGTGGTGCCATAACTACATGGGTCCTAGATCGAAGAAGCCAAGAAGCAGGTGCTTTTACTATACCTTGCACCATTGGGGATGTAGAGTTTGTATGTAAGTGTGCTTTGTGACTGGGAGCTAGTATAAATTTGATGCCTCTAAAGGTATTTCAAAATTGGGCTTGGAGCCCCCATACCGACCACTATGCGGCTACCGATGGCTGACAGAATCCGTTAAAAGCCGGGGATCCTTAAAACTGATATGCTGGCCAAGGTGGACAAATTTATATTCTCAAGATACTTTGTGATTCCTCGACTTAGTCAATTCTGAGGTCCCAATCATTTTTGGGGATGACCATTCCTTGCAACCAGTCGGGCCCTAGATGTGAGCAAGCCGCTTAAAATTTAGTTAAAATAAAGAAGAGGTCACCTAACATTTGTCGACTAAGAAGCAACCAAGGGAATTAAAGGGTGGTCTCCGCAATGGAGGACGGATATGAATTACTTGACCACCCTGAGTAGTCAAGAGACTTGCGTCATGCCATGACGTTTAAAGCAGGCACTGCAGCTGGAGGCAACCCATGAGGTGGCTTGGTGAAGTCTGAGTAGCCAAAACATCCACGCCGTGTCGCGACGCAATCAAGCGCCTGGGAGGAAACCCCAAGTTGTAATTGTAAGAAATATGTAGTGTTTACGTTTGTTAATGGGTGCAGGTGATTAAGATGGAAATTTGAAGTTAAACAAAAATCTAAACTGGAGTTGTTCAGCCCAAAAGCAATGTGACGATTCATCACCATACCAACGACTCGTTAAATGGATCGTCATCATACGCATAAAACCGTGTAGATAATGGTTGACCAAACGAGTCGTTGCCAGTGGAAATGAATCGTGAGGTCCTCCATCATGTCTACTGATCTAAGGCAAAATTAAATTGAGAAAGGTGATAATGATTCACCAAATGAATCGTTGGGAAACTAAATGATTTGTTAAGTGACCAGTCATGACGCTTATAACAGTCCAAGGACCACGAATCAGGCCACGACTCGTTGGGTGACACCACGAGTCATTGCTTGCCTGTTAGGTCCTAGGTGTTCTTACATCAATTCAATGCACGAAGGGTCAAACGAGTCATCTCACTACGTGACGACTCATTTGGTGGGTCGTCATGTGTTTTTAAAATAACCGCTATCGACCCGACCCATGCCAGAATTTAGGGTACAATCTAAATAGAATTATATTAAACCCGATTTCTTTTAGTCTTCAAATTCCCACTTGAGTTTAAACCAAGAACCATTACAACTAAAATTCCCCTTTCATCTCCCAACCGCATTGAAAATTCTTGACATTGCACCACAACAGTAACCACGCACACACGATCGCATTTCCATCTGTGCTCAAGCATCTCGTGAGCAATTTTCCCACTTTAATTATTATGTCTTTGCATTTAAATAAGATCTTTATTGACCTATCTCTTGAATGAACTCGACATTATTTTATCTAATGTTGTACTCGTTTCGATCTTTACCTCATGATGATAATGAACCCTAGGAGTTTAAATAAATAAATCATGATTGAACTTACATGTGTTGATTTCTGCACTAGATGTTCTGTACTTGTGGAGTTAAACTATAGCAAGAAGATGAATGTAGGATAGGTAAACTGAAACTTTGGCACGAGCTACATCATTGAGTCATTAAATCACTCAAACGACTGTATAGCTCATCCCGAAAGTGGAAAAATAAAATCAAGAGACCAGTATACCTAATGATCGATTCTAACGACTCGTCCCCATAGGTAACGACTCATTGGGACAAGTTGTTAAGTACACTGGCCCAACATGAAGAAAGGATGGTTTGAGACAACGATGGACCTCACGAGTCGTTGCCAGGCGGCAACGACTCCGGTTTAGTCACTCCGTCAGCTCCATCGGAGAAGCAATTTATAAGTTTTTTTGTTTCATCTCATCTGGTATACTAACAATGTTTCCACAGGTACAATGGCTCCGAGGGGTACACTAAGGAAAGGTCAGGCAAAGAAACAAGTGCAGGAAAGAAGTCAACCATCATAACACACTTTGAGATCCATCCTCCCTTTGAAAAGTCAAGTGGCTTGAGGAGGCTCCTAGTTGATGCTCCTAGTCCACTAGCAAGGGATCCGCCCAGCCATACAGATGAGAATGCCAGGTCTGCACGCACTGCTCCTGAGGGTACCACAGCTTAGCAAAATGCGTAGGTATTTATGAGTCGTATGCTCAAGTGAGGGGACTAAGATGATGAATTTGACTGAGACCTCGAACACATACAATGATCAAATCAAGGAAACGGGAGATGATGGTGTGTTCATGGTATGAGGGTTATATATAACAGAAAGATACTACTCCAAATGATAAAGAACATTCGAAGAGGAGCATATAAGAGGAGTCGAGGCTCACACCACGGGACTTAAGGACCTTCCGTGAGCTGCAAGTTGTGTCTGACAAGTACAGGTTCGGTGGTTGACCGAGCCATCAGGAAGCTACAGCCTATGCTTAGTTAGAGAATTCTATACGACCTACAGCTACATCACAGCATTTATTTTAGGGGGTCAAGACTCGGAAGAAGAGGCCTGCCTTAACTCGTATTGGTTTGAGAGACTCCGGTGGATAGTACCTAAGAGGACCATCTCCAGGCTTCTATATGGGCCAGATTATCATGCCCATGAACACGGCCGAGTTCGACCACTACGGGATGAGCTAAAGAAAGTCAAGACTAAGGCTGAATAGTCGTGGAGCGCATCGCAATAAAGTTAATTTGGCTATCTTGGCTCATTGCTACAAGAGGTCCATTGGTTGAATGGTTGCACGGCAATGAGTCTCAGATCAAGAAGGCCACACTAAATTTTCAAGCTAAGTTTTGTGACACTGGTGTAGCATAGCCTGGTACCACCATCACTGGTAGCTACTCACACTCGACAGAAAGGGCATTGGTAGCCGCGCATTATGGAGGGATACGCCATCAATTTCCGGCGGTACATTATTGAAGAGATTAGAGAGTGGGCCATCAATGACGGTACTATGATTCCCTTCCCATGTTTGATTGATAGACACTATCAGGAGTCAAAAGTGTCGGAATTGCCATCACTGGACCGTAGGACAGTGGTCTGTGGTAAGATCATGGATATTGGGTTGATCAAATATGAGACAAACCCAGTCTCGAGGGTGAGGAGTCAGTCCGCCGCCATCCGCCGGAGCGGACTATACTAGCAGAGGCATTTGCAGTGGTATGCAGACCGATGCTGCACAATTCATTGATTTGGCGGATGATCTTATTGAGGGTATAGAGATCGGTAGCCAGCCTGAGGCTACAGATGCAGCGGACACCTCCGCACCTACTGATGTTCCCGAGTCATCATCCACTGCAGCAACACCTAGACCACTAGTTGCTCCTCTATGAGCCACCACTGCTGCCCAGTTATGATTTATCAAGAATTTTTTGGTTGATATGGCCAGGCAGCTAGCTAAGGCTGAAAAGCAGCAAGCATACACGGCTCTACAAGGTTATATTTTTGATGCAGGTAAATCCTTGGGTGTCAAAGGATTTGAGGCACTATCGAGTTCTGTGCATGGTCGGTTGAGCCAAGATATGAATGGATGAGCTCCTTGCATGTAGCTTATGTGCGCCTCGAATTGAGAAGTGGTATGCATATCTAGGAGCACTCGGAGCTGAGGTATGGGATTTGGCCTCACAACAGGTAGCTGCAGTACCTCTACCGGTGCTTCCTAAGGCGATAGATGATGAGAGTGAAGAAGAACTACCGCTGCCTTTCAGCATCTCATATTATATAGTTAAGGGGGCAGGACTTATTATGGAGGAGCCGGTGGCACAAGATAAAGGAAAAAATCCCTGGGAGGAGGCAATCTTGAAGATGATGCTTCTACTCGTCAGCAAACGAGCAGAGTGAGATGGATAAAGCGCTGCATATATCGAGAGAGGAGGCTCGACAGAGAGCCGAAACTGAGGCAGCAAGAGCTCGTGGAGAAGGGATGAGCTCCTTTCGATATGAAATGCACCGGCCGGCTTCTAATATTGGAGATAACATTGAGGAGTATCTATACCCTCCATAAACCAGGTCACTAACACCTAGGTCGCACAGGTATGTCCCCCTATTTCCTTAGTTCTTTTTTTTTTGTATTATGTGTTAAGGACGATGCATGCTTTTCTTTGATGGGGGTGGGGAGGGATACTGCAGTTTTTTCTAAACATAACCCAGGGCTTTTCTTGCCGATATATTTTCCCTCAAGTGTTCCATATCTAGTAGAACTGGCACGTTTAGGGTTTTATGTTTTTTATGTTTGTTTGTGTTAGTCAGAAGAAAGTTAGGTGAACTTAAGTCAGTCAAGAGCTTAAATTGTTGATTTGTTTTAACTGATAATTTAATACGCCTCCTTAAAAAATTTATGTATGTTCAAACGACAAAGTATGACCTTTATGAATCTTTGCATGGCATTGAAACTGTAATATGTTTACCATTGTATGGTTGTACCTGAACTAGCGTTAGTAGAAGTGATGATCTTGACCTTGTGCTATGTGAGTGAGGTTTAATAGCTAAATTCGTATGTGTGTACCGAACTTGTCCGGTCGGTCGACTGAGATAGAGGATAGTGAAACTAGGAAAGGATAATAGGCCATTTTTTATTTATGACTACTTTAGCCTTAAAAGACCTACCAAAAGAGAATAAATATCCCTTGATCCAAATGTTTGAGCTTAAATCGACCTTTCTTTTTGTTTACACCAATTCACCTTCCTACTTTGATTAAGAATGAACCTATTTTTTCCCGGTCCCTCCTGACAATGTGAACCTCAACTCAAGCAAATCGCCCAAGCTGAGGTGGCTATAATAGGGCTATTAATAAGAGTAGCGTGGAATAAAAATTTGAATCAAAAGGAACAGAGCTGCATGTGTATGCATAATGAAAAGAAAAGAAAGAACTAAAAATTGTTGTCACGAGCAAGAAAAGAAAAGAGATAAAAAATGTGATATCAATGAATGCTTGAAAGAAGATGAACTGCACCTGTAGTTACAAATGAAAATAAAAGAAGAAGCAAGAAAAGGAAAAGGGGAGAGAAAATAGGAAAAAAGGTTAAAAAGTGGAGTCAAGATGTGGGTAGTGCCAAGGAGGGTTAAGCTACTAATTCCATATGTACCATACCGGAACCTGAGCCTACGTTAGCAAGACTAAAAAGTCCTAGCAGTGATCTTGGTTACTTGTTCGAAAATTGAGGTATTGAAAGTAAGGCAAGCCTATGGCATTGCATGCAATACGCTTAGAATTTCTTTGTGAGAGCGAGTGGATCTTACCTAGTCTCAAGAGAAATACATTGAAATACTCATATACACATGCATGAGCATGGGACTTCTTTGAGGTGAGAGCATTTGGTCAACAAACCGTCTCATGAGCTGTCGTGCAGTGTCATAAATTTATGTGTGTGGCTGTATGATAGTGTTTTGCCATATTTTGATTCCTCTGTGTCATGTTTGGAAATTCGTTACATATGTGCATTGATTTGAGTTGATATGATAAAGGTGGTGTTAGAAAATTTGATTTGATGAATAAAGTGTGACTGCCGTAAGTTTCCTAGAGTTCTTTCAATTGAAGCGTCAAGTAGTTTAGTTTATTTTATTTTATTTTATTTTTCCTGAGGACATGCAAAAGTTCTAAGTTGAGGGTGTTGATGTGTCGTGATTTATGGCACTTTCGACGCTTAAAATCAAGAAACTATGCACATTCCGGATATGTTTATGTAGGTATGATGCATTTTGTGCTTAATGTTGTTGGAAAATAGGTTCAGAAGTGAATTAGGCAAATTAATGCTTAAAACAATTGACAGGAGGCTTCCAGGAACTTTCACGAGTCACAGTACTTAGCACGACTTCATTGCTGAGATTCATGGGCAAATATTGAGTTTTGAAGATGCAGAAACAATGTACCCGGGATGTGTTGAGGGAACGACTCGTTAGCATCTAGTAATGAGTCGTGAAGACTAGGAGAGGAATTCGCTGAAGAATTAGCTGAAGTTGATGACGACGTAACGAGTCATTGGTTCGACCAAACGACTGATTGGGAGATCACTGGAGCCACTCGTAGGGTGCACTGGAAGTTCAAGGAGGCTAGACGACGAGAAGCTTCCAACGACTTGTTACCTGGCACAACGAGTCGCTCGTGACCCGCTTGCAATTGGGCTTGATGTTGAGGACGACTGTTTCTAATAAGCACGACTCGTCAAAGGTCCTAACGAATCATTACCTCCCAGCTCGTGACCACTGATGACCTGGTTTCAGTTTCTAATTAGGAAAAGGTTTTGGAACTATAAATGTTAATCGCTTAGGCTTATTTTCAATGCATAATTTATTATTACTATTTTTCACGTAAGGTTTTTTGGTGTTGTATAATTATTCTTGGTTTAAGAAACAAGGTTTAAAATTTTGTTCTTGAATTTGAGGATCAAAAAGCAACAATTCAGAATTTATTCATCAAGTTTGGAGTTTTATTCAATTAACTTTGGTTTTCTTCTACGATAATTTGTAAGCTGTACTATGATTTATTCAATATTTTGTGATTGTGATTATTCAAACATGTGTATCTAAACCCATAACTAGGGTTGTGGAAACAATGATGAATTAACACTCATAGGTCAAACACTTAGTGACGATTCTTGAACGGGGTTTAATGCATGTATTATTTTTCCCTTCGCTTTAATTGATTCTTCATAGTTGCAAAATGTTAGACTTTATCTTATTCTACTTACCAGACCAAGGGGGTAGCGAATAGGAAGGGTTTAAGAACAAATATTTGAGGCTATCAACCCTCATCTAATAGGCTTGAATCCTTAGTCCGGGGATAGCTAATCCGAGTATTATGGGTAAGCGTTAGTTGTACATACACCCGTAGATGGAACAAGTTGCATGGTGAAAATCATCTAGATAGGTGACCAAACATTTAAATGAACCTAACTTACCAATATTGCATGTTAAACACCGGAATAGATCACTAGTGTAAAAGACTTGTGGTTGCGAAATCTTGGGGAACACAACTCTAGTCAACCTGCTAATTGAATTCAAACCAACATTGATCTAAACATCAAGTATTTTAAATTTGTTTATTATTTTATTTATTTCCCTTAGGAAATAAGCAATTCGATACTAACATCCATTCACATTAACTCAAGTTCTTTCCATATTCCCTATGGGATTGACCTCAACCTTCGGTGGATTCTTATTTCACATCGCCGCTTATATCTCAATTGCGAGGTAATTTGGAGGAAATCAGAAAGATGAGGATCCTATCCTAGAAAGTTGAAAAGGAAGTAGTATGGAATCAAAGGAGGTTTTCTCCCAAGGGAGAGATAGGGTACTCTTGATATCAGGGTTGATTGTGTGTAAATGGTGTTAATGACTTGAGGGAGCGGATATTGGATGAGGCTCGTGGCTCTCAGTACTCTATCCATACAGGTGCCACCATGATATACAGTGATCTACGGGAAGTCTATTGGTAGAATGGAATGAAGAAGGACATAGCAGAAGTTTATGGCTAAGTTTCCGAATTGCCAACAGGTGAAGGTGGAGCATCAAAGACTTGAGGTATGTTTCAGGATATTTTCATTCCTACTTAGAAATGAGAGGAGATCAAAATAGACTTCATTACAGGCTTCTCGTACACGCTTCCAGTATAACTCTATATGGGTGATTCTGGACAGGTTGACCAAATTAGCCTACTCTCTTACCAGTCAGAAACTACCATTCAACCGAGGATTATTCTAGGTTGTACATTCCGGGAGTTGGTTCAGTTGCATAGAGTTCTATTGTCCATCATTTATAATAGGGGTACTCTGGCTCACCTCTCAGTTTTGGAGGTCAGTTTAGGAGAGGCCATGGTACTCAGTGAAGCTTAGTATAGCTTTTCACCCGCAGATGGATGGTCAGGCTGAGTGGACCATTCAGGACTCTTGAAGATATTTTGAGAGCATGTGTGACTCCGATTTCAAGGGTAGTTTGGATGATTGTTTGCCTCTCATTGAGTTTGCCTACACAATAAAGTTATAAACTCCAATATCTGATGGATCCATTTGAGTTCTTTAAGGGCGGAGGTATAGATCACCTATTGGATAGTATGAGGTAGGTGGGTTATGTCAATAGGGCTCGTATTGAGTTCACGAGGCCATGGAGAAGGTCCAAATATTAAGGAAAGGCTGAAATATATGTGAGTCATCAGAAATCTTATATGGGTATTAGGCGAAGAGATATTGAGTTTATGCTGATGATTGGGTGTTTCTGAAGGTGTGGTATCCCATGAAGGGAGTGGGATGAGGTTTGGAAAATAAAGCGGCTTAGTCCTCGATATGTTGATTCTAGGAGTCTCGAGGCGAGTTGGAAAATGCAGCTTCAGGGTGCTAATTGTTTCTCCAAGGTAGATCTCAGATGAGTTTGGAGCTACCAGCAGAGTTAGTTTCCAGTGTATCTAGTTTTCCTGTATCCTTGTTGAAAAAGTGCATTGGCTATGCAGCCTTAGTTGTTTCGTGTAGAAAGTACATTGGTGTGAGAGGGATAACCTTACTCTATGAGGAGGTTTTGATTGAGATCCTTGATTGGTCAAGTTCAAAAGTTGAGGAACAAGGAAGGAGCTTCAGTTAAGGTGTTGTGGAGAAAATCCAGCTTGCCTAGGAGCTACGTGGAAGCCAGCGTATATGATGAAGCAACACCCACATCTTTTCCATTCCGCTCAGCCCATCATGAGGTACCAGTTTCCCTCTGAATACTCTATTCAGTTTCATGTCAAGTTCACGTCTCTAAGTTTTTTCCATGTCATAGCATGCATGTATGTTTCATGAATTCAGTTCATCAGGTATATCAGTCCGGGTTAGTCACTTTGCCAAGCAAATTATAGTTGTTTAGTGTTAGGGTTACAACTCCTTCCCTAACCTTCCAGTATGCTTAAACTACATTTGAGGATGAATATCCCCAAGGGAGAGATAACACCCCAAAAATCCCTAATATCGGACCTAAGACTTTCAGCAGAAAAATGGAACCAGAGTCACTGCATCGACCTGCGGAACGAGTCTTTATTGGAAACAACGGCCCATTGTGCCCTATTGTAAGCCCTCAGTCAAAAACTCCCAGAAACAATGATTCTAGCAAATTGACTGTTAGTCCATGAAACAGGCCTACTATAAGGGGTCATTTTGTGGGAGATCAGAAAAGATCAAATTTGGTTCAGAGACACAGGACGGATACCACTACTCATTGGGGCATATAATGCCCCATGGTGATTGATTCATTGGCTAATTTAAAATCAGTGCAGGGTGTATGGTGGCGATTTATAGGAGTGACGAGTCATTGTTTCAGAATGATCATCCTGTCTAACCATTGGTCAGGGGAATCATAAGAGTACCAAAAGTACTTCAGAAATAATGGATGGATTCAACGAGTCATCAAGTCCAACAACGACTCATTGATGGGTCATTGCAGCTGATCGGCAATTTTAATTATGTGTTCCCAGGAGTATTTTTGTAAATCCCTGGGCTTCTAAATCCTTTATGACATCGTTTTGGGCTTCTTAAAGAGTTTTAAGAGGGTTAATCTTGCCTAAGTCATTATGCTCTCATACATTCATTGAATTAGAAATCCTCTTCCAAGATCAAGCTAGGGTTCCTAAAAAAATTCACTCTCAATCCTCTTGGGCTTTCAAGACCATCTTAGAAATCAATTTACCCAGGTATGTAAGTCCATGAATGGGGATTTTTTCCAATTTCATGTCTAATTTCCTTCTAACTCATGAATTTAAGTCTCCCCCAATTAAGTGTATTGAAGATTCTAGGGTTTAACCCAATTCGATGCAAGTATCCATGATATGCCTTATGGGTCCAATTTTTTCATATAAATTAATGATTTTACCATTAGCAGATTTCACTTTCAATTTAATTATAAATTCATGATTTCAAGTTATTGAAAATTATGCCCTATTATGCATGTTTTATGAAATTCAAGCTTATGATTCCACGATTTCAAGTAGGATGAGTTATTTTGTATGCATGACTATTCATGAATTCTTAACTTATGAATTCATGATTTCAAATTATGAATCCTATTTTAAGTATGTATGATTTCATGACTTGGACAAGCCCATGAAAAGTTAAGTATGTTTATCATGATTTTAGCCAAGGCTTACAAAATCAGTTTATGAAATGTCTTGGAGTCAATAATTCTAATACTCATATTTAAGCTACGTTTTGAAAAATATGATTATATGAGTAATATGCATGTTTTGGGAGTAGTGTCTAGCACCAAATACGCCAGGGATTTCAAGAACCCCGGTCTTTGAACTATGCGCCAAACGTAGGATATATATTCTTATTGGGACCTCTCTAAGAGAGTGCTTCCACATGAGGGCACAAACCGTGAGTATCACACCTCATCTGCCCTTTCCCTAGAAAGGCTTAGGATGGCTCTCTCCTCCATGTGGGTAAAATGTGGGATCATATGCACTCATACATGATGGTCGTCATCATAACGAGTCTCCTCATTCCTCATGATTTCAGTTACTCAGTATGTTCATGTCTCATGATATTATGTTTATAGAATATTTGACCAATTAATCAGTTTATGATCTTTCTCTTATGATTTCAAGTACGACAAGTTAATTGAAGGATTTTAATTTTTAAACCTTAGGTCATTGTGTTCACTACGTATGAACAGCCATGAATTGTATATTTTGGAGTTATGGCTTTGGGCATGCAATTTTACTCATGAACTTTTTGATTTATATTCATGATTTCAGACTATCATTTTACTGGCATATTTAATTTACCTTATACACTAGTACATTCAAAATACTAACTACATACTCTATGATATATCGTTTTATGATATAGGTTCGGTGATCCACCATCTCACTGGAGTAACTCGCTCCATCAGTCCAGCCTCCCTTTCCGCTTGGGTGAGTCCTCAGTCTCCGGTGGACATTATCAGTTTTATGATTAACCATGTCTTTAGATTCAAACCATGAGCTAGTCAGGAAAAGGTCCCCATCAGCTCGTCATAGTAGTATGGGCCTTCCGCATCATCATGCTAGATAGTCCAAAGATTGCTGAGTTATGTTTACGCTTTCGTCCTTATGATGGCGCAAACTTCCACTTATGGTGATCAGCTGATGAGGCCCAGTGGCTCTTATCATGCTATATATGTACCTTTGGTTAGTGATCTTGGGCAAAATAGCATGCCCAAGTAATGCTTTATAACTTAGTTTTGTCTTGTTTATCGACTTAAGAGTGCATTCCTTACACTTCTATGTAAAAATGTGAATATATATATACTAACCAACATGATTAGTTGTTTTTGTAGGTTTAAAATGAATTTTAGGAACTAATCCATGAATTGCGAAGTGGAGGCATGAAATCGGAAGTAAAACGCGAACGTCGACAAGGGGGACACGCGAAATAGCACACCTGCGCGTTGGCAATGTGCCACCGCAGGCAAAGGAGCTTACTCAGTGGCGTACACGGCCCCTAGCGCGCTGCAAAAGCGCTGCGACACGTTGCCAATGCGGCAGGGGCTACTTGCGGACTGTTTTGATTTCCAGTGCCTACGCGATGCTCCGTGTCACGGAGGTAAATTCGGCGCGTTCACCTCCATGACATAGAGCTATTTTATGTCGCATAATTTTATACACCTCTCATTTACTATAAATAGGCACCTTAGCTCCAAAACATTTTTGTCACGTAATATTTCTGAAAAACTACCAAGGAGTGAAGGAGGAAGTGGGAGAACTCACTCTAGGGTTCTTAAATTCTCATCTTCTCTTCTACCACCCTGTAAGTATGTTACTTTACTTATGCTCTTTGTAATTATATGAACTTGGAGTGCCTAAAACCCTTCCTCTAGGTTGAGGCCACAAGGTATGATTTGTGATTATGCGAATTTGTTTTGGTTTTAAGTTATTGAGTGTTGTTTTGTTCATATTCTAATTATGGTTGTTTGGATTGATCACCATGAAAAACACACACGTTGCTTAGGTAAATGCTTGAGAAAGAAAACCTAGGAAAGAACATGAGAATGTAGGGAGCAAGTTTGTATCGTACGATATAATTCATGATTAGGATAAGAAATTATACCGACTAGCCTTTCTTGGTTGATGTTATAACAGAACAAGACACCAACTTAGAATGGTCACTACACCACTCGTAGAAGTAGTTGTGAAGCTAAGTTGAGTTAAATGATTAGGAGGTACCAAAAGTCCTAATCAAGGGCATAAAACCCCGTGAAACCACATCCACGTAATTGAATTGCCTACGAACTAGGATGTCGCATCCACGCTCAACGATGTAGTTGTGAGGCTAGTTTGTCGTTTAGAGGCTGAAAGACAATGAACATGCATTTTCAATTATGTGAGACAACAAGGATAATTCCATACTTAAACCATTGCAAAGAGTAGTGTCGATGATTACCCGGTCTTAGCTCTAGTTGCTCCTTGAATGATTTTAGAGTATTTCTGTGACTAATTCCTAGATTTAAATAGAATTTATCAAAAAAACTTCTATAATCAACACTTGTGAAAGTTAATATCACACTTGAACTTGATAATTAGCTGAATTGGTCTAGTCCCCGAGGGGTTCGATCCGGCTCTTAAAAAGGGTCACTGTATTACTTGTAAGACTACGTACGCTATGGTGCGCCGCAATCATGCGCTTGGCGTCGTTGTCGGGGACTCGGCGAAGTTTAGTAAATTTTGTCTGTTTTTGTGTGATTTTTACTCTTAAGTGTTTAGAAACTTGGTCTTAGTCTGACTTATTGTGATGTGTCATCTTGCCGAGCTGCTAGGAATAGAGAGCTTGTGGAACCGTTGCTTGAACCAGAACGTCAAATTCATTTGTATGAGAGTAGCTCTTGAGCAAAAGCTGAAAAGACTTCAAGAAAGGCACAACAACAACCCCCCAGGACAAGCAATAATAATACCGAAAGAAATGGCAGTCAGACCAGTTCGTGAAGTGGCAATCCTACGCGACGAATGTGAACTCTAGTAATCCGTAAACCAGAACTCCGAGGGAACTTTGAATTGAAACAGAACATGGTGCAGCTGTTATATCTCCAAAGGTCAATTCACTAGGATGGCAACATGAGGACCCGGGCAAGAAAGCACCTACAGAACGTTAGCGATTAGTGACACTTTCATCCCCTGTACCGAAGTGTCCACAGATTATGTCCGCTTTACCCTCTTCCCATTTTCATTGTTGGGAGAGGCTGAAAGGTGGGTTGGAAAGCTGAGCCACCGAACTCCATAACTTCTGGACATTTGACAAGGAATTTCTTGATCAGATTCTTTCCTTCAGCAAGACCGCAAAATTGAGAAGTGAAATACCGAGTTTCCTGCGTGAGGCCTGATGAGAATTTATATTTGGCTTGGGAAAGATTCAAGTCATTATTAAGAGACTTGTCCCCATCATCAGCAATCGAATAAAGTGTTGGCCCATACTTTAGAAAGTCTAGACCCAATAATGAAAATCTTGCTAGACTCTACATCGGGTGGCAAGCCTTAGAGGAATACTTATGATGAGTTGTACACTTTGTTGAATAGAATTGCTCAGTGGAAATCCAGAGTGGCACAAATGAGGCATCGAGAGGTGGTGGAAAAGAGAGCAGGGCTGATAGAGGTAATGGTGGAATGTGCCTTGGCGGCACAGCTAGCTTTATTCCAAAGATTGGGGATTATGACGCAGCTTCAATAAACCGAGTATGAACCAACAACAAGGCCAGTTAATGCAAACCAAATAAGCTCCGAGTTGGTGTGAAATTTGTGGGAATAATGGGTACAATGCAGAATAGGATAATCTTGAATTAGTCAATTTTAAGGAAATGTGCAAAGGAACACTTAGAATTTGGAAACAACTACAATAAAATTGGCAGAGCCACCTGAATTTTTCTTGGGGTGGGAAATCAAAAGCAAAGTTATCGGCAACCCCAATAGCAGCAGTATCAGCAGAATAGGCAGAATGACGGCCAGTTGAGCAGCAACATTATAGGAAACGTTGCAGAAAATCATGGAGACTCAGACTCAATTAGCAGAAAATCAGGCGAGGATGCAGCATCAGACTTTAAGAATCGCAATTGGCCACCCGCAACTAGCTAGCTATGGGTTCGTATAGAAACTGCTCAAAACATGAGACTACTGGGAGGGGACTACCAAGGACACAGATCCTAATCCCCGTCAGGACAACGCCATCAGTCTGAGGAGCTGCAAACAATAGCTTATGCAAAGGTCAAAAGAGAAAGAAAATGAGGTGCACGCAGTTGGTTAGACAAGGACCATCCACTAACAAGGGAGAGAATCAGATAAAGGCAACAAAATGCAATAATCTTCATTGCATCCAACACAAAGACCACCACCACCATTTTCGTGCAGAGATTCAGAAAGAGCAAGGAGGAGGAATGCTTCAAAAGTTCTTGAGATTTCCAAAGAACTTCACATAAATCTTGCCTTTGCTTGATATTTAGTGGAATGCCCAAGCATGCTAAATACTTGAAGGATGTGATGGCCAATAAAGTCAGATTTGTGGATGTCCAGACAGTAGCACTGACGGAGGAGTGCAGTCACAAGGTATTGAGCAAAATTCTGAAGAAGCTCAAAGACCCGTGGAGTTTTATCCTCCCTATAATAAATTGGTGCTTGAAGTGCTACGAGCCCTTATGTGATCTAAGGGCAGCAGTTAATCTAATTCCCCTATCTTTATTTAACACCCTGGGGTTGGGAAAACCGAGGCCAACAAGGTTGATGCTGCAGCTGACGGATAAGTCGCGAGTGGCACCTGATGGGATAATAGAGGACCTTCTCAATGTAAAGTGGGTAAGTTTATTATACCCTCCGATTTTATTATCTTAGACATGTTGATGACCAGGTACACTTAATCTTGGACGGCCATTCTTGGCCACCGGAGGACGGTAATTGACTTAAGAGCAGGGACCCTAAAAATGAGGGTCGTGGATGAAGAAGAACTCTCCGAGTATACCAAGAGATAAACCCACACACACACTACATAAAACCCTTGTAAGGTTAGTGTGTTTTCAGAGGATAAGTGTGGTGGTAGATTCCACAGGTCCACATCCAAAGGTAATGATAAGTGTTCAGCCCGAGTCCGATAAAGGGCGCAGAGTGAAGAATTTGGAGGAAGAGAGGAAAGAGTGGAGGTTGTTCCCAGGAAAATCAAAGAAAAGAAGATGGTTCTGAAAGGGAACCCAGGTAAGGAGATGGTCCTGAAAGGATAGTCCACATCGTTTCGCGACGTAAAATAAGGCGTTTCTGGGGAGGCAACCCAAGGGTACTATTGTACAATTTGTGATTGTTGTTTATGTTGATTTTGGTTATTTTCAACTTGTGTTGTTTTGGTGGAAAGTTAGGCACAGAAATAGGGAAGTTTGAGGCCTGTGGGAGGAGGAAGCTAACAAGCATGGAAGAGAAAGTGTGGGGTCAACACCCACTTGTGTAAATTTGAAGAAAAGCATGCTATTAGTTAGGCCTAGAGGCCTCAGGGAGTATTTCATCCTAATGACTTTAATTTGATGCTATACATAAAGACAATTCAAGTGGGGGTGAGGAAAATAAATTAAAAAATTTTTTTGCGCTTAATGATTTTGGTGAATTAGTGCTCAGGAGAAATATTGGAACAAAATTTTGAATTAAGCATGAATTCACCACCCGCTGGCTTTTCGGTTCTTTTCCGACGGGGTGGTCTTAAACTGGAATAATAAAAAAATTCCCTGTTTGTATATATGTTTTTAGTCATAGTTAGAGACTATTTCCGACGATGGATGGATGACGAATTCGCCTTGAGGAAAATTTAATAATAGGTTTGGTTTTTGTCCTAGCTAATTGATGGCTTAATGTTCTCGTTGGTATGCTATACATGATTGTAAGATACAAGTGTGGCTAGTGCTGGCAAGTAAGAAGTATATAAATTTGTTTGAGACACTTAGGCTCTTGAATTTGACTCGAGGTGATTGAAGCTTAATTTTGAATTCTTGTGATTAGCTGAGTAAGAGTCTGTTGAATATATGTCTGGAATTGAGCATGTGCTGTAAGTGAAAGGTTTTCGGAATATTCCATGCTACTGTGGAGGTCTAGAACTTGCCTGGTGTGTATATAAAACAATGAAGGATGTGGATTGTAGGAGAGATGATTTAGGCATTTCTTTGAATGAACCTAATTGTTATCCCTCACTTTACCTACCTCAAATGTTGAATCCAGTTAGCCCTATTGAGCCTTAAGTCTATTCTTTGATAGCTACAACATAAGCTTAATCCTTTTTCTTTCATTATCCTTGAATTTGATCCAAACTCCGGCGCTTAAGTGAAAATTCCAGCATAATATAGCGTGAAAAAGGAGGAAAAGTGAGAAAGTTGTAAGAGTTGAGAAAAGGTCAAAGGTGCACGGTTTGAAAATGCTCTGGCATTGTGGCAGGAAAATAAATGAATGAAAAGTTTTTGAAGTACTCCGTACTAATAAGCTAAGTGCGCCTAAAGTAATGGGAAGAAAAGCAAGAAGAGAAAACTCATGTGAAAAGAATGAGGAGGAAGTAAGAAAAGTGATGTCCTTAAGGGAAGTGTATTTATTAAAAGCACTGGGGAAGATAGCCACTATTACTGGCCAGAATAGTACCTACCCGTCCCTAGCTTACATTACAACCGATAAGTCCACTTGATCTTACGCTCAAACATCCAGCCCAGGAGAAACACTAAGGCAAGCTTATGGTTCACTATGATGCATGTGAATTCTTTGAGAGAGGAGTGACTCCCATTCATACCCACATGTTGTGTTTTAAAAACTTGAGTAAAAATAACTCTCTGTTGTGAGGGCACATGTTTAAATGAGAGATACATTCATGTCAGATTTATTGATCGGTTGATTTGAATGAGTTTGCTAAGATTGAGAGTCGATTCTTTGAGGTTGTAGTTCTAACATAGTTTATTTCATCAATGATTAAACATGGATGCTCTATTTTTAACTTGCTATCTTAAATAATCATTATAGCCGTAGCTTGAATTCTCTTGCTAAATTAGCTATGTGTGAGTTTTCATTTACATGAGATGTGTGTGGGTTGCTCCGAGGACGAACAAGGCTTTAAGTGTGTGGGTAGGGTATCCTGCAAAAGCATGCTCAAGTGATGCCTTTCTATAACTTAGTTTTGTCTTGTTTATCGACTTAAGTATATGCATTCTCATGTACTTCTATGTAAATGTGAATATATATACTAACCAACATGATTAGCTGCTTTTGTAGGTTTAAAATTAATTTGAGGAACTAATCCAGAGTTGGTGAAGTGGAGGCATGGAATCGGGCAAAGACAACGTCGGCAAAAGTTGGGACACGCGAAAACAGCCCACCTGCGCATTGGCAACGTGCCACGGCAGGCAGGCTGCACGACCAGCAAAGCCACAGCCCCTAGCGCGCCGCCGCAATGCGCCGTGACACGCTACAACAATGTAAAACAATGGGCCGCTTATGACTCCGTTTTGATTCTCTGGCAGTCTGACAAGGATGCCTCTGTGTCACGGAGGTAAATTGGTGTATCTACCTCCGTGACACGGAGTTATTTGCATGTCGTGCAAGAAATTTTATACACTTCAACACTATAATAGAAAATTTTAGCTCCTAAAAACATTTTGTCACGTAATATTTCTGAACTACTAAGGAGTGGGAAGGGAGGAAGTGGAGAACTCCACCTAGGGTTCTTAAATTCCCATCTTCTTCACACCTTTGTAAGTATGTTACTTTACTTATGTTTTCTTGTAATTATATCGAACTTGAGTGGCTAGAACCCTTCCTCTAGGGTTGAGGCCACAAGGTATGATTGTGATTATGCGAATTTGTTTTGGTTTTAAGTTATTGAGTGTTGTTTTGTCTTGTATTATTAATTATGGTTTTTTTAATGATTGATCACCATGGAAACACGTTAAGATTAGTTAAATGCTTGAGAAAGAAAACTAGTAAGAACATGATATTCTACAAGTTTGTATCATACGATATAATTCGCGGTTAGATAATAAATTATACCTAATTAGCCTTGCTTGGTTGATAAAACAGAATGAGCAAGACACTAACTTAGGATGGTCACTCCACCACTCGTAGAAGTAGTTGTGAAGCTAAGTTGAGTTAAATAATTAGAGGTACAAAAGTCCCTAATCAAGGGCATAAACCCCGTAAACCACATCCACGTAATTGAATTGCCTACGAACTAGGATGTCGCATCCACGCTCAACGATGTAGTTGAGCTAGTTTGTCGTGTTTAGAGGCCTGAAAGACTAAAGAACATACATTTTCAATTATAGACAAACAAGTGATAATTCCATACTTAAACCATTACAAAAAGTAGTGGCTGCATGATTACCTCTTGCCTTAGCCTAGTTACCCTTGAATGATTTCAGAGTATTTCTATGACCACCTCTAGATTTAAATAGAATTTATCGAAAACTTCTATAATCAACACTTCTGTATTGACATCACACTTGAACTTGATAATTAGCAAAATTGGTCCAGTCCTCGTGGTCTGAAGATCCGCTTCTCAAAAAGGGCCACTGTATTACTTGTAAGACTACTTTCGCTTTGCGTGTGAGCTTGGGCGCAGTCACAACAGTTATCTTGGAACCATTTATGGTTCTAGGTCCCATGTCTCGATCTGGAGCCTTAGATCGGGCCATAGCAAGGTACGGACCCATCCCTTATCCATTTATATTGAAGCTTCGCCTAGAAGTTTGTCTCCCCTCTTTTGATTGACGGATTGTCCTTTGAAAATATGGTTCGTACCTGTACCTGTACTTAGATGTCCCATTCTTCCTAGCTCGAGTCTATTTTTCAATTAACGGACTGTCCTTTTTGTAGACGTCCAATCCTTCAACTCGTATTGTGGTGGGACCCTTGGCCAGGTTTCTCAATTTGCACTGAAGGGATGGTAGGAGATGTGGAACATCTTAGACAACATTGCCTTATCCTTTTGGAGGCTCTTCTTGCCTCTAACTCCTTTCATCTTTTCATTATTTGAGTTCCTGATAATATAGTATAATAAGGTTAGTGTTCATTTAATTTAATTCCAAATACATGCAAAATTTTATGAATTAAAGTAAAGATGTGTCACACTCTATACATCAACAATTTTATAACTTAAACTATTTGCTTTTCCTCAAGCAAACTAAGAAGGGAAACTACCCTACACCTAACTAATATCCTGAATCATAAAAATTATCATGACTAGATGGTTGTTGACAACAGCTACCAACACACACAGTTCAATCATGCCACCCTCTCCATCAATCAAATACGCTTAGAATCTGCTTGAATCACATGTAACTCCACTTGGCAGAAATCATCCCCAATACACACATACCCAAATTAGAGAAATGAAACATGCCGGCCATTGTAACCATGTGCTATCACAATTAGACCAAGAAAAGTATTCTTTTTCTAAAGTAATGACACCACACACCACAAGGACACATAAGAAAAAGAGAATGAAATGCACTCAACTCTAACAAATAATCACAAGATAGTTCATAACTACCATATGTTTGCCTATTTACTAAAATGCCCTTCTTTCGGTATCCGAAATTAAGATCACCTATGGCTTTTCAAGCTTATAATGAAGGCTTTAAAGGGTTGATAGGATACAATTTTGGCTTTTAGTGACTCGATATACAATCCTTATACACTTCATCACTTTTCCACAACCTTCACCTTTTTTATAGCTCTCTTTTCATTCCTTCTATTATTTTGACATTTTTTCAATCCCCAAGGTGTTTGTGAGCTCAAACTTCATTTCTATTCTCTTTTTCTCTCTTTTGCTTTCTTTCTTTTTCTTCTTGTTAGCTCATTGCTCAAGTACATCTTGGAATGCCCATTTATCATCTTTTTGGCTTGTTTCCTCGATTTCCTCCTTATACCTCCCCTAACTCACTTTTTGACTCATTTTTCTTTACTTTTTATGTGTCAAGGAGGATAGGCTCAAAAGAGAGGGTCAACTTGAGAACTTGATCCACTCTTCATTGCGTAGCTTGGATCAAGAAAAGGTCAAAGGTAAAAAGGGAGGCTAGGGATACATGGATCATTTGGTATTTAGTATATGTGGCTATTGAAGCATAAAGAAGGCCTAAGTTCATCCTCTACAACCTGTAGTCAATCCTAGATTCAAGAACAAGTAGCACGAGAAGTTCTAGAGGTATTTAAATCAAGTGAATAATCATTTTCAGGTTACTTATTGACTCATTTTTCATTACTTTAAGTGCTGGTACTATATAGTTCAAAAGAAGGTCAACTTGAGAATTGGTTTCGGCTTATTAGCGGTGATCAAGAAAAAGGTCAAGGGGCTTGGTGAAGGAGAATTAGAGATTCATGCATCATTTGGTAGGTCTCTTTAGGGTATAAGTGGCTTAGAAATGCACAGTGTCTGTTCATTCATAAGGGTTATGAGTCAATCTGAGATTCAGGGCACAAGTAGGAAGGCAAGTTCTAGAGTCTGATCAAATCAAGTGAACAAGCAATTTTCCTTTCCACACATTGGCACATGGATCAAAAAATTACTAACACATTACCCTCAACTAGGAACACATTGCTAACAATCTTACGTCACAATTGGAGATGCATAACTCAATATCAAAGAGCTACAAATATTTTAGGGGGCAATGTTTTCAAAAATCAGCATAAGTATGAAAATAGCCAATGCTACCACCACCTAAGTAAAAAATACCTCTATTCATCCTAAGATGAATCAAAAAAAGTAGGCTGGTACCTCAATAATGTACCAAGAATCACTTACCAAGCCCAAAACAATTTACTCATTTCCATTGTGCCGCATTCAACAAAAAGTAAGCCTCTGGGAAAGAACCATGGCTAAGAAAACAAAGGAGAGCACACACTATAAAACCAAAAAGACTTAATCTAAGAAAGAAAAAAGAAGTTATACTATGAAAGCTATAAAAACATGGACTAGAGTAGATCACAATCACACATCCAAAACTCATTCATAAACATAATTTCGTACAAACTAGAGTTTCAAACAATCCAACACTATAAAGCCATATCATAAATCCATATATCTATCCCCACCTAAAATATGGTGTGCAGTGTCCTTAATGCACAAACAAAATAAAGTAAGATGGTAAGAGGGCTAGAACTCTTGTAGCACTCAGATCGTACACACATTATGTCAGTGGAAAAGATGGGGTTATCTCACATCAGCGGCATGGCCTGGTGCAAACTTGAGGTTATTATTGCTCTCTATGGCCTCTGCCTTATAGTGGATAGATTTACATCTGCTAGTGGAGTCTCATGGCCAGAGCCTTGCCCTTATCCGCTGGCAAGGCAGGAAACATCTGGCTGGCTGGAGTCTCGAGTGGGCATCTCGCTCTGTAGTGTTGGCCTTAAGTAGTTGGATTGTGGTGGTAGTGTGGGATAAGTCTCAACCCGGTGGTATTGGCATAAAGAGTGAAATGAAGTCCATAATACTGGCAATGGGTGGTGTCCTATCCTTCAGCGCTATCTATACCTTGTCTAGCTGCCTCTCACATGCATCTGTGAGGGATAAGTACAGCTCTAGTTCCTTCTAGGTATGTCTGAGGCCCTCTATATCTCGGTGCTAATCGGCACCTCCTCTCGAGCCGGGTGTAGCTTGGCATCCATAGCTGTCAACCGTGGTCAAGGACTTAAGTGAGGAGTCCTAATAGTGTTTTGGAGTGACTGAAGAGCTTGCTCAACAATCGTGGCCATAAAGGCTGTAAATTTAAATTTAAGCCGTCAATTGTCGCTCCTCTCTATCCAACCGCAAGGGGCTAAACTAATGAGTGAACATTCCGATACATTTGGTAAAGCCTTGTGCTATGATTGCATGATACATGGTGGTTGAATCTATTGCTGCTACCGGGACTACCTCATCGGCAAGTTGTGATGTGGGCTCCTCAGTCTGGATGCTCTGACCCAGTAGTAGGCCCACCTGGTAATATGGAACTAGGTTGGCTCTCCATGGTTACCATGGTTTCGTCTTTTATCTTGGTGATATTTTTCACTTGGTGAGTGTCTGCAAAGAGGTCCTCCTTGACAGAGAGAACTGACTTGATAGTCGGGGCTCGGACCGGCATCCTTTAACTCTAACTAGATGGTACATGCAATCCTTAAAATCATCTTTCTGCCTTAAGGTAGGAAACGAAACGACCAATAGGTACAACTGAACCACCAGCCCCAGGACTCACTCACCCGGAAATCGAAAACCTACCACACAGTTCTACAATTTATCTAGAACACGCATGTAGCCAATCCATGCCAAAAATAACATCAAACTATCATGGCTAGCTCTATTAAGATCCTATTTAAGTTGTTTATGTTATCAAAACCAACTATAAGCACTTTAATTTTTTGGAGTGTTTGATTTAGCTAAAAGTGCTTTAAAAAAGTTAAAAAGTGTTTTTAAAAGTTAAGAAAAAGTTATTTCAACTTTCATTTTTGACTTATAAATCATTCATGTTTGACCAATATATTTACTTCTTTTTATCCTCATACTATTTAATTTTAAAATACCTCAAGCAACAAAACCTAGAAAACTTTTCTTTCTTCTCTCTTTCTTTCCTAATAAAAATAAAGGAGAGATTTGCCTAATTTTATTTAAATTATATATTTTTAATTTTAATTAAATTACATGTTTTTTTTGTTTTTTTAATTTTTTCTTTTTTTAATTTTATCTTTATTTAAATTTTAATTATTTTTTAAAATTAAAATATCAAAGTAATTCACTTTTATAATGTTAACAACTTTATGCATTAATATTTGAATAAAAATAATGCTTAAAAGCACTTATATACCAAATACATTAATAATTTTTTTCAGCTTCATCACTTTTATCTAAACACATAACTGCTTATTTATAAAATAAATTTTCAGCATTTTAAAAAGTGTTTTAAGCACTTATATTTAAAAGCCACTTTTTTCAGCCTAACCAAACGGGCTCTAGATCTGCTGAGGTGACTTTCTGAAGGACTGTAATAGGGCAATTTCTATATATCCATCGAGCTATAACTGAATCACCGACCGGAGTAGAGACTGAGAAGGGTTCTGATAGGATTTCGGGACTGACTCCGAAACTATAATCAACATAGAGCGTCACAAAAGATAAGGTAGCCCCTGGATCTAACAATGCATATACATAAAGGTGGAATACTCATAACATACCAGTGACTACATTTGGAGAGGCCTCCTGCTCTTGATGAGATGCAAGGGCATAGAATCTATTCTAATGCTAACCACCACCTGCACTAGTGGAGGCTCCCTGTTGAACTGATTTTGCGGGTGGGGTTGCTGAGCTAGTGGCTGGGTCTCGACCTCTACCATGGCCCTGTCTAGCTGCTGGAAAATATTGAACATATGTCCGGGATTTCCACACCCGAAACAAGCACCTGAACCTACTAAGCACTAACCAGTGTGTCTCCGGTCGCACTTGTCACAAACTAGAATACTGGGCTCCACAGATCTGCTCCCCTGACCTCGAGAGCCTGATGCTCGTCCCCTATGGTCGTGCCTAGATTTGGATGGCACACTCGCTACTGAAGGCGCTGGGGTTGATGATTGCTGGTGGGACTACTGACGGTGCCCACCACCAGGTCTCTGCTGGAAGAATCCAAAGCTATCAGTCCTGTCCCTCTTGGCCTCTCTCTCTCGCTCACTCACCTGCACCGCCTCCATCTTCTGGGCGTATAGAACTATCCTTTAGAAATCAATATCCTTATGGAGCATCGCAGTCTAGCAATCCTTGACCAATGACTGACTCAAGCCCTCTGGTATGCCACCATCTTAGGTACATACTTAGAAAGGCGAGTGAACTCTAGAGCATACTCCTAGACCATCATGTTGTTCTGTCTCATGTTCACAAATTTCGCTGCTTTGATCTCCCTCATCTCACGGGGGAAGAACCGATTCAAAAACGTTGTATGGAATTCATCCCAACCAATAGGGCCTGCTCCGACTGCCCTACCATCCTTCCATTGTCTGAACTAGATATATGCTACCCCTTTCAGCTGATAAGAGGCTAAATCTACGCACTCCTCCCCGGTCACCCCCATGATTTGGGTGACTTTCTAAATTTTTATGAATAAATTTGTAGGGGTCCTCGTCCACCTTCAACCCAAGAAACTCTAGGGGGTCCATTCTTAGAAAATCTTTGACCCTTGTTGCTGCCGTATTCCCATTCTGAGGGAATGCGCTACCGCCTGTTGGTTGACTTAGGCGGTCAAAGCCTGAGCTAACATCTGAATGGTAGCCCTAAACTCTGCATGGGCCACCTGCTCAGGCACGTGATCCTCGGGGGATGGTGGGGCCTGTTGGTGCCCATCTCCATTGCCATTCTCGTGTCTGTTTCCATTTCTTCTTCCATTAACTCGGCGAGGAGGCATGATTCTACAAATGCTTATAGCATAATTTAGAAGGATAGAAAAATATTTCATCGCACGACATAGATCATGAAATAAGGGAAGTTTCCTAAATGTTTCGTAGCCTCTTCTTCATAAGTGTGACGAGCTTCAAATCCATGAAAAAGACTCTACTTAACGCAGCTTTGAGACACCCTAGTACCTTCAAAAGCTAATGCTCAGATACCAAGTTTGTCGCGCCGAACATAGGCTCGGATCGGGACACGGGACAAAGAACTTCAAGAGGCTCCAAGTCAAACCCATGGCATGAATATGACATCTAAATCTCAACATAATGATGCAGAAGTCTAACATACATAATAGCGGAAGTTTGAAAACATAATAACATCCAAACATCTTAATACATAACACAATTCTGAACCTGACTATGTAGTATATCTGATAAGCCTCTAAATACTGACGAGTTGATGGGACAATACCCCAACTAACTCACTAAGACTGAAACTGAAAATACTGAACATAAACTGATAGAAGGGTCCTCGAAGAATGAGGACTCACCAACTCTGACTGAGGAATGCAACTTTGAAGATCTGGCTAATGGCGAAACTAAACCTGAATGTCGAGGTCTGTATCATGAAACAATACAACATAGAGTATGCGGTCAATACGTAGAATATACCAAGTATGCAAGGTAAGTAAAACCACTAAGTAAGTAAAAATCAGAAATCATGCATATCATGAAACATTTCATCATAAGATTCTGAGAGTAGGGCTTGCATGCTATTATCTGAAAATATGACTTAAACATAACTGAATATCATAACTGAACTGAATGTCCCAAAATTGAAACTGATTATTCATAATTAAAACTGAACATTGGGTCAAACCTGCTGAAAACATAATATCATGACTGATGAATATGCATAACTGAAATCATGAGGAACAATGGGAGACTCATCATATAACTGACATTACCACGACAGAGCTTACGTGGTCCCGACTATTACACTCAAGTAGGCAGAGCCATCCAAAGCCTTGCCAGGGCTACCATGATATCGATATCAAGCTAAAGGTCCCTTGGGGGCAGGGAAATCTCACAAGGGAGATCCCAAATAATGTGAATATACCTACGTTGGCACGTATTTTTGAGGCACAAGGTTGACTGAACCCTTAGCCTACTCGGTGCTAGGCACAACTCCCATAAATATGCATATGCTCTTCATCGGTTTTCAATGAAGTTGAACCATCCTCTAGTGAAAAAGCTGAATCGTAATAATACATGCATAATCTGAAATCATAACATGAGGATCCTTGGCTCAAACCATACCACAAGCCAAAAAGAGTGGGAGTCTAGACTCCAAAATCCATATGTAAGCTAATAACATGAAATTGAGATAAATCATGAAACATACTTGATCATATGGGCTTGCCCGCACTTAAACATACTTTAGATAGTCAAAATCATGGATATAAGCATGGGTAATTCAAAATCATACTTGAAAACATATATCACAATCTCAACCTTTCATGAACTTTCATAATTGGGCATCATATTTGTAAAACTTTGAAAACATGAATTGTAATTGAAAATATTATAAAATATGACCATAAATTTGAATTCAACATTAGAAACATGAATAGAGTATACTCATGATAGATACTAAGAAAATTCACAAGTTGGGTTAAAACCCCATAGATCATCAACTTAGAATTTTTGTGAATTTGAGAAAGGATTGGGCATGGGAGTGGATGGATACACCCATTCATAACCCTACATACCTGGGTACTTCTGATTTAACAACCCTATTGAATGCCCAAAGGAAATTGAAGAAGAATTGATGAACTTCTAGGCTTGATCACCCTTAGAAACTTATAGGATTGCATGCATGAAGAGGGATAGTATTAGAATGAGCTAAACCCTCTAAAACGCATTTATCCAAGCTTAAAATGACGTAGTTTAGATATTAGGAACTTGAAAATTATGGAAAAGCCCTTACTAAATTCGTAGGAAAAATCATACTGCCAGTCCTAACAAGGGACTGGATGGCTCATTGCCTGAGATGACTTGTCACCAGTACTCGTTGCCAACACTGGGTACCATATCTCTGCTGGTCACCACAAGGGATGACACGACTCGTGATGCACCTGACGACTCATGGTGACTAGTCATTGGAAGCACTGCCAAACCCTTCAACATCCAAGTCAAGTTCCTAACCATGACCAACCCAACGACTCGTGGTCCTGACCATGAATCGTGCCTTCTCCCATGGTCAACCCCCAGACCACCATTCGTAGCCAACCTTCTCCCATGTTTTGCTATCATGCCAAGGCCTTAGAAGACTATGGTTAGTTGTGGGGCCTGAATTGGTAAGTTGGACAGCATAGAGTGTAGCCGAGTGATATAACTTTCAGTTTGACACTTGTACTTACGTGAAGCTCGCCCAGAGTCATTGGCGTACCATGACGCCTCCAGGGCTAGAATTTGGATAGGATAGTCTTACCTTTGAGTTAGTGGCACCAAGGTTGCCTAGTGAACTGAGCGAAAGCCCGCCATATGATTGGCTATTGTCAGTGACCGTTAGTTTCAGCCGACTCAATGCTTGTCCTACAGGTCGCTCAGGACACCATCCCAATTGTTACAAGCATGATAGATCAGTGGATACACTAAGGAGGGAACCTTATTAGTTGTTAGATGTGGGGCAAATGCCCCAGCCTACTCTTATAGATGTCCATGTATAGGTTGCCGCAAGTGTCAAGGTCGAGATAAACCTGTCTATGAGGCTATGAATCGCCCAAAGAAGCCATATGAGATCTGAACAGACTAGGTTAAAGCCTAAAGGGACTAGTATCATAGTATCACAGTGTTACTTCCAGGCTAGGAGTTATGGTAATATGCCTGTGGAGAGTTAGGGCTGACTGATTAGGAGCATATCTGATTAGTAGAAGCCCCATAGTTGTTCTAAGCAGAGGAACTAAATAGTTGGTCACCTGCAACCTTACAGTTTTCTTATGAGTTATTCTTGCCCCAACATGACCTTCAGACTATCGTTTAGGTCACCTGGACCTCGTCCTTTCCCGTCTAAGTTGATAGAGGTTGTGATCACTGCCAGGACCCTCTGGTCAAGTGTAGGCACACAGATTGTGCCTGTTGGCAGCTATATAGACCAGTCCAGGGGCGAGAAAGAGTAGAGGTCGCATTAGGCCTAAAGGGCCATATACGCCTTTTGAATGACAAGGTTTGTAGATTATAACCTAGTGTGCTTAGTTGGGGGAGATCATGTTTCGTACTGCCTCTCGCCTTGAATATCTAAGAGGCTGCTAGCTATACGAACTACTTTCTGAGTAATAAACTGCTTATGGAGCTACGATGCTGCTATAAACGCCTATAAGGCTATAGATTGCTTATGGAGCTACGATGTTGCATTACTTACAGAACTACTGAATTGCCTACGGGGCCATATTGAAGTCTATTCACTTATGGGATTCTTCTACGTCGTAGCGGCATTACAGACCCTTCATAGAGCTTCATGTGCTCGGGGTACAATCTTAGGGGCGAAAAGGCCCGAACTCAGTTATAGGAGCGCAGATGGCTCAGATACAGTTACAGGAGCCCAGACGGCTCAGATATAGTTAGAGGAGCCCAGATGGCTCAGATACAGTTACTTACAGGACTTCAAGGGTACCAATAGGGGTATATAGGCTAATTGGCATCTGTTGGGGCTTATGGGGGCCCAGGTAGATTATCTCTGTGATGATTGTACCTTCCAAGCATATGGGGGCTAGGTTAGGTTCTTGTTTGTATACTTGTTTGCTAGCTATAGCTTATGAATGTATAGCCGTGCGTTCCAGCTCATATACGTATAGTGGTTTACTAGATGCAGGTTATGGATAAGAAAGTTTACAGGTTAACTTCTACCCCTTTTTTCTATTCACTTTCAGTTCTTTATCAGCTTTTAATCAGCTTTTATTACTGTCTTACATATTCGGTACATATTGTACTGACACCCAACTATGGGGTGTTGCATGCTTGCCTGCAGGTTTAGACAGATAGATTGTGGCATCTCCTAACAGTTATTCAAAGTCAGCAGATTGGCCAGCTTCTTCCATTCGAAGTTTCCAGGTTGTAGAGGTTTATCTATCTTTTATTTGTATAGCATTTACGGTAGGCCGGGGCCCTGTCCCAACCACTATTTTTATTCGTAGAGGTTTGCAGACTATAGTCTTAAGTTAGTTGTCCGTGTTGGCCGTGTGGGGCCTATATATATTCAGTTCTATATGTTGGTCGTGTGGAGCCTAGTATAGCTTTCAGTTAACAGCCTTGTCGGCTATAGTTTGAATATGACAGCCTGTTTTCATTCTGTTATAACTAGACAGCATGGTGGTCATGTCGGCCCGCATAGGATCCCTTTTATTATTATGTTGGCTGGTTTAGCTGGGGGGTTTTACAAGTGATATGTGGTCTTGTCGGCCCCAGGTTGTATTTACAGCCAAGATATTGTAGTTTTTTTTCTTGATTTTTAGATGCTGGTAGGCACCAGAGGTGCATATTCCTAGCCAGGTCAGCCCAGATCCCAGTATGGCATTAAGTGCCAGTCATTCCTCCTAAGGTGGGGCGTGACAAACTTGGTATCAGAGAAGGTCGTATCCCAGGGAGTTACAAGCCATGTCTAGTAGAGTCTTGTTTATAAATGTGTTGTGCACAGCATTTTATAAGCAGGGAGCTATGAGACATGATAGTATGGCTACCCTTTCTTCTTTCAGATCATCCTATAGAGCCGAGTTGTACAGGGTTGAGTCCCTAAGCTTTCATTGCTATATTTGTCTAGAATAATGTTTGATATGAGACAAATTTCAGCCAGCCGCAAGTTAGCTACTGCAACAGGAGAGGGTACTAGTGAGGTGCCGCAGTTGGGGGATAGTTAGCCTGAGGGAGAAAGCAGATGTCTTTTTAATCTCCCCAGCATCCTCCCAGGGCACCAAGAACCTCATACGGAAACAGACATGCCTTACCGCTCCCAATTTTTTTCTACGCTCTCGGAATAGGAGGTCAGGAATGTGGTATCCATATGAGTTGGTTTACTTAGAAGGCACTTAGAATTAGACAGGGGTGACAATTAATATTGGGTTACCTAAGTTATGCGAAGGGTTGTGCGAGGTTTGTACCTCCAGCTTTTAGAGTTTGTTGAGTTTCACACCTTAGCCCCGTTATAGAATGATAGGGTCATTTCCCACCTCCCAGCCTTTTCTCAGTATAATAGAGAGTGTAAGTATTGACATCATGCTTCCCTAAGTAAATAGTAAAGGAGGGCTAGATCCATTGACTCCTGAAAAGTGTTAGAAAGTGGTTAAGACCCCTAGTGCTCCAATAAGTCACCTAGACCTTCATTGCAGAAAAATCAGGAGAGTAGTTAATATTGCTAGTAGTAGCCAAGTGCGTGTGAGAATCTGTAAGCAACGGACTTCCGGCAATAGTAAAGTTCAGGCTAGAAATAGACTAGTTCCGCCACAATGAGCTGACGACAGTAGTGAATACTGGAAAAATAATGGATATGACCCCAGCTTATTGTGTCAAGGGATGGAAAGAGTATACGGTAGGAATTGGCCCGAGGGCGAGACAGGATAATACAGGTTAGTAGACTTGGTCAGTTGTATCCTTGCCAGCACGATGCATGGGGCACGAACCCCGATTTTCAGCCTATAGAAGTGAGGGCAAGACATGAACATCTAGCTCTGGAGGGGAACAGAGCCACCTCTAGGTTGTAATGGTCGGATAGAGTGGGAGCCACCGCTGAGTGTTGAGAAATAGGAATCAGGCTGACAATCAAGGGATAGTACGATTATAACCTAGAATACCATAATGTCACCTCTATTCGTGGAGGCAAAGGAATAACAGTACGGAGACCCTAGCCTAGTACAGTCCAAAGATAAGGCTCTGCAGAAGGAATCATCAGCCTTTAAGATAGTAGGGGACAGATTCTTGAGACCCAGAGGTCGACCCTATGTCCTAAATGTGGCAGGGCTTCGTTAGTAGGCTATAGCGAGTTACACCGCGCCCGTTATTCCCTCAGCCTGGGTTTGACGAAAATGCATCAAGTTATAAAAAGAGACCTACTAATGGCATGGGAAGAAGAAATATATTGTCGATTTGTGGAATAGAGCTCCAATGAACAGTAAGGGAAGGCTGGACAGTAGGAACTAGGCAGGCTAATTTATGAGATAGCCATGCCTGCGCGGAAGCGGGAAGTAGTTAGTCCGAATATAGCTACAAGGTTACTTCGTACCAGGCGTAAACGTGGCCCCATTTGGGTCATTGTTGAAAGGATAATGAAATTAACTTATTTTTTTGCCGGTCAGAATTACGTTTTAGCTAAAGACTACACTGAATTGAATACTAAATAAATATTCTGGCTATATGACGTCTCAGTGTCTATTAACTTCTGACAAAGGGGCACAACTCACAGCTAGGTTTTGAAAAAGCTATCAGAACAGTTTGGGACGCAATATTAATTTAGGTATGGCTTCTCGTCCTCAAACAAATAGCTAAGCAGAGTACATAATTCAAATACTCAGAGATATGTTAGGGGTTGAAGGGTAGGTCCCCAATATGATGACTGAAAGTGGGTAGGTCAGGGGTAGTTGAACCGGGCATACTACATCAGTTAGGGGGGAGAGTTAAACTTATCAAGAGATAGGTACCGGCAGCACCGAGTTGTCGGAAGTCCTATTCTAACGTTTGCCGTAGGGAGTTAAGGATTGAAGCAATGACTGGGTATTCCTAAAAATTTCGCTAAAAGAAGGGCTTTATGAGATTTGATAAGGAGGGCAAGCCCAGCCCTAAATTCAGTAAGCTATACTGGATCCTCTAGAAGATTGGCCAAGTGGCCTATAAGATAGAGTTGCCTTCGGCGCTAGGATCTGTTCATCAATACTACGCAAGCATATATGAGACCTTTCCTCAGGTTGACCCAGTTGAGAATGCTCAGGTTACAAAAGAGTAGTCCTATGAAGAGACTCCAATAGTGATATTAGATTGGAAAGCCCGTAGGGGCTATTTTGAGAACCCAAGTTGTAGCCTAGTAAAGTCTTATAGAGGAACAAAAAGGTAGAAGGAATTACTTGGGGAGTTGAGGACAACCTGAGGTTTAGATATCCTCACTTATTCCAGACCTAACCCAGATTGAGTAGTTGAGGTAAGATTATTGTTCAGATGTTAATCTATTGCTTATATTATTAGTGATGTTCAGTTGTTCACTTCTATGTTGTGGAGTAGTTGTATATAGCATCCTATGAGACGCCTATGTTGTACTTTTCTGCGTTTCAGGTTTTCGGATAGTCCATATTACAGAAGAGACCCTGCCGAGATATTTTCTAGCATTAGTTGAAGGAGCTGAGTCCCTTAAGTGTAAAGATTACATTCCAGGACGAATATTCCTAAGGGGGGATGATGTTACACCTTGTAAGTTTATATCATTTAACAAATGCATGCATGCGTATGTCGAGAGTTTTGGAGTACAATGCACGCGAGAAAGGGCCCAAGGGACGAATGTACGAGTGTGGAATCAAGTGAGTAGGAGGCTGGGGCCAGGTGCCTTGGGTGTCGTGTCGCGCCAGCCGGTCTGGCGCTATGGCCAGCGCACAGCACACCCCTGCCTGGCGCTATGGTCGATGCGCCACACACCCCTTCCTGGCGCGATGGGTTGGGCTTCGAGCCCCCTGCCCACTGCCTCAATAAGTACATATAGTGAAGTGTGAGTTGAGAATTCATTTGCAAACATTTCCTTGTGAACATTTTCGGCAGAACCTCTCGTCCCTAATGTTACACCCCGTAAGATTCCCGGCATCTAGATGGCCTATTCGCACGTTGGTTAAGCATATTTGAAAGCCATACGTGCTAGAAAAAGGCCCGGGANTATATAAGTGAATAATTGTTACACCCCGTAAATTTTCGGCACTTAGATGGCCTATTCGCGCGTTGGTTAAGCATACTTGAAAGCCATACGTGCTAGAAAAAGGCCCGGGAAAAGATCGGACGAGAAACCTGTCGAACCATCGCGGAAGGAGCCGGGCCAGAGCCCCTCCGCGATGGCAGCGTGTCACGAAGGCGGGGCCTCCGCGTTGGCTCCGTAACACGTTGGGCCTGTCCAGGCCCAAGTATATAAAGCCCCCACTTCGGTTTTAATTGATAATTACCAGATAATTCCAGTAGCTCACGAGAAAAAACAGAGAGAGAACGAAGGGGAGATTAAATTATCGTTCGATTACGCTGTCAAACGTAGTCCAAATCCAAATTTACCTCAGATACCGAGGTATTTAGCAGCAGGAAGCATTCCTACGGGTTTAGTTTCGCGAAATTCGGCCAATGAACCGTCGAGCTACCGAGTTAAGGTAAGTAGAATTGCTCCAAATTAGTATCAATGTGCTCCTAGCCTTAAAGTGAATACTTCTCCCTTCTGGACTTCCTAAAAATAGCAAGTTTTTGACCGTCTTTCGATAAGCCTAAGTTTAGGCTATAAATATATCGAAAGTGACGATGTCTTTCAGAATAGTGATGTATTTAGTACTAATTGACGTATATGTGAATGCAGTTGGGAGAAATAGCTGGAGTACTGACCGAGCTTCGTCCGATAGTCG
>JACEIK010000602.1:316684-336394 GCA_018107945.1 Datura stramonium
TGTCTATGTGAGTATCTTGTGAAAAGTCAAATAACTTGTAGCTTATCAAATCCCAAATATATGTTTGTACGTGCGTATTTGCTGTGTTACTTCTTTTAAACAGGTTACTCTAAATTGGAGGGAAGAGCCGCTTGGGTCGAGATGAATTTTACATTTTTGAAATCAGTATTGCATGTATATTGTGTTGTATTAATTCATTATTCTGTTTTTGTCTTTTCTTTTCTTTATTTTGTAATAACTGTAAAAATGCTGATAATAGTGGAAGGGGTTTATGGGGGCGGGGATTGTTTTTTACTTTACGTTTTTTTTCATCTAATAATTAGGTACCTCACTTAGATATCATGCCTATAAGATGTAAAAACGTAGAAAAAATTTCTATAGGACTTTATATCTAAAAAGTGAGATCGCCATAAATTATGAGCTTTCAAACAACTTGCCATTACTTAGTTGTAATAAGTATATTAGTTCGGGGAGCATGTGAATCTGACTGGTGCCTTGTTATCTGTCGTTAGATAATCTTTCATGACAAAGATAGTTAAATATTAAAATTTTAGGTTTTGCATTATAAAACTGCTCACTATCAATTAGATATAATGATTAAATATTTCTTTTCATATATGGCCGCTAATTTAGCGTAAAAATAGTTCAAGTTCCTTGAAAGATGTCTACTGTCTGTTTATTTAATGAACAATTCATCCTTGAGTAATATGAATATGTTATGTGTATTTAAATTTAATGTCAAGCTTAGTAATCATGTTTATAAGGTTGAGGCGTATTTGAAACCCATATTTGCTATCTGTTTGAATTATTACCTACTTGTTTGATTGCTGGACGTTAACCACCTTTAATAAAGCCTTAAGATTTTAGAACCAAAATCCAAAATAGTTGTCCAACGCCGGACATTAAGTTTGGGGCGGGTAGGCAAATGTTAGGGCGTTAGTCTTTTCCACTTAGATCGTTTAGGCTTAATAATAATTAAATTAGGCGGGTAGACGGGAAATGATAGTCTGTGCCCGCTGAATAATATGAGCAATTTGAATAGTTGCGAAGTATTATTTAAGTTGCACGGGGTGATCCCATTAGGGTAAAACCCCCCTCTTTCTGTGAGAGAACTACGTTCGGCCGGATTCCATAAGGGATACGTAGGCGCCTCTACGAGGTCCGGCCCCACATTTAAAAATAATTTTTTATTTGGTTATATTGATTTTGTGGATTTATTGAAGAATTATTTTCTATTTTTACTTTATCAGCAATAACTTTTGTGCATATTGATTAAAATGAGATAAATTACCCTTAGATTTCATTTTGCCCAAATTTCTTTCTTCCCGCTTCTGTATGAGTTTAATTATTTATTTCTTTATCAACTTAGTTCAAGGTACTTATAATATAAATTAAAATCAACTTTATTTGTTAACTTAGCTAATTTCCCCATTAATGAATCCGGTCGGGAACCACATTTGTGGACCTCAAAAGGTGCCTAACATCTTCCTTTCGAGGTTATTTAAGCCCTTGTCCGACTCTGGTGACTTAGATAATAAAATATACCCTTAGGTTAGAACGGTGCCCTAACGCACCTTAATACGTTAGGTGGTGACTCTTCTCTTTTCAACCCTTAATAGACGTCACATGTTGTATCCCGCTTTCCGCGAGGAAAAATGGGGCGCGACAGTCTCGTCCTTTGAGCATTTTTCTGGCCTATACTTTTTTCTTCTTGTCATTGCTTAAGTTCTTGAAACATAACATAATAAGGTTATTTTCTAGTTAATTTAACTCCTAAATGCATGCAAAATGGCATGAAATGAGTTAAAGATGTGTGTTAATTCCTAACACATCAGTTAGCATCAATCAATAATAACTCAAGGCATAACCCTTGTTCAATGGATTCTCCTAGACATAGGTTGAATTCTAATTGGCAACAAGCAATTGGGTAGAGGGAAGTTCTCTTAAATTTGATAAAATTGAAGTAGATTGATAGTTATGGTGCTATTGAAAGATACCCATGGATTGCCCAAGTAAATTTCTTGCATAAACACATTCTCAATCTTTCCACATTGGATGATTTAAAGGGATCGACCCATAATTAGGCTCACTTCCCTAGAATTATCTGTAATTGATTACAACCCTAGCATATTGCACTCTTTAGCCGTAGTTAGATTTTACTTCTCTCAATATGAATAGATTCTAATCTTGTAATACTTCATTGTTTAGCGCTAGATAGTCTAGGCTTCGAGTAGTCTCTGCGGAATTCGACCCCAACTCCTTGTTGGGTTCTATATTTGTTGCTATTGATTACACTACCCGATAGTGAGAGTGGATTTGAATATGGCGCCATGGATTCCAAGATGCACCAACTCAGAGAACTTGCCAGTGCTTCAGAGATAGCGGGCCTCCGAGCTGACTTAGAGGAGACTAGAGTTGTCCTGCTTTAGATGCAAATGCGTGAGAGGCGGCAAGAGGAGGTTTAGATACCGTTGGTGGATAGGACACCACCCATTTCCAGAATTATGGACATCATTCCACATGCAGTGCCTACTTCACCAGCCCAGACTCAGCCCAAACCACCACCACCAGTACCAGTTACCAAGGCTAGCACTACATAGGAGTAGCTTCCTACTTAGACTCTGACCTAGACATATGTTTCTGCCCTGCCAGCAAATAAGAGCAACGCTCCACCAGCAAACGTAGAGCTATCCATAAAAGAGGTAGAGGACCTCGGGAGAGCGATATCAGCCTCACGTTTGAACACCCGAGGTCGTGCTTATGATGTAGAGGCCAGCCCATCATTGCCACCATATGATGATGTGTAATAGCGCGATCTAAGCATTACAGAAAGTTTTTGCAACCCTCTTACCCTCTTACTTTGTTTCGCTTGTGCATTGAGGGCACTACACCATTTTTGGGTGGGGGTAGACATTTGGATCGTATGATATACTTGTATGGTGTTTGGTTGTGTGAAACTCTGATTTGTGATTTGTATGAAATTATGTTTATGAATTAGTTTTGGATGTGTGATTGTAATCTATTCTAGTCCACATATTTTTACAGCTTTTTAAGTATAGCTTCTTCTTTTTTCCTTGTTAGATTAGCTTTTTTTTTCTTTTATAGTGTAGAGCCCTCCTAGGTTTTGTTAGTGATGGTTTTTTCCAGAAAGGCTAACTTTTGTTGAATCTGGCGCAATAAAGTAGTTAAGTGTCGTAGTACATGGGCCCTATGATAGATTGTTAGGCGACTTTCTTAAGGGTACCAACCTACTTTGTCGAGTCATTCTAGGGTGAATAAATTATTCTTGACTTAGGTAGTGGTGCCAATTGAGCTATTTGCATACTTATGCTGATTTTTTAGAACAGTGCCCCCCTCAAAATTTTTACCATTGTTGTTTAATATTAAGATGTTTATCTCCATTTGTGACATGAAACTATTGGTAATATGTTCCTAGTTGAGAGTGATGTGTTAATCATTTTTATATTCATATGCCAATGTGTGGAAAGAAAAATTATTTATTCACTCAATTAGATCACACTCTAGAACTTCTCGTGCTACTTGTTCTTGAATCTAGGATTGACTACGGGTTGTAGTGATGAACTTAGGTCTTCTTTGTGCTTCAATATCCATATATACCTAAAGAGACCTACCGAATGATGCATGTATCCCTAGCCTCCCTTTTTAAGCCTTTGACTTTTTTCTTGATCAACCGTAATGAAAGCCGAAGTTAATTCTCAGGTTGACCTTCTTTTGAACCTATCCTCCTTGACATATAAAAAGTAATGAAAAATGAGAAAAAAGTTATAAGTTGGGGGTGATAAGGATATGAAGAAAGAAATAGGCCAAAAATATGATAAATGAGCACATCCCAAGGTGTACTTGAGTAATGAGCTGAAAAGAAGAAAAATAAGAAAGCAATAGAGAAAAAGAGAAGAATAAAGTTGGAGCTCACTAAAACACTTTGGGGTGTGAAAAATGCCAAAACAAAAGAAGGGATGAAAAGCAGGTATCAAAAAGGTGAGAAGGTTGTGGAAAAGTGAAGAAGTATTCAAGGATGGTAAATGAGTCTCTACAGACCAAAATTGTACCCTACTGGCCCTTTAACCTTCATTACAAGCTTAGAAAAGCCCTTATGTAATCTCAACCTGGTATAGATCATGAAAGAAGAGAAATTTCCTAAAACGTCTTTTAGCCTCTTCCCTATAAGTGTGGCGTGCTTCACACCCATGGAGAAACTCTACTTAATGCAGCTTTTACACACTCTAGGACACATCTAAACCTTTGCTCTGATATTAAGTTTGTCACGACCCGAGTTGGGACCCAAATCGAGACACGGGACCTAGAACCATGGATGGCAACTAAGAGCATAAATTAAAGTGGAAACTTGAGACTTAAACATGAATAAGCGAAAGTATGAATATTATAAAGTGTATATCAAGCGAATACATCACGATGCTGAATCTCAAGCTGAACATACTAGTCTATGTCTGAAAAGTCTCTACTACCTGATGAGATGTTGGAGAAGCCCCCAACTATCTTCAGGTGTGAAACTAAATTGACATGATCAAAATAACTAAATAAATGTCCCTGGAAGATGCCGACTCAATCGACAAGGGCTAATTGGACTGATAGGAAAGTGAGCTATCAGCGAGACTGAGCTGGATCACCTAAACTTATATCATGAAATGATGTAGCATAAAATATGCGATCAGTACTTGGAATATACTGAGTATGCTAGATAAGTAAAACACACTAGTAAAATTCTAACTAGAATCATGCATATAAATCAAATAGATCATGAGAGTAAGGACTGCATGCTAAATTGTATTTATGACCTACATAGTCATAAGCTGGTTATCATAACTGAATATAGTGACCCAAGATTTAAAGATGGAAATCATATGACTTGTCATATCTGAAATTGTAAGTAAAAGCTCATAAACTGATCATTGGGCCAAACATGCCTATGGACATCCTCAACCACCATCCACCGAATTTGTACAGCGAACTCCTAAACGAGCAAGCCTATGAACATCCTTTACCAACTCCTTCCTTCAATCCTCCAAATGAGACACATTCTCCATGGATAGCCTACTAAGAGCATCCGCCACTACATTGCCCTTTCCTGGATGATAAAGGAACTCATATCATAGTCTTTGAGAAGCTCTAGCCATCTCCTTTGCTGCTTATTCAGGTCCTTCTGAGTGAACACATACTGAAGGCTCTTATGGTCCGTGAATATATCCACATGCACCCCATAAAAGAAGTGCCTCCAAATCTTCAATGCAAACAACACAGCTGCCAACTCTAGGTCATGCATTGGATAGTTCTTCTCATGAGTCTTAAGCTGCCTAGAGGCATATACAATAACCTTACCATGTTGCATCAATACACAACCAAGACCCACCGGATAAGCATCACAATACACTATGAAACCATTTGTGCCCTCTGGTAGGGTTAATATAGGGGCTGAAGTGAGTCGAGTCTTTAACTCCTGAAAACACTTCTCACAGGCATCTGACCACTAAAATTTGAACTTCTTCTGGGTCAACTTAGTCAACGGTGCTATGGATGATAATCCCTCAAGGAATCTCCTGTAGTATCCAGATAAACCCAAAAAGCTCCTAATATCTGAAGGACTAATTAGTCTAGGCTAATTCTTCACCGCTTCTATATTTTGAGAGTCCACCTGCACACCCTCGCTAGACACCACATGGCCCAAAAATGCTAGAGAGTTCAGCCAAAAGTCGCACTTGATGGACTTAGCAAATAGCTGGCGATCCTTGAGAGTCTGTAACACAATCCTCAAATAAGCGACCTGTTTCTCCTTGCTTCAAGAGTATATGAGGATATCATCTATGAAGACAATCACAAACATATCCAAATACTGCTTGAACACCATGTTCATCAAATCCATAAAAGATACAGGAGCATTCGTTAGTTCAAAACATATAACTACAAACTCATAGTGACCATACCGAGTCATGAAGTTGTCTTCGGGATATCACTCTCTCTAACTCTGAGCTGATGATAGTCGGATCTGAGGTCTATCTTTGAGAAGCACTTAGCACCCTAAAGCTGGTCAAATAAGTCATCAATATTGGGGAGGGGATACATATTCTTGATTGTGACCTTGTTCAACTGCCAATAATCAATGCACATTCTAAGGGAACCATCATTCTTTCGAACAAAGAGAACTGCAGCACCCCATGGGGATTTACTAGGCCTGATGAAACCTTTATATAGGAGATCTTTCAACTGTTCTTTCAACTCCTTTAGCTCGATTGGGACCCATCTATAAGGAGGAATGGATATAGGCTACGTATCAAGGAGAAGGTCAATACCAAATTCAATCTCCCACTTGAGAGGGATCCCTGGCAGATCATCTGGAAACACCTCCGGATATTCACATACTATAGGAACTGATTGAAGAGTGGGGGTCTCAGATGTAGCATTCTTAACTCGAACTAGATGATACACGCAGCCCTTAGAGATCATCTTCCTAACCTTGAGATAGGAAATGAAGTGACCTACAGGCACCGCTAGACTACCCTTCCACTCTAGAACTGGTTCACCAAAAAATCAAAACTTTACCGTATGGGTTCTACAATGGACTAAGGCATAACATGCATGTAACCAGTCCATGCCGAAGATAACATCAAAATCAGTCATATCTAACTCTACTAGGTCGGTTTAGGTGACTTTTTGAAGGACTGTGACAGGGCAGTTTCTGTATATCCATAGAGTTATAACTGACTCACTGACTGGAGTAGAGACTGAGAAAGATTTTGATAGGATTTTGGGACTGACTCCGAAACTAACAGCAACATAAGGAGTCACAAAAGATAAGGTAGCCCTTGGATCTATCAATGCATATACATCAAGATGGAATAGTTGTAACATACCAGTGACCACATTGGGAAAGGCCTCCTGCTCCTATGAGAAGATAGTGCACAGAATCTATTTTGGCACTGGCCGCCACCTGCACTAGATGAGGCACCCTATTGAGGTGGGCGAGCTGCCGGGACTGCTAAGGTAGTAGCTGGGGCACATCCTCTACTGTCGCCCTGTCTGGTCGAAGGACAGTCTCTAACCATATGTCCGGGCTTCCCACACCCGAAACAACTATCCATACCAACCATGCACTCACCAGGGTGCCTCCTACCACACTTTCTACAAGCCGGAAAAGTGTGCTCCTTTGACATTCTCCTCTGCCCCCAGAGCCTGACGCTCTGCCTCTCTAATCTCCTCTCGGTCTAGACGGAACACTGACTACCAATAGAGCTAGGGCTGACAATCTCTGGTAGGACTGAGGGCAATGTCCACCACTGAGCCTCTAGTGGAACTGCCCATAGCTTCCTGTCTTGGCCCACTTGGCCTCTCTCTCCTTCTTCTTCATCTGCTCCGCCTCTATCTGTTGGGCGTATATGACCAACCGAGAGAAATCTAGGTCACTGTTCAGCAGGCGGTCCTACACTCCTTGACCAGCGAATCTACTACTCCATTCATGAACTTACTCATACAAGCCCTATGATCCACAACCATCTCCGACGCATACTTAGACAATCGGGTAAACTCTAAAGCATACTTTTGGACGGTCTCGTGGTTCTGCTTCAAGTTGACAAACTCTGCCGCCTTTGCCTCCCTCAACTCTCTAGGGAAGAACCTGTCCAAAAAAGCAGTCATGAACTCATCCTAACTCAGGGGGACTGCTCCAACTCCCCTGCTATCCTTCCACTAGCGAAACCATATGTAAGCAACCCCCTTCGGCTGATAGGAGGCTAAGTCTGCACTTTCCTCTCCCATCACCCCCAAATCTGGGTGATCTTTTACACCTCCTTAATAAACTCATGAGGGTCCTCATTCACCTTTGACCCTAGAAACTCAGGTGGGTTCATCATGAGAAAGTCTCTCACCCCCGCTGCTGCTGCGTTCCCATTCTAGGGAACATGGGCCACTGCCTGCTAGTTGACCTGAGCGGTTATGGCTTGTGACAACATCTAAAATGTCGCTCTGAACTCAGCGTGAGTGATTTTCTCGGGCAAAGGATCTGTTGGTGCTGGTGGGGCTTGCTGATGTCCATCTTCATTGCCATCATCATGGACATTTTCGTTGCCATTTCTTCTACCATTAACTCGGTATGGAGGCATATTTTTGCAAATGCATCTAGCAAGAGTTATAGGAATAGAGAGGTACTTCATCGCACGATATAGAATATGAAAGAAGAGAAATTTCCTAAAATGTCTTATAGCCTCTTCCCCATAAATGTGGCGCGCTTCACACCCATGGAGAAGACTCTACTTAACGTGGCTTTCAGACATTCTAGGACACACCTAAACCTTTGTTCTGATACCAAGTTTGTCATGAACCGAGTTGGGACCCCGAATCGAGACACGGGACCTAGAACCACGAATGGCTCCAAGTCAACCCATGTCATGTGCATATCAACTCAAGAGCATAAATTAAAGTGGAAATTTAAGACTTAAACATGAATAAGAGAAAGTATGAATATCATAAAGTGTATATCAAGCAAATACATCACGACGCTGAATCTCAAGATAAACATACTAGTCTATGTCTTAAAAGCCTCTACTATCTGATGAGATGTTGGACAAGCCCCCAACTATCCCCAGGTCTGAAACTAAATTGACATGATCAAAATAACTAAATGAATATCTTTGGAAGATGCGGACTCACCCGACAAGGGCTAACTGGACTGATAGGATTGCGAGCTATTAGCGAGACTGAGCTGAATCACCTAAACCTATATTATGAAACGATATAGCATAGAGTATGCGATCAATACTTTGAATATACTGAGTATGCAAGGTAAGTAAAACACGGTAGTAAAATGCTAACTGAAATCATGCATATAAATCAAATAGATCATGAGAGTAAGGACAACATGCTAAACTGTATTTGTGAGCTACATAGTAATTAGCTGGTTATTATAATTGAATATAATGACCAAGATTTAAAGATAGAAATCATATGACTTGTCATATCTGAAATCGTAAGTAAAAGATTATAAACTAATCATTGGGTCAAACATTCTATAAAACATACTATCATAATATATTAGCATAAATAACTGAAAGCATGAGGAACAATGGGAGACTCGTCATAACCAACACCATCATGATAGAGCTTATGTGATGCCCCACTAACTTGCTCAAGTGGGCAGAGCCATCCTAAGCTTGTCAGGGCAAAGAATGATGGAGGTGTGATACCATGGGTGTGCCCTCGGGAGGGGGGGGAGGTGCAAGCACTCTCTCGAAAGGTCCTCAATATATACCTACGGTGGTGCATAGTTTACGAGATCAGGGAATCTCAGAACCCAAGCCTACTTGATGCTAGACACTACTCCCGTAAACATATATATAGCTCATGAAGACATCCTGGGAGTCTCAACTCGAAAACATCTCAAAATATAGCTTAAGTCTGAATAGTGGGGAGTTTTGACTCCAAATATCTCTTTAAAATTGATCTTCTAAGCCTTGAATGAATCATGATAAAATATACTTAACTTTACATGGGCTTGCCCAAATCATAAAATCATATATACTTGAAATAAGCTTCATAATTAAAAAATCATGAAATCATAAGTTTAAGAATTCATAAAAATTCATGCATACTTGATAACTCGTCATACTTGAAATCATGAAATCATAAGCTTGATCTTCATAAAACATGCATAATAGGGCATAGTTTCTAATAACTTAAAATATGAATTTATAGTCAAATTGAATATATCTGCCCATTATACTTAAAACATACTTTAGAACATGAGGGAATTAGACCCACAAACATATCATAGAGAATTTCACAAAATTGGGTTAAAACCCTAAAAATTAATACACTTGATTAAGAACTTGAATTCATGAACTTGAGGAGAAATTTGGGCATAAAGGTGGAAGAAAACCCTCCTTCATAGCTCTACATACTTGGGTAAACTGATTTCCAAACTAGCCTTAAAAGCCCAAGAGAATTGGGGAAGAAATTGGGGAGAATTCTAGCTTGATCTTGAAAGGGAATCCCAATATCTTGCATGCATGGAAGTCTAATGGCTTAGAATAGACTAAACCCTCTTAAAACACTCTTTTCAGGGCTTAAAACAATGTCATTAGGAAGTTAGAAGCTCAGGAATTATGAAAATGCCCTTATTAATTCATCTAGAAAAAGGGTCACTACCAGTCACCATGACTCATACCACAAGTCGTACCACTAACCTACAACTCGTGGTTTCCTCCCGTGGCTAGCCAGTCCAATTTCTCTAACTCTCTTATTATTTACACGGACGCTTACCATGACCTGTAGTTCCCTACTACGAGTCATACAATCACATGTATAACCAGAACCTAGCAACTCAGTAGCATGGTATGACTCTGTGACCACGAGTCATACTACTAAACCATGATTCGTGGTGTGGACTCATAGTTTGGGGGATGAGCCTCTGAACTTTACCACGGATCTTCCTACGACTTGTACCAGCTGACCACGACCCATACCAGCCAGTCATACTGAGAGAAAATTGCAGACTCTTCTGTTGAACATATTCAACTTCCCCACCCTAGTCTTAGGAAAATTTGAGGTGTTACATTGGGCTTATGAATATTTGATTGATTTTTGCTTGGTAGTGTGTGATTGGTAATGAGAGTCATCCAAACCTGCCCAATTACCTTTATGAGGCTTGAAGAGAAAATTTAGGTTGGGTTAGCATCAATCAACAATAACTCAACGCGTAACCCTCATTTAATGAATTCTCCTAGTCATAGGTTGAATTCCAACTGGCAACAAGCAATTGGATAGAAGGGAGTTCTCTTCAATTTGAAAAAATTAGAAGTATATTGACACCTATGGTGTTATTGAAAGATATCCATGGGTTGCCTAAGTTAATTGCTTGCATGTTCAGCCCTAGCACATTCTCAATCTTTCTACATTAGGTGATTTAGGGGGATCGACCTATAATTGAGCTCACTTCCCTAGAATTATCTCTAATTGATTACAACCCCAGTGTATTGCACTCTTTAGCCGTAGTTAGATTTTACTTCTCTCAATTATAATCTTGCAATACTATATTGTTTAGTACTAGATAGTCTAGGCTTCGAGTAGTCTCTATAGGATTCAACCACAACTCCTCATTGGGTTCTCTATTTGTTGCAATCATTTACACTACCTCATAGTAAGAATGAATTTGAACGACATCAGTCTATTTTGACGTCATCATGGTATAGATTGGTTGTCCTTATGTTATGCAACATTAAATTGTCGCACCGAGGTGACTTCATTCTAGTTTCCAAATGAGTTGATGTTAGAATGGAGGGTAAATGTTGTAGTGCCAAAGGGTGGGTTTATTTCCTACCTTAAGGCAAGAAAGTTGATTTTGAAAAGGTGTTTGTACCACCTAGTGAGTGTGATGAACACTAATGCCGAAGGTAGTGAACTTTCAGTTAGTACCGATTGTTAGTGAATTTCCAGAGGTATTCCCAGATGAGCTATCGAGGATCTCTCCCAAGAGGGAGATTGACTTTAGGGTTAATGTTATTCCCAGAACGAAGCATATTTCTATTCCCTCATACAGAATGGCTCTAGAAAACTTGACGGAGTTGAAGGACCTTCTTAATAAAGGGTTTATTTGACTGAGCACTTCACCATGGGGTGCACCAGTCTTATTTGTTCGGAAGAAGGATGGGACCATGCGGATGAGCATTGATTATCGCCTATTGAATAAGGTCATCATAAAGAACAAGTAGCCACTACTGAGAATCGATGATTTATTTGATCAGTTTCAGGCAGCCAAATGTTTCTCTAAGATTGACATTAGATCATGGTATCACTAGTTGAGGGTCAAAAAAGAGGATATCGTGAAGATTTGTTTCAAGACTTAATACAACCACTATTGAGTTTCTTGATGTCTTTCAGGTTAATAATTGCATTAATATATGGATCCTATGAATAGAGTATTTAGACCATACCTCAACTTGTTTGTGATAGTGTTCATCGACAACATATTGGTGTATTCAAGGGATGAGGGTGAACATGCAGATCATCTCAAAATTGTGTTGTAGACACTCAAAGACTGGAAGTTGTATGATAATTTCTCCAAGTGTGATTTATGGATAGATCCAGTGGATTTTTAGGCACGTGGTGCCACGTGAAGGCATCAAGGTAGATCCTCAGAATATTGAGGCAGTGAAGGATTAGCCAAGACCCATGACTCCCACGGAGATTAGGAGTTTTCTAGGTTTGGAAGGTTACTACTATAGGTTTTTGGATGGATTCTCCTCTATATATGCTCCACTAACCAAATTAACTTAGAAGAAGACTAAGTTCCAGTGGTCAGAGGCTTGTGAAAAGAGCTTTCAAGAATTGAAGACCAAGTTGACTACAACTCCAATGTTGACTTTGTCGAAAGGAACCAATGGATTCATAGTGTATTTTGATGCTTTAGGAATAGGACTCGGGTGTGTGTTGATGCAGAATGGGAAAATGATAGCCTATGCTTTCAGGCAGCTAAAGGTTCATGGGAAAAACTACCCAACGCATGATCTAAAATTGGTTGCAGTGATCCGTGCGCTAAATATTGGCGTCATTATTTGTATGGAGTCCATATAGACATTTTCACAGATCATAAGAGTTTTTAATATATCTTCAAGCAGAAGGAATTGAATTTCAGGCAGCGGAGGTGGCTCGAGTTGCTCAAATACTATGATGTCGACATCCCCAGAGTATAGAATTACTAGTGTGGAAACAGGAGATGGTCAATATGGATATTGTGACAGGCCTACCTTGTTCGTTTCGAAAACATGATTTGATTTGCCTAATTATGGACTGACTCACCAAGTCAGCACATTTCCTACCTGTCAGGATGACAAATTTAGCAGAGGATTATGCCAAGTTGTACATCCAGGAGATTGTTTGACTACATAGGTGTCACACCCCAAAATTGGGGGAGGGTGTGACTAGCTCCCGATACCTGACTGATTGGGAAGCCGGCTATATGACATCTGTAACTGTAACACTTAGGCCGTTAAGCCACCTGTCACAATCAACTGGAGCACAAACTAGACCCATAATGCCTCAACAATACATGGTAAAAAATTGAAATGCAAACAAGGCTATGAATATGCTAAACCAAACAACAAAAAGCCGACAAGGCCACAAACTGAATAACATTGTACACACTAAGTCCACAAAGCCTCTAAAGAGTAAACAAACTGATGGTCGGAACAGGGCTCCGACCTACCCATAACTGCATCTCAAACTCTAACTAAAACAAATCCAAATATTAGCTCCAGAAAAAAAGGAGCATATCAACACATCCGCTGATCTTATGAACTGCTACTGCAACTGGCAATCCCGACCTCTACCAGCACCTGCGGCACGAACACAGGTCCCCAAGTGAAGGGACGTCAGTACAAATGAAATGTACTGGCATGTAAAGCTGAAAACTACAAACATATAAGATAGCAATGATAACTGAGCCAGAAATAAGGAATAGTAACAACCTGGAATCCTAAAAACTGAAACCTGACAATAAGTCAATATTGAAGTGCAAATGCAACCAAGTAATGTACAATAAAAACTATAACTGTAATGTCGGCGGCCAGTCGACCATAAAAAAACCATATAAAAATGCCTCCAGCCGGTGTACCATATCGGGGTAAAATAAAATATCTCCAGCAGGTGTACCATACCAGGTAAAAATAAAAATATCTCCAGCCGGTGTATCATACCGGGGTAAAAATAAAAATATCTCCAGCCGGTGTGCCATACCGGGGTAAAATAAAAATATCTCCAGCCGGGTGCCATACCGGGGTAAAATAAAAATATCTCCAGCCGGTGTACCATATCGGGGTAAAAATAAAAATTTCTCCAGCCGGTGTACCATATCGGGGTAAAAGTAAAAATATCTCTGGCCGGTGTGCTACACCGAGGTAAAATAAAAATATTCTCAATCATAATCATGAATGGAGCCGATAAAGCTTATACTGAGTCAATTTAATACATGTAGCATTGAAATGACAAATGCTAAATCTGTGGTCATTATAGGTCTCTTTCGTAATATATAACTGCAAGTGAGCACATATACCATGTAAAATTAGAAAATATCACATATATCACATAAAGCTGTCAAATTATATACAAACATGTCAACTCAGTGACTCGACGGACCTTCAGGAGGTTTAGACAATATAAGAACTTTAGTAGGCTTATAAGCAATGTCCTACAAATAATGTTACCAATTTAACGTATCGCTTGAGTAAAAGCACATAGATTCTCATTTCTATACAATCCTTTAACATCTAAAAAACTACATATATATATATATACAGCTCACAGGGTGGTTCCTTCACATGTATCGATAACTATACACTGGAATTCTATTATCAAACTTATCACGTCGATGAGCACATAAAGTTCTTAATTCATTTGACTTATTTACTGGAAACATGGGAATTATAACTTGGAACTTAGAGTTATTTGTCATAACGCTTAACATATACATAGAGTTGTGAGCTGAATTACAGACATACAACGTATGAGACTTCTGTATAACGTATAAACTCATGTTTAGTTAATGAGTGACCTCCAGCAGACTTCCTGGTATTTAAAGTTCTGAGCTTAACTTGTCATTATCATATCATGTGCTTATACTTACATAGACATTAGGAACATTGGCACATGGGAGAATCTCTCCTCTGAATTTAGGAAATTCAAATGATAACTCAACAAGAGCTAAACATATAGATGTATGAATTGAGTATAACTGAAAGAATTCAACTGTATGTTATAAGATGAAAACCATATATATTAAGACTTCTTATTGGAAAGACTTATATAGACTTGAGTTCTTAAACTTTTAGACAACTTCAAATACTTGACCGAGACACTAGCATGATTCTCGGAATATGATCTCTTGAAAAATTCTTGGATTAGCATAACACACTTCAACATAACTTAGGGACTGGAAGACATTACTTAAGAATCTGAGATTTGGATTTGTTCAACTTGAGAATTCATAAGCAACTCTCCAAGTGCTGCCTTATAAGCAAATAAAGACTTATAACCGTAATTCGGACTACGCTGGATTGACTTACACAACTTTGTAATTAATCGAGGAGCTTAAGAAAGCTTACATTATTATAAACGGCTTAGAAGCTCCTAGGATCACCCTTTTCGGTCATGGAAGATAATATCAACACTTAGAATCGATAGCTTAACATAATCGTTTAGGGGTATAGCAGAGAGCTTCTCTTTAACTTAAGTTACAATTTTACAAACGTTCAACTCTAACTGATTCATAAAAGGTCATCATATAATATTATTTTATTCATTATATCATTACCACATAATGTATTTATATCACTTATTTAACTTAATGTCTTGGCGACTCTCAGGAGGTTCAGATAGCACAAGAGTTTCAGTAAATTTACGACGGCAATCTAAAGACAATTCTTGTTGCCCTAGCGTATAACTTGAAGGTAAGCATAAGCGTAAATATATACTTATTTCCGTATAACCTACTAACATTAAAATACTGTGTATAACCTGCCCATAAAGAGGGTTTCATTGAAATATCAATAATTTACACATTCGAGTTTTATCTTTCAAGTTAAATGTATCAGTTGATTCGAAAACTTGTTAACTAGTCGGTTAGCTAAAGGGAGAGAAATCTAGGAATCTACTCTTAGCCTTATATACCTTAGAACGTGTTCATAAGAGGGTGGATAATTATTGTAAGGCATTTCCATTTCTTTATTCTCATTTACCCTTATCTAGCTTAAAATTATTTTCCGCGTTAAGTTCGTTCGGGTGTCGTCGTCTTGCCGTTTTTACCTATTTCATTTAGCAACTAGAATTTTGAACAAATTTAATATCACATGCATGAAATAATATAAAGGACCAGCTCACGGTGCCCACGCTAAGGGGACTTCAGACTCGATTTACAACTACAACAATAATCATAAACAATACGCCTTTCACTTCACTTCACTTCAAGCATATTTAACTCTTCAAGATTTCTATGAAGTATTTCTAATATTTTGGGAAGAATCATGTATGCCTCAATAGGAACTCCAAACGTAGGAACATTGGCCTGATCAACAACAAGATTTCATGCTTGAAAAATAAGAATAGGGAAGCCTTTACATACATCGCTTCGACGCGTCTTTTTAGCCAATTTCTTCCGCTTGCTAGAAACTCCGACACCTTCAAATTCCTTACTTACACTTCATGGAATGAAGACTGGTTTATGCCAAGTTTCAAGTCATAATTCATTTCCCAAAACGTACAACCAAACAGCCATATCACAAAATAATTTTCAGCAATTCTATATATCTTAGGCGTCTTAAACTTGAGGCAATTCAAGAGAGTTTCGCTTATGTTCTTTTGGTGTTTAACTTCCACAAAAGTGTGGAGTATTCCTTCCATATTTTTGATAAATTTCAGCATCTATATAGCTGTAACAACTTCCCAAAACGTGCAGCAACCTCAGTCAAATATCACATAAAACACATATCGACTTCATTTCATTTTATTACTTTAGCTTGCGAATTTGAGCAGATAAACCAAGTAGGAATACTTATCTTTCACTTGTGTCTAACCCCTGCCCATATGGAGCTCCTCTTCATCCAGATACTATTCCAAAAACGTAGCAATCATGCTGCCAAAACGCAACAACAACACATACCCAAGCAACACATAAGTTCCAACTCACTTCCAACATAACTTGTTAATTCATGAGAATTTAAAGAGTAATAACACCTACCTCATTTTGTACTCAACTCTCACCGATATGGAGTTAGAACTTCACCTCCCTACTAGACAAAAACGCAGCAGCTTGGCAGCCAAAAATGCAGCAACTCGACGATTAGAAGCTCACGACATAAGAAACCCTCTCCGAGATTGGACTATAAGGAAATTTGACCTATCCATACAATTTCTTACCTGGGATTTATTTTCACCATTGGATAAAGCTCTAAATTCTGGAAAAAAAAACTAAAACAGAGTAGAAATGAGCTTTCTAGCTCAAATTTACTTCATATAGGTGGGCTGGCCAAGGCCTGGGCGATGCCCGCATGCGGCGCCGGTGCGACATGCCCTCGCGCGTGCGTGCCTGCTGCCTGCCTGTCTCGACGCCCACGCGCATTGGCGTTTTTTCAGCCGACAGTGTTGTCTTTAAACGAGCATAACTTTTTACTCCAAACTCCGATTGACGAGCGATTTTTTCACTGTAAACTGGACTCAAATACCTTTCATTTGATAGGTTATAGGACTTTTGAACCATTATATATTTGGAGATATTTTCATTTAAAATTGACCCTTACTTACAAACTTTATATACTCTTCGTTTTTCCCCTTGCACATGTTTCTCTCCTCACCTAAGGCCAACAGACAACCCATAATTCCCTTAATACGATATATAAACATCAAATAATCATCAAAAAAACTTTTGGGGTGTAACAATAGGACCCTAGTGTCCATCATTTCAAATAGAGGTGCTCAGTTCACAGCTCACTTTTGGAAGTCCTTTCAGAGAAGGGCGTTCAAGTCAATACATATAGAGAACCACAATACAAACCAACACACAATTATATATATATAAACAACCCATAAATGATCAAATATACCACCAAACGCTAGTCACAACGCGACTCTAATTTTACTTATTCAATCATCCCACCGGCGTATCCTTAACTTATGAGTCTAAGATCGAATATGAACTATTATTCCCATAATAATATTATAATGAACAATAGCTAAAACACAAAGACAAAGGGCATGATTCAAAGGTTATAAATAAGTCAACACGCACGACGATAATGATAAGGCTAAATTCAACAGAAATATGCCAAAAAGAAATACAGAAAAGCCTTAACATACCTCACAATCAACGACATGAACTTAACCAAAGCTCCACTTTCCAAGGCATATAGATTCTACCATGAAGTAGAAGCTCAACCACGGGCACAAAACACAACTAATCGGACAAAGAAAAGACACACAAATATCTACACAATAAGATTTTTATAGAATCCATTATAGAAACTTCAACACGGGAATCTAACTATACTCACAAGTCTATATCTATGATATATGGATAATTATCAAGAAGGAAGAACACTTACCTAGCTAGTGCATATAAAACAACCACCAAATCAATGAAACAATGACAACAAACACAACATGAGCTAGTTGGTAGATTTGACATTCTAATCATTGATCCAAGTTCAAATAATCAAATGTAATGTCTAAAATTATTTTTTTCCTGCAACTACGTGCGTACATATATGTGTAGATGTACCATTTCTCTTAAGAGTTCTTGGTGTGAAGGAAAAGGAAGCAAAATAGTACTAACCTATACATATATATGACTAGAGAGAAAGTGGGTGGCTTTGAGATAATTAGTCATTTAATGGTCAAAAAGCTATTTACGGCTCAGGCCTAATTAACAGTTGTATTAATTCCTTGATTGTTGTATCAATTCCTCCACTTTCACGTGGAAGTGGAGCTGGAAATACCTCACTTATCCCTATCCCATTATCTTTGGGGCGGCGTCTATATCATGTATACAATCGGGTATTGCATAAGTTCGCGATAGAACACACATAATTTTTTGCCTCAAACTTAGATTGATGAGCGATTTGTTTTGCTAGAAATAAAATCAAAGGCCTTTAATTGATAAGTATTAGACCGCCTAACTCCTTATAAATTGGGAGATATGCTCATCCCATGTCATGCCATGTACGGGACTTATTCGAAATATATCGTCTCAAATTTCTCTATATGGATAGACTTAATATTTTTGTCATAATATTAATAACATATAAAAATCTTGCAAAATTCAACACATACACTAATCTAACATAGTTGAAAAGGCAAAAAAAATATATTTTATCAGGTTCTATTTTAATCAGATGCCCCCGAACGTGCGGGGTGTTACACATTATAACTTGAAGATTTAACTCGAATTTGAAGAGATGTGACATTCAATTTCAATTCGTATGTCAAAGAGCATTTTAACTTGCATATTTATCTGAATTTAAAGAGATTTTCAACTTGAAGATTTGGATCTTCATTTGAGAAACTTTGTAACTTGAAGATTTAGCTCGAATTTGAGGAGCTTCACAATTTGAAGATTTATTTGCAATTTGAAGATCTAGCCTGAATTTATGGAGGTTTGTGATATACAAAGACTTGTGCATCAAGGAATATACCAAATTGAAGATTTAACTCAAATTTGAAGAGCTTCGTGACATACAATTTAGGTTGTGGCAAAAGAAAAGGAAGGAAAATTCATGGACCGGCCCTATTATCATTTGTCAAGGAGCATTATAACTTACAGTTAGACAAATGTGATAAGGATAATTGTAATAAACATGGACTCTTCAATTTCATTTTCAGATGCAAACTTTCCCCCACTATGGAATTCTTCTATATCGTCGTATTTGTGAGGCTTATAGATAGGCAACCATTGATCTCTATTTGTAGTCATGCTCAATTCCATATCATGCATACGAGTCACCAACTCTTCAAATGTGTTGGACTTCATTCCTTGAAATACATAGAGAAGGCCCAAATTCATGTCTTGAATGCACATTTCAATACTAGAAGTCTCACTAAGGTTGTCACGACCCGAACATAGGCTCAAATCTAGACACGAAACCTAGTGTTGACACCCAATTTTGACCTCCCTACACCCTTATATGCTGCTTACACACACAC
>JACEIK010000602.1:346418-357600 GCA_018107945.1 Datura stramonium
TTATGGGGGCCGGGTAAGGTTTGTGTGTGCTATGCTATGTTATGCTATGTTATGTTATGCCACGTTACGCTAGATACGAGTAGATCGACAGTAGAGCGTTACATTTTCAGGTATGTCTCCTACTCCTTCCAGCATAGTTGAGAATAGGCTTAGCTTTACATTTTCAGTCAGTTTCAGTCTATTACTTTCTATTTCAGTTCCATCAGTTGTATTGCTGATTTCAGATATTTGTCAGTTGTTGCTTTACATACTCAGTACCAGTGGTACTGACGCCCGTTGGGGGCGCTGCATTACTTGCCTACAGGTACTCATAGACGAGGAGCCGATACCTCGTGATTCTAGCCAGCTCACAGAGTCATCAGCTCCCGTCATCCGGAGCTAGATAGTTAGAGGTTTATCCCTTTTCTTTTGTTGTACAGTATGGGTAGGCCGGGGCCCTATCTCGACCATATTTTCAGTATTCTTAGAGGCTTGCAGATTGTGTATACCCTGTGGTTAGTTATACCGGTCGTGTGAGGCCATGTGTACGTTTTAGCTTGTTGTGATGGTCGTGTGGGCCTTACTCAGTTGGTAGTGGTGACCTTGTCGGTCATGTAGCGATTTAGCACATGTTTTCTTGATTTAGAGATAACTAGACAGCATGGTGGCCTTGTCGGCCCCCATAGGTTCCCCTATATGAATGTGATTCTGGTTAGCTGATGTTATGGTACAGGTGGCTATAGGCCTAGTCGGCCGGAGGCTATATTTACAGCCGTTATATAGCCCGTCGTTTTCTTGAATCCAGAGTTAGAACCAGCCAGACACCAGAAGTGCTTAGGCTCAGCAGTCTAGCAGTTCAGGTCCCAGTAGGGCACCAGGTGCCAGTCATACCCCCAAGGCGGGGCGTGACAGGGGTGTGCAAATTAATAGTTAAACTAATAACTCAAACTGATAATTGAGTTATTAGATTAATGATTTGAGTTATTGATTTAATCGTTTGATTATCGGTTTAGTAGTTATTAGGTTATTGGTTTGATCACTTTTTTTTAACAGGTCAACCGATAACCCGATAATAATTTATTAAATTATATTTAGCCTTCAATATATGAAGTATCCAAATAAGAAGATGAAATGAGTGTCGATGAAAAGTGAAGGAGATGGTGTTTTAATTTAAATTAAAGTTGATTATTTTAGTTGAGATAGTTCTATATGTTTTTTCTCTTTTCACTCACTTTTTTCTAGCTAAACATACTTATGACTTATGAGATTTTTCATGTGAGATCTTACCGGTTAACACGATAACCAACTGATAACGCTCAATAACCGATTAACCGATATCTTAATGGTTTAGCATGTCTACAAACCAATAACTTATAAGTAAAACCAATAACTTTCAAAATCAAATCGAACCGACCGATATGCAACTCTAATCAAGGGCTTCTTTTTTTGAAATTGTGTGGAAATGGGTCCAACTCATGAACACCGTTCACAGCCGTCGAAAAAATCAGGACACGAAACAAATTGACTTGGCGGGAAAATCCACCAGTTCTTTTCTCTCTTTTGAAACAATTGCCTTTCATTTCTTCTAAACTGAGCAAAATTGCCGAGATCGGGATATGGACAGATATTTGGTTCCTTCGCATCCCTCTCCCATAAACCCTAAACCCAGTAAGAGGTAACCTTTTTCCTTACTTTTTACACTGCTGAAACTTTTAAGATAGAAAAAGTTATAATTTACTTGATTTTAGGTCACAATGGAAGAGAAGTCTTCTGGAATTGAGCGGAAAATTTGATCGGAAATACCAGCATGATGTATCTGGGTTACTGATGCAATCTTATTCAGAGGTAAGTTATGCATTTATATACATTTTCTTTTTTCAATTTTGACTATAACACTTTGTTGGCTGCTCAATTGTGTTGTAACATTTCTTTTTGTTTGGTTTCTTTCTTTATTTTTGAAGGTTATGGCATTACCTCATACTTATCACATTGATGGAGTGCCTTGTCAAACACATGTACTGCTAATCTATGCCTTCTCTTTCCAATTGTTCCGCTAGATTGTTGGTAAATTTATCGTCACATTTATTTTTTGAAAAATATAATATCATTTTTTCTTGTAGGAACTAAATTTGATTAGTTTGGAATTTGGATTAGGAAATGTCGCTATTCTACCTCTTTACACCATTTTCCTTGATTTTGAAGGGAAACTTTGCATCATAGTAGCAATTCAGACGTGATGTTTTTTCGGTTATATATCATTAATTTGTTCTTCCTCATTTATTCTTATGTGAGGTTCTAGGTGAACTGGTTTCTCGGTGGTGCTGGTTCTAACTATAGTCAAAGTCTGTTAGGCGGGTAATGTGGTCTTTTAATTTGTTTCCATTTATTTGGTTGTTGATTGGAAGCAACTCAATTATTACTGGTCTCCGAGTTTTGTCTTGTCAATGGCTCCTCTCTTGATTTCATGTCCTTCTGTTTCCAGAGAGGGTATCTCGGCTTTGGAATTTGATAAAAAGGTAACTGCTGGATTACTAATCTCTAGAACTTGATCTGAAGTATTTTTATTTCTTTCTTTATCTTTTTTTGGGTCAGATTTCTTTCTTTATCAAGTTTGCAGTGTTCTTCCTCATTTTGGAATTTTTTTTCCCAGCTCCTATAGGCAATTGCATATTGACCTACAACTGAATTATCAGATTGTTGAAAGGACAGTTTGTTCGTTGCTTCTATATTGTGGGACTAGAAGAGATGGCAATCTCTATTAGAAGTCTGAAGCTACTATAAAACATAAAGTACTCTGGAAGTTCTTCAAGTTTCAACCAAAAGTTCTTCATGAAATAAAATTCTGTTGGCTAAATGGAAGTAAAATAGGCTCTCATAATGCACTTCTTCATACCTTGTGAATACAAATCAGGTGTTAGATCAACATAACTTGTGTATTCCTGCTAAAAGTTAGAGAGATGAGTAGTTTTATGCTAGTTATTGGATAGTTCAGTCAGTATTATTGATTTTATAAGGAATGGTAGGAGTACAAAAAAATGGATCTTTGGGTTCTCATCTATAACTGTCTCCAGAACATGCCAAGCTCTACCTTGACCACTGAGTATGAAAAAGACCACTTGGACATCAGGATTCTACATAAATTGGTCACTCAACTATGTTTGTGTGTGCCGTTGAAGGTCCATTATCCTTACAGCAAAGCCAACACACCATCTGTTTGCTTTTTAAAGACTATTCATTATTAGTATCCTTTTTCTTCTTCCAAATACATAATTCTTGGTGGACAGAGTATGTTGCTGGTGGGAAATGACAGGTATCCTGTGGAATTAGTCGAGGTGTGCGCAAGCTGGCCCAGACACCACGGTTACTAAAGAAAAAAAGAATTCTGCTTATTGACTTCAAACTGTTTTTCTTAACCATAGTCCTTCCCTTCTTTAATAATAAGCAATAGGAACCTAATAATCTAAGTCAGAATCTTTGTTCTATTTTATTCTCTTGCTCCTTGAGTAACACTCTGGATGCCTTTTCCCTTGAAGATGCCTATTATATTGGGAGATGCTTTACGCCCGGGAAGCAACAATACCATTCTTTTGGTGGAAGGCTAACTCCAGTTAATACTTAATAGTGCGTTAGTTGGTATTCCAACACACCAGATGTCCTTGCTACTATTCCTGCCAGTATAGAGAAGAAGATTGACAAGAAAGGAGATATTTTTGTGGGAGGACAGTGCTCAGAACAAGAAGTTTTATTTGGCTAATACACTAATTAGACACAAGGAAGAGGGGGGCATAGGATTTAGGTATTACTTCGTAACTAAAGTTTGCTATGCAAATGGTTAGCCCCTTGGAAATCTGTGGCGGAGATTAAATATGGAAGAGAAGGGTTTTGGGCTCCTAAGGCTGTGAATACACCTTACGGAGTAGCTGCATGAAAACAGATAGTTTCTAAGGAGAATTCATCAAGAATGTCAGCATTGTAGTTGATAATGGGAAGAGAGTTAGGCTGTGGAAGGACAATCGGGATGGTACTGGAATGCTAAAAGAGCAATTTCCTTGCCTTTACAGTACAGTGAATAAGGCAGATGTGCTAATGACTGATGTCTTTAATGAAGATGACTGGAATTTTCAGTTCAGGAGGAATTTCTTTGATTCAAATGCATCAAGTGGATCGATTTTTGCAAAAATGCATTCAGTGAAGATAAATCAAGGGAGGGAAGATGTATTGCCCTGGAATCCTAGTTATAAAGGAGCTTTTCTGTCAACTCTTATTATAGAGAACTCATTAAGCAAGACACTGAATTGGGATCTATGTGGCCTCGGAGATTGATTTGGAAGACCTTTGCACCAACTAAAAAGGCTTGTTTTTGTCAGGTGGCGGTCCATGAGGAAAAGAGGCTCTAAACTTTGTAGCAGATGTTATCTATGTGAACACTCTTGTGAATCTATTAATCATCTTTTTCTGCAGTGTAATTACACCTGGCAGATTTGGACCTTGTTTAAAGAAATTTTTGGTGTGCAATGTGCTATTCCTGGAAGTTTCAGAAGTCTGTTAGGATGCTGGAAGTCTATTTGTGTGGCAGGGAAATTTCAGAAGAATATCTGGTTGGCCATTCCGTTATGCATACCATGGACAAACTGGATTTAGAGGAATAGGAGATGTTCTGGTGGAAAAAAAAGGAGCAACTCAAGTAGTGAATTATAGATGCACTCAAAATATGTATTACTGGAAGAATGGAAACTCTGTTTTTAATTTTCAGGATATGCTAGACTTGTTAATTTTATAGGGATTTAATGTGATCAAGTCCAGCTCTTTGTATTTTGCTGCAGTACCTCCTTAATACTGTTATTTAATAAAATCTTACCTTATAAAAAAAAACTTGTCATTTGCACTTGGTTCAGGATTACCTTATTATTTCCCCCGGTCCCTTATCTTAGTTTAAATTTCTCGGTCTGTTCTTCAATTCTTCATATTTTACTGCATCTTTATTTTTGGCAGGGCATATATCTAGCATCAGTGACTAAATCAGGTTGCTTAACTGTGCATGACTACGAGAGTCTCTATTGTAATGGTAAGGGGCATAAGTTTCGTCATCATGTGTATCTTTTCCTAAATTTTGTTCCCGAGAATTTGTTGTATAATTATTCTGATTATATCAATAGGAAGAAATATAATATCCCCTGCAATATCCATGAGATAATACTTTTCAATTGGTATCAAATTCTTAAAACTATACTCGTCCTCTAAATAATAACTATAACCACTTATTGGCCTTTATTATAAAATCATGCTTATTTACAAACATGTAGCATGCTGCTAAAACTTACCTGACTCCGAAATTCCAACTATGGGAAGATCTTTTGAAACTTCACTCAGCCCCAACCATCTAGAGTTGGCTAATGAAACAAGACTGATCTTTTCCCCAAACCTACCTGCCTTCCTTGAGTATGATCTTGGACTATTGAGAGACCAAACTAGACAAGTCCTACATGCTTTGCCTTTTGATGTAGTTTATTGTTGAGCTACTTCTTATGCAATGTTTTGGAATTTGAAAACTTCATATAGGTTCAAAAGAAGATGAAACAAAGCAGTTGCTGCACATTTCTACTGGACAACAACTTGATGTTGTTCGATGGAATGTTTCCAATCAAGATGAGGTTTGAACATTTTCCCACTGCAAGATCTTATGCAACGAAAAAAGTTTGTCTTTCTATATAAGGATAACTTAAATATCATGATTTGAAGTTTTCATGTAAGTCGGTAAGAGTATAGGCAAATTTGGTGAAGTTGTTGAAGGTCTAGTGCATTAATTAGCAAATGGGAAAATAACACAAACTCAAGTAGCAGTGGATCAATTACCAAGATTCTTGGTAGGAAGCTAAGAACAAAATAACAGTCTTAGCAAAACATAAAAGAAAGGCAACCCAAAATCAAAACAAGAAACCTCCATATTATAATTCTTAGACCTTTCGTAAAATAAAGCTAAACTTCAACGAACACCCTTTATTGAAGTCTATGTTACATGAACTCTTAGTTCTCTTGGATGTAAGTTGAACGACCATGATGTGGTTATAGGTTATGTTGCTCGAACTCTTCATAAATGTCGATGGGTGCATGTTGGATACTCCAAAAGTAGTGCATTTTTTGGAGAATCCGGCACGGGTGCAGCAATATTTTTGGAGAGTCCGAGTAACATAGGTTATAGCCTATAGGTACTTCATACAAATCTTTGGAAAACACAAAAAACTTGCTAAAAGTTGAAGATATTTTGTTAGATTCATCCAACCGACATGGTAGTTACAACCTAGTCCATGTAATGTAAATATAGAGTAAAAGCCCGTTGAAAACTATCGCTAACCCATAGAAATAGAATGCCTAAGACTTCAAAGACACAAACTAATAGTAAGGCTTCATTTGTTTTTATTAAGATTAAGACGTTTGAATTGGATGCACTTATGGATATTAAGATGTGCATAAAGATTTAGATGTCTAGATCTAAATACAATCAAAAAATTAAAATGTTGTATTAAGATCTGAATACTAAATAATTAAGATTGTTTGTTTTCTCAATATCTAAAATATAGAATTTGTCTTTATTCAAAAATTTATATATAAAATTCAAAAAACAAACTAAATTAAATCTAATACTATATCAATAAAATATTTAAAAAATTATATGACAGTTGGTGATGATGATGGATCCGGTGGTGGTTGTGGGTTCCAATTAGAGATTGTGTTAGGCGATGATGGTGGTTGTGGGTTGTAGCTAGTGGTGATGGTTGTTGGTGTAGTGATTAATAGTGATTGTTGATAGTGACAGCTAATAGTTGTGATGGATGATAGTGATAGCTAATAGTGGTGGTGAATGATGACAATGGTTGACAATATATAGTGGTGGTTGATGGTGGTGATTGTCGGTAGTGATTGGTGGTGATGATTATAAAAGGTGGTTAACGGTGGGGACGACTTGTTGTGGTGATTGGAGGTGGTGGTGATTGTGGCTGAGGATGGTGGTAGTTGATAATGATGAGCAACAACGACGGTTAGCGATGAAAGTGGATGGAGTATTGGTGAATTGCCATCTTTGTAGAAATCCTTGAATATACATTGTAATGATATTAAGATTTTGTTATAGATCTTAATGATTCAGATCTATTCCGACTCATTAAATGGTTGTACAATATGATTAAGATCTAAATGATTAAGATTTTGACCCAAACAAAATAAACAACTTAATGAGTAAGATCTGAATAATTAAGATTAAGACCTTTATTAAGTGCAAATAAGTGAAGCCTTAGTTTCAACTGATCAGTTTTGTCAAACTTTGCACCACGATAGGAAATTTTCCCTTTAAGGTCTTTTTTTCTTCTCTCAAGTTGATTAGTTTTACATCTTGTTTTATCTAGAATATATGGCTTTTAGTTGGACTTCCGAATTAACACGTCTTATTTTCTTAAAATCAGGTTGCTTGCACATCTATGAAAAGTTCAGAAATATGTATATTTGACATTGGTTATGTATCTTCAGAACCGGTTGAAGTAAGTACCATCTTCTGTTTCAGTAGAGTTTCAAGCAATTACATTTTGTTCTTCAAGAGAAAATGTAGAGTTGCTTCAATCGTCGTAGTTATCTAAATTTTATCATCCACAGAGCCCAAAAGTGCAGATGAAGTAGTTAATCAAAATTATTTAAAGTGAATTTTTGTCTTTTACCTTTTGTTATTATTTGTGTAGGTGTTACGAAAAAGGCATACTATCTCTGTTCATGGATATAATGCTCATAGAGGTTTCTCTGATGTAGCATTTTGTTCCCATGATGGCTCAAGGTCAGCAAAACAGCCTTCTTTTAGCAATGATTTCACTCTAGTTAATATGTTACTGAATTAACACTTCAGAACTTAAAATCATGATGTCACGTCATGTTGAAAAGTCATTTAATAGCCCAATGCTGACAAGAGCTTGTTGTAATGCTACAGTTAGATACTGTTACTGAACAAGGTAATGGAGTAATTTCCATATTGTCTATTCCATAATGTGAGTGGTACACATACATATACATTGAACTCTAATTAAGGAAAGAAATCAAAAGAAAATTCCTTGAATCCCTATATGTATGCTAGGCTATGTACATTATGCTAAAGGGTGTCTAGATGCATCTTATAACACTCCCCCTCAAGCTGGAGCATAGATATTGATCATGCCTTGCTTGTTACAAAGATAATTAATTCGAGTTGTTCATAATGTGAGAGGGACATGTACATATACATTGAACTCTGATTAAAGGGAAGAAATCAACAAAAAATTCCATGAATCCCTATACGTATGCTAGGCTATATACATTGTACTAATGGGTGTTTGCATTCATTCTAGGTTGTCTAGATGCATTCTGTAACAGATATTGTCAAATCTTTGTTTCTTCATAAATTTTCTTTTTTATATGCAGATTAAATTAATAAAGAAATTTCAACTAATAAAATACTTGATTTTGTGAAAATGGTGATGATTTGAGAATACATAGTTTTTGCTGTTGGATAAGTTAAAATTTTGATAATACATAGCTTAGTTGATAACCTGTATTTAGATTATAGCAATGGTTTAATTATATAGTATGGAGTCAAATTATCAATAACAACTATACCAGTTAAGGTAATTAAATGTCTTCATATTACTTATATAAAGTCTGAGAGCTGTAATATATTTAAAATTTTCTGATGCACAATCGAATAATAGTTCAATAATATACAGGTTATAGTAATAGAATATCTTGAAATCACTTATATAAAGTCCGATTGCTAAATTATGTCACAACACTGTGTCCATTTCACATCTCTTTATTAAGGGGTCCTATCATATTTGGGATTTTATACTAAGACCAATATCTGGAGCAGACAGATGATTTGGGTTAATATGCCTCATTATTGGTTTTCCCTGGAATGGGTGTCGAAGAAAAGATTAACTAACTTAGAAGAGCCAATGCTAAAGGTAGGAAATAAAAATGGAACTTCTTTATCAAGGTTTGAAGAGCTTTGGTTTAAGTAATTCATCGCCCCCAAGGCTTGAAGAGCTTTGATTGCTCTAATTTACTTTAAAGTTAGCTAAGTTTTCTAAATGAACATTTTTGTGTTAATTTTACATAATTTTTTATTAGGTGTAACCTTAAATTATATTTTTGTAACATGTGATTTATAGCTTATCTTTTTTAATTTTCATTATAATTATAAAATAGAGTTTTAGGTTTGTAGTTCCACAACTTTCATAGTTTGTGTAGGCCCTAATGAATAGTGATATGCTTGCTTCAACAGGTTACTTGCTTCTGATGTCTCTGGTGTTATAAATATATGGGATAGAAGAGCCAGTGATCTTCCATGTCTTGAGCTAGCAACCAATTCTAGTAGTCCTCTTAACAGTATCAAATTGAATGCAGATGATCAGGTTACGACTAAGATGGATTCTTTTTGTTTGCTATCAATCACTTCCATTTGCAAATGGGTAGCGTTGGAAAAGTATTTTTTTTTTCCTTCTTCCCAAAGACTGTAGCATTGTCATTGGTTTCTCTTCTCAAATAGTAGGTTATTTTTGGAGCTTGCAAGCAGGGAACTATTTACATGTGGGATATTCGTGGTGGAAGATTGTCTGCAGCTTTCCAGAATAACAGAGTGGTACTAATCTTAAGTGTGTTTCTTTATGCTAGGCTTCCAATCATGATACAGCATATCTGAAAACAGTTTGTTGCTTTGTTGTCCATGTCAGATTAAATAGTTGACTAGTAAATTTCATATGTTCCTGTTGTCTCTTCCATTGTGAGTTCTCATGTCTTTTGTAATTGAGGCTTTGAGCAATGTGGTGAAATTTCTTAATTCGCTATTTTTAAGATAAAAGATATTAAGAAGCTTAGTCGATCAAAAGGGAAACAAAGGACCTTTAGTGGTTGATATCATGTTAATTGTATTTACACCGTCAATAAGTACAACATGAGAAAGTAAGTGATCTTTGGTTCCCGATGACTTTGGTAAAATTCTTAATAGTGTCTAATAGAGAGCTTTTGGTTTTTCAGTTAAGTTATTCTCCTATGACAGCAGTTAAATTGGCGTCTGAGCTAGAGAGAATTGCTTCTTTGAAGGTATGTTAAACTTGTAAGGTCATGTTAAGTAATCATTATCTTATTCTACTGTAATAACTATAGTGACATCATCTAATCTCTTCATTTCACAATATATTGTAATTTACTTATTATCATGCCAAGTAGGGCATTGACGCTAGTATTTTGCATGTCTGAAGTACAGATCCATTGCAGATAATCCTAGTTATCTATTTTCCTGATATTCTTATCTGTTAGAATTCTTGTGAATATTCTGAAATATATGTAAATATAGACGATAGCTTAATTTACTCCTGTTGTGATTAGGTGTTGAATTATATTGATTTCCTTTCCTTTCTAGGACATGTAAACATAGTTAATGAAACCCCAATAGCTTGAGGGAGTAATCAAGCCGTGTTCCTCATTACTCAAGGTGTACTTGAATTTTCTTAATGAAAGATCCTTTTGAATTATTTCATATTTCAAACTGTTTGTGCGGAAATGCAAAACCAGTTTGGTGTTTCTCTTTGCGCTTTTTATAGTGATAATGCACGTGAATATTTATCATCTCAATTTCAACAATTTATGTCTTTCCATGGAATTCTTCATCAGACATCTTATCCTTACACTGCACAACAAAATGGGGTCTCACAGAGCAAAATAGGCATATTTTTGAGGCTATATACACCTTACTCGTACAAGCAAATGTTCCATTGCGCTTTAGGAGATGCAATACTCACATCTTTCTATCTGAATAATCGTATGCCTTCATCTGCTATTCAAAATCAGGTTCCACACTCTGTTTTGTTTCCTTAGTCAACCTTGTTTTTTCTCTCACCATGTATCTTTCGGAGCGCATGCTTTGTCCATACCCTCACTCTAGAAAAAGACAAATTGGCTCCTTGTGTTCTTAAATGTGTCTTTCTTGGTTATTCAATGGTAATAAGGGGTCGTTTGGTTATGAGTTAAAGTTATGCAAGTATTAGTAATACATGAATTAGTTATGAGGAAATCTATGTATTATTTTATGTAGGGATTAGTTATGCAGGTTTTAGTTATTCATGTATTAGTTATCTAGGTATTATTTATGTAGGGTTTAGTTATTGAAATTATACTACATAAATCATTAATT
>JACEIK010000603.1:8834-19405 GCA_018107945.1 Datura stramonium
GGCAATTGGAATGATATTAACTCCTATTTATTCATTATCTATGTCACGCCAGATGTTCTATGGATACAAGCTATTTAATGCCCCGAAGGATTCTTTTTTTTATTCTGGACCGAGAGAGTTATTTCTTTCGATCTCCATCTTTTTACCCGTAATAGGTATTGGTATATACCCCGATTTCGTTCTTTCATTAGCAGTTGACAAGGTTGAAGTTATTCTATCAAATTTTTTTTATTGATAATTTGGATGACTGAAATAAAAAAACCTACGTTTGTTTTTAAAAAAATTCTGGGACAATGAAAAAAAGAAGACTTTTTTCTTCTCTTAACTCTTAAGTTAAGTAAAAACAATGAAATTGAACTACATATGGTAGAAAATCGTGTGAATCATTAATACAATATTTGATTCACATGATCCGCATGTTGGTTCATACAATGCACCACGCGCTCTTATATTTGTAATAACTTGTCTTGAATTCAATTAAATGTTGATGGAAAAGAACCATAACTATGTAACCCTATTCCTTATAGATTGACCCCAAAATAGCATATCCAAATTATAAGAAAGCCTGTAGATGCTACAATTGCAGAATTTGCACCCCGCAAATTTCTATTTGTTCGAGTATGTAAATAAATTGCAAACACGATCCAAGTAATAAATGCCCAAGTTTCTTTTGGGTCCCAATTCCAATACGACCCCCACGCTTCATTAGCCCATACTGCTCCCAAAAGGATTCCTATGGTTAAAAAAGTAAATCCTAAACTAATAACCCGATAACTCCAATAATCCAATTATTGAATCAATTGAGACCTGTAATAATTTTTACAGAGAAAAAAGAAGTATTTTCGAAAATATTTTCACCCAAGAAAAATGACTCGTTTAAAAAACCATTGCTCTTATAAAAAAGCTTTCTGTTTTTTCGAAATGTAATCACTAGAAGTGCTAATGATAATAACGATCCACATAAAAGGGCTGAATAGCCCAATATCATCATACTTGCGTGCATTATTAACCACTCAAATTGAAGAGCCGGTACTAATATTCTAGATTGGTGTATTTCAGAAAAAATACCTGAAGTAGCAAAGCCTTGGGTAAAAATAGCACTTGACCCAGTTATTTTACTTGAAATTAAAATATTTTTTTTGAAATACGAAATTATATGAATAAGGGAGAAACTCCATGAAGGAAAATTAATGATTCATATAAATCTCTTAGTGGGAAATGCCCGAAGAAATCCAATAGGTAACTAATAATCCTGTTATACAGGAAAAAGTAACTATTATGCCCTTTTCTGATGAATCGTATCGTTTTACGATTTCATCTCCTTAAAAGGTTATCAAATGAATTATAATTACAATTGAAATGATAGAAAAGGAAATGTGAGTTAATATATGCTCTAAGGTTGAAAATATCATTAAAAAATCTTTAAAAAGAAGAGTCCCTTAATTACATAATTCGAAAATGAAAATCGGGAATTGAATTCATTATAAGATCTATTTATCCTTTTTAGAAGACGGTATGCCGCCACTCGAACTCGAACCGAGATGCATTAGCACTGCTTCCTAAGAGCAGCGTGTCTACCAATTTCACCATAGCGGTCTGTCTTGAACTCATAATAGCCTATCAATAGCAATCGTCGAGATTGAGTAAGCTATTTTAGTTTAGTAATGATTCAAATGGATCAATAACAATAAAAGCTTGTTCAAATAGGAATTTGAAGTTGAAGTTTCATTATTTTCGATTTGAGTTTAGAGTCTTATTTTTTTATTTAACTGAAACTTTCCTATATTTTATGCTTTCCTCGAATTGAACTCTTGTAACTAAACTGTTCTAGACTCAATTAAGGAATAGAGTTGAAAAAGTTTTAGTTTTCATTGTTTAATCAGCTATTTCCTATTTATTTTTTTTTCATAAATCTAAAACTAAAAAGGGATTTTGAAGACAAAATATAAAGAAAAGCACCTATTTTGCATCGCTCAAAATTGACAATTAGTCATGCAATACATAATTTCCTTAAGCAATTTTCTCTATTGGGCTAAGGGAAAGATATACATGGGGGTCTATATAATAATTCAGAGAAAATAAAATGTTAGAAAGTTAGACAAAACAAAAAGGTTTCAAAATAGAATCAAGTTGGTTTAATGAGTTCTTAACTTTCACTAAAGATTTTTATATATGTTCTTCTATGGAAATAGAATGGAAATATAGAATTTTTATTTTATTTTTTAATTGAATTATGAAAATAGGTCGATGGAGAAAATAAAACTCCCCACCTTGGAATAGAAATGATCTTTATTCTTTTGTCAACAAAAATGCTATTATTCAGTAAATAGTAAATAGAGGATTTCCTAATTCTATTATTTTCTATATCAATCAGAAAAGCGAATAGAGTTCCATTACATATTGATTGGTGAGCGAATCAATATCAAATATGAAAGGTAAATTGTTAAATTATTCAATTATTATCTAATTGAATAATTTTTTAATTAAGGTTGATTCAAATTATTCTAACCTTTTATTACTTATTTATTTTTATTTGGCATACAAAAAAACTTTTCGAATTTCCGGTAGAAAGAGATTTTGCTAACGAAAAAGCCTTTAATGCTTCCCAATATCCCTTCCTTTTCCAAATATTTTTACGAATACGCTTTTTTGATGTCGAAGTGCATTTTTTTGGAACTACCATTTAGAAATTAAAAAATTACTCATTGTTATAGCTGGATGTGAAAGACATCTAATGTTCAAAATGAATTATTTTTACTACTATTTATTTTCGAGCTAATAGTGTCCTCCTCAAATAAAACATTATCGATATAGGAAAGAGATATGTGAAAATTGCATAATATTGGAAATAAAAAAAGAAGGCCAATATGTGTTTTTTCAAGTTTTTGTATTCAAGAAAACATTCATAATCGTAAAAAAGAAAAGGTTCTCTATTGACTATTATCGTTGTTTCACATTCTTTTTTTATTCATAAAATCTATACCTATAGAATTTGCTAATCGGCTGTTCTGTATAAATGACGAAATGAAATTAGTTGAACTTAATCAAAATCAAAAAGAAAATAAAGAATCCAAAAAATACTCGATTTCAATTTGATTTCTATTTACAGTTCCATATTTCATTTACATCCAATAATATACCTTGAAAGGTTTAAAGCTAAGAACCGCATTTTTACTTCAGGAATTAAAAACTTGAATCCCCGTTCGATTCACTGGTCAAACTTGGAGAAAAAATAGGCCTATTTCGAAGGAGACTAGTAATTAGTCCCTTTCATATGATTTGACCAATTGTAACTTCTTAATTTCAATTGTTGAAGTATTTAGCAAAGATTCAGAATAAGTAAGAATAGAAAATTCGATTGAAGTTTTAAATTAGTTTAAGTTAGTCCATATTTTGACTTTTTATTGACTCCTTTCAAAAGAGGTAAGATCCGGTGAATCGGAAACAATTAATTAAGAATTNTATCAAACCAATAACGATTCATACAAGCTAAATCTTCTAATCGATAATTAGGCCAAAGAAAGAACTTCAATTTAATTAATTCATTTTTCTCTTTATAATTGTAAAGAGGTTTCCTTTCATCCAAAAAATGACTCCAGTTTTTTACATTGATTTTGTTGCAAAATACTGAGTTTCTATCGACGCCATTCCAATTCAAAGAATTAAAAAAACTTCGAATTCTCAATTCTCTATGACGTCTAGACCAGAAAATATTTTCAGGAACAAGCAAATCAAAATGATTTTTGTCTGTATTTATTCTTTGAGTTTGCGGTTACAGAATGAATTCATCAAAATTCTTTTTATCAACATATCTTTGTTCTCGGTATCTTTGATTAGTTTGGTGTTTACTTTTATGAACCAATGAAATACCTATGGATTTTTGTCTGTATTTATTCTTGAGTTTGCGGTTGCAGAATGAATTCATCAAAATTCTTTTATCAACATATCTTTGTTCTCGGTATCTTTGATTAGTTTGGTGTTTACTTTTATGAACCAATGAAATACCTATGGTTTGATACATAATAAATTGTCCATTATTTTTTACAGACAACCGAATAGGTTCGATAATCAATAATTCCCTTCTGCATCAATTCTGTAGGAGTTAAATTCTCATCAATCAGCATTATATCCAAACTCAGTTCTCTCCTTTGAATTGACGAGATAGTAATTTTGGTTGGATTTATCAGTCGAAGCAGGAGACAATATACCTTGATATTCTCCATCATTCTTTGATTCAAAGCATCGTTCCATCTCAATTGAAAAGCAATAATCGTTTCAAGAACAAATCGAGTTCCGCTTTCGTGTTGCTTGTATTGTTCTTTCTTTTTACCCTTCTTGTGTCTGGATTCCGCAATCTTTTCACGATCGTTTTGCTGTTTTGAGAAAACTGGGCCCAGATTTCCTTTCTTTTCTATATCTGATCCACGCTCTCTTTCTCTTGACTTGCGGGTTCTTTTGCTTCTTGAATTCGATTCTTTATTTTTTTATTTGATGGTAGAAAAAGGTTTGTTTTTGGTTTTTATTTTGACTAACATTTGCATTTCTATTCAAATTTAAAAGAAGTAATTTGCTTGGTATAATCCATGGTTTTATTTTATATACATTATAAAGTCGTATAAATTCTGGGAAGAAACAAAAATCCAGATTCAATATGGGACGATTAAATATTTTTTCATTCATTCCCATCCAATCACAAAAGACTTTTTTCGAATTTTTTTGAGTGTTTTCTGGATTTTGATGAATTGTAAGATAAAAAGGCCTTTTTTGTCAATTTTCTCAATTATTTGATAATTATTAATACCAATTTTAATAATTTGAATTATCATACGATTCAACTCAGCCCCAATATCTCCTTTTTTGTCTAAGAGAAAAAAATGGATAATTTTCCAATCAAAATATTTTCTATCGAGATTTCTTTCTCTATCTAGAATATTGCTTTTTCTTAGATAATTATTGATATGAAGATTGCCGCATATTAAAAGGTTGGGTTTTGGACGTTGGAATTATAAGAAATTTCAGTTCTTACTTACTTGAAAGGGTAATCTAGGAAATAAAATGAGCTACTTTTTATTTTCATAATTAATCGATTTATATGATAAAAAGATCATATCTATAACATTTTTGAAAAATTATCTTTGGTTTGATAAATGAATAGAGTTCAGAATCATTTTTCTTTTTGTAATGAATTAATTGGTCTTTTTCATATGAATTCCATTTGTTTAAATTTCGATTTTTATTTTGAGCCATACAACTTTGAGTAACCCTAGTTCGCCATTTTTTGGCATTAATCTAGACCATCTAATTTGAGATAAATCGTATTGATAATGCCATCTTAACCAGTTTTTCCATTGATTGCATTCTATAACTCTTGAAGTTTCTTATCTTTTAAGTCAGAATGAAATATTCCTAGTGTTCTAAAATAGTCCTTTATTTTAGTCTTAAGTAAAAAGACGTTCTGTTATATTGAAGAATGTAGATTCAATTTTCACAAATTAATAACTTGGGGTTGTGCTAATTTGTAAAATACATATGCTTGTGACAAGTAGGATAAATCAAAAAAAATATAAAAGTAAAAAAAATAAAAAAAATAAAAAAAATAAAAATATTTTTATTTTTTCTTGATTTATTTCATTATTGTAAATGTATTTATCAATCAATTTGTTTGTTGATTCAAGAAAGAGGTGTGTATTAATTCTGGGAATATTAATGATAGATAAAAATAGATCGATGTATAATCTTTGAATGAATAATTTTTTAAAATAATGGAATTTCTGTATTAATCGAGTATTTCTTCTTTTTAATATTTGGAAATATTTTGGGGGATTCGAATTTTTTAATATTATTTGTTTTATTAGGACTAATGTCTATTTCTGGAGTTACTTTCTTTTTCTCTTTGTAATTCTTCATTTGATTTTTGATTGTACTTGTTCTATCAGTCAACTCCTTCATTTTAGTTTCTATCGGTGAAGAATTTGGACAATTTTCAGATTCAATTTGACTAAATGATTCGTTAATTATCTGATTACTAATTGAGAATCTTTGTCTTTTTCGTTTCATCTGATTCAGATATTTCTTTGAATCTAAATAATACACTTGATGTATTTTTGAAAGTTCTTTATTATTTTTTAGAAATAGAATACTTTTGATAAGCCATTTTGGTTTCTTTTGAAAGTCTCGAAATAATTTTTGTTTTTCCTTTTAAAACTTTTAGAGTGATAAAATATTTCTTTTTGAATTTTCCAATTTTTTTTTCGAGTTCCTTAAAAATGGGCTCAAAAAGGAAGGGCGCTTTCGGGGAGAACCAAAGGGAAGTTCAGCTTCCATTCCCCAAATTGTTAAAACAAAATCATCTTGTTGTTTTTTCTTTTGCATTAGCTCTCCACGGGAGGAGTACCGTTTAGATATATGCCAAGGTTTGAGACAAAAGGGAAATAAAATTTGATCTGAATCCTCCCTCGCCCAATTTTTTGGAAATTCTGTTTCGGATAATTGAACACCATTATAAGTACATTTTAATATGCATTTGTATTCCATTCCTCGCAAATCTTTCAGACCATTCAGGAAGTTGCAAGAATAACATACGCCTGAGATTTTGCTATTATCAATGAAGGTAATAGAATATATTTGAAGAATTGATTGAGTTACTAACATGTAACCTCTTATTATTTGCGCCAAAGTAATGTTATCCTGTAAGTTTTCGCTAGCGCTATCCTGTGCTTGTTCCTTTCTTTGATTCTCCTTTTTCCTTTCTTTTTCTCTTCTTTGTTTGTTCCTCTAGACTCTAGAATCTGAATTGTCCCTTTCATCACCCAATTTCGAAAAATTGGCTTAATCTGGTCCAGAGATATCAAAAGAAAAAAGAATAGAGGGGTTATTCTATCGAGAAAAAGGGGGGAATGCGCATTTGCTTGAAATAGTTTCAAAATAACAGTTTTGCGCCTTTGAGCCCGCATAGAGCCCTTAATTATACCTCGCCGAAAATCTGGTTGTTGCGAATAGCTTATTAAATTCACTCGTCGGGCGCAGAACCCTTATTTCTTGTTGGAAGTCAAAATAACTAGCATTTGGTTTTTCTTAAACGAATTTGATGATCCATTATGATTTCAAAATTCACCCAATTGTTGGTCCAATTCGGTGATTAATTTATGTGACCAGCGAGGTTTTTTTTTACTGATTTTTTTATTCCAATCGCTTTTTTCCAGATTTAGTCCCATTAGGATCAATTGCATTGAATACAAATTTTACAAATTTCATTCTGTTTTCTGAATTCGCTCTTCCCTGTTCTTGGTCTGAAAATAAAGAAAGGTCTTTCAAATTGAAACTCGATTTTGTTCGTTACCAAATTAATTGATTAAAGTTAATAACTCGTAAATTTCTGTTGATAATGGTTTTTTATCAACCGTATCCACTTTTGGTCACCCTTCGTAATCAGTATTCGGAAGAAAGATAGTATGAATCCGATTTAGTTCAACTCTCTCTTTAAAATTTTCTAGCGAAGTGGATTGTTTATGATTGAAGTTGAAAACCCTTTTTTGATTGTTCCTCGATATGGGCCATTTAACAAAGGATCATACATTTTAGGCACGTATTCTTTTTTAGTATCATCATTACACAATTTAATCCTTGTTTCGAGTATATCCAGATACATAAATAGATTCCTTGTTCAGAACTTCAAGTCGATTTAAAATTCCTTATTCAGATTATTACTTTTTTTCTTTGTTCGTAGAAACACACCGAGTGTCGAGTTCATTAGGAGCGTTTTTTGGAGTGACAATAGGGGTATCCTCTTTATCATTTTCAAAAAGTTGATAAACTTGGCGGGTATGTAAAAACATATTCTTTTCTTTTCCATCACTTTTACATGTGTCAAAAAAATATTGTGACATTTCAGTTCTTACGGCGTGTCTAAATCGATTATTCTTTATAGAAGCGAAAGGGTAGATTCCATCGATTATAATTGGAAAAGAAGACTCACAAGATGTTTTCAAAACAGAAGAATTTTTATTTTCATTTGTTTTCAAGCAGTTGTACTCTTAAATTTTCTTGATTCCCTTGTGTTATTGATTATTCAGATAAGAATCCTCATAATCATAAATTGGACTATTACTAGTATTAATATTGTTATAGCCTGTCTCTGTAAGGTGAGAGGAATTTATCCTTTATTTTGTCCTTTCCATTCACTCGGATTTCTTCCGTTTAATCGATTTTTTCCGGATCCCACCCTTCTTCCGAAAAAAGGGAAGGATAAGGATCTTCTTCAGTGGATCCCTCTGTTCCTGTTTAGTCCCCTTCATTTCGGAAGCAGTTTCTATTTCTACATCTCTTCTTCTGTTTTTGAGGCTTCTTTCAGTTTCTTAGTAAGAATGGGTGAGGTATTCTGCCTAAATAGTAGACACAGGTAATAAATAAGAGAATACTAAAGATCCGAGCCATAGAATTTCTCAATTCTAATAAGGTAATTTGGCTAGATCGACTGTACTTATTCGATCTAATAGAATGCCGATTTTTGCTGTATCCAGACTAATACCAATCCAAGACATTTCATGAATAAATGTGACTAATTAACCAACCAACAAACCATACTTGTTACAAATAAGATCTTGTTGTTGCATCGAAAGAGATAAATGTTGACTAATCTACAATATTGAACTTGGTAAAATGAAATGTTGAATAATTGAAAAATGAGATTATTCAGGAATACATATGGAATGCTGAGATTACGCATTGAATTTCTGGTAGTAGATCCATAATCAAAAAGTGTTTGTGATTGGTCCCGAAGAAATGAAACAAAAGATATGTAGAGTTAGCATCAGTTCATTGTATGAGGTCTACCCAATGCTAGATGCAGAGGCGCATAATAGATCGATGTATGGAAAATCATGAGCTGTCCCGTAATAAAACCAGTTGTTGCTGATACCTTTCTTCCCGGTTCTTCCATAACCAGAGCTCGGAGAAGGAAGAGATAAGAGGGTCCTATGGAGAATGTGGTCAGAAATCCATAATAGAGTCCAACCACAACGACCGAATTGATTATCTTCATGCATAAGGATACTAGATTACCTAGTAGAAAGTAGAAAATCATCACAAACCTCCCTTATTTCTTTTCTATTGCAATTCTGGATTATTATATGATGATTTTGAACTTTCCATATATATAGAAAAGAAATAGGTTAGATAACTAGAAACGACATCTGTTATGTCAATGACACCCAAAGGGATATTAAATGAATGGAATTGGGATATGGATGGAATATAATGAAATAGAGCCACTTTGAGGTTCCCTCTGAAATGAGGCATGTAAGGGAGCCACTATGAAGATGTTCCGGGAGTTGCGAAGGACGCTTCGAGCTCATATTGGTCATAGGTTAGAAACGGGAATTGAACTCTATGAGATCGAATCTCCTGTTGTTCCTCAGTAGCTGAGTGGTAGAGCGGTCGGTTTTTAACCAATTGGTCGTAGGTTCGAATCCTACTTGGAGAGATTTGATTGATTCTGAATTTTTTAATTCAGAATAAAGGGGCTCGCTTTGCCCATTAAGAGTAGGTAACCCATTCCCTGTATTTGTTTCTATTGCATTCTATCTCATCGTATCACATTCTATTCTACGAGATTATAAAATCACCATTAATACATCGATCTAGGTCCGAGATAATCCTTTGTTCCATAGCACTGGGGCTATTTATAACTAGCCAATTAAGAAGTCTCAGATGTACTATAGCACTGCATCTTTGATGCAGTTATCGATTCTCCCGAGAGGTCACAATTGCCGCAAGCAAAGATATTAATGACGAGGAAGGCTTTTTTGTTATGCTACTAATACTTTCTCTGCTATTCTGTCCAAGCCTGGATGAGGAAGAGTTACGGGGCGTAAAACAAAAAAATACGTCGACCGGGGATACTATGTGTAATGATTCCCCCATTCACGATGAATAATAAATAAAAAGAGAAAACGAAAAGCCATTCCATTTTGACAAAAGACCCTCACCCAAGTTCCATAGCTTTTGGTTTGCCATCCCGATCATGATTTTCCTACCTCCAGAGGGAAAGGTACTTCCCTTTTGGGCTGGTTGTGGGCGAGGAAGGATTCGAACCCCCGACACCGTGGTTCGTATCCATGTGCTCTAATCCTCTGAGCTATAGGCCCCACCCCGTCTCCACTGGATCTGTTCCCTGGAGTACCCTCAGAAAAAGGAACCTTTACTCTCCCCATCCATTTTGGGTTAAGAAGATGTGAAAGCGCGTTTATCTCTACAAGAAGGGTGCGTTCTGAGATGTGAAGTGGGAGAGAAGGGATGTCACAATTGGGGTTTTGAATAAAATGACCTTTTGATTTTTCATTTTTTTTCATTTTCATATTGAAAAGTAATAAGAATGAGAGGTGTTAAGCTTTTTATCATCCTAGCGTCGAGCTATTTTTCCGCAGGACCTCCCCTACAGTATCTTCACCGAATTAGAGTTTAACCACCAAGATCGGGATGGATTGGTGTGGTTCCTCTACGCCTAGGACACCAGAATATCGAACCATGAATGAAGAAAGACATGAGAGAAAAGCATATTGGCTAGTGATTGT
>JACEIK010000603.1:30491-48367 GCA_018107945.1 Datura stramonium
GAATACCAGGTAACTCATCTGGAAATACATCTGGGAATTCATTCACCACTGGAACAGACTGGAGAGTCAGAGGCTCTACTCGAACATCCTGAACTCTGACGATGTGGTAAATGTTACCCCGGAAGCCCAAAGATCAGACCTGGGAGTTGAAACAGAGAAAATTGAAAATTTTACACCAGGTCACACAATTAGTCGTTCTGTGACCCATGGGGAGGACCACAAGTCGTAAGGTGAATCGTGGTAAGGGCTGGCTTGAGTTAAAGGAATTGTTGAAGGGAGTAGTCACGGGCATGACCACGAGTCATGGTTAGGCCCCATGACTCGTCAGGTCAACTGTGGATAAGGGATTTAAAAAGGGAAAACTGTGACACAGTGCTCCTAATGGATGGGCTCCACGAATCGTGGTAAGTCACCATGATTCGTTGGGTGGATCGTGGTCATCAGGAAAATAATGATTTAGGGTTGAGGCAGTGGAAGTGAAACGACTCGTGGGATGGCCAGTTATAAGTTCTAGATGAAAGTCGGCATTGTACCCAACGAACAAAGTTATGACTCGGGCAAGGTGGCAACGACTCATTAGGTCCCTCATGGAGACTAATGAGCAGTTATTTTATGCTAAGTTTTTAAGGGTATTTTCATCATTCCTATGCTCTAAGGTCCTAAACTACGTCATTTTAAGTTATTTTTCTGAAGTTTATTATGATAGGTTAATCCCTTATAACCTATTCAAAACCCATGCATGCAAGAGTGATAGTCTAGAGAGGTGAAAAAGGCAAATCCTGCAAGGTTCTCTTCAATTTCTTCTGGGGTATTCAAGGGAGCGTAAGAATCAACCATAAACAGATATGTAAGGTTTTGAATGGGTGTTTTTGTCCCCCCCAAGTCCAATTTCTCCTTATTCATGAAGTTTTGTTTAAAAATCTTATGGATTTTTATCTTAAATCTTGTGGAATTCTAATGATCTATCTATGGGTTAATACTTTTCATTATTTACATCACATTTTATGAATCATGATCAGATTTTACAACTAATTCAATTATAAATTTATTGATTTTAATTTCTAATAAATTGTGCCTAAATATGCATGTTCTATGATGAATTGAGTTATGATCTTTACCTCTATTATTGATATTCATAAACCCATCATGATTTATGAGTCATAATATGGGTTTCTTCAAATTCCCATTATGAATTTTTGAATTAAAAAGCCTATATGTGATTTACAAGTATGCATGAACCTCATGATTTACTAATTATATTTTGGCCGACTCACAGGCCTTACTCTCATGGCTAGTTCATATGCTTACAAGCATGCTTATGATTATCATGATTTAACCAGCCCATGAATCCTATGCACATTATGCTATGAGCAATATATATATTTTGGGAGTAGTATTTAAGACCGAGTAGGTTTGGGGCCTAGGTTTTTCCCTGAATCTGAAAACTACGTGTCACCGTAGGACATCATGGGACCTCCCTTGAGATTGTCCCCTTTGCCCAATGGTCCCTTTCGTGTGTGATATCACGCCCTTCATAGTTCTACCCTTGTCAAGGTACGAACACCCTCCCAACTAGGGATTTACAGGTCGGGCTCCATTTGTGCTCATATGGGGTAAGTCGATTATAAGAATCTCTCATTGTTTCTCATGTTTTATGCATTATTATGTTTATGTTAATTTGGCTCAAGTGGTGATTTAATAAGCTTCCCCTATGACTATGGTATTGAATGGATTACGAATGATTTTAAAACCTAGCCTTATTTTATCGTATGATATTTATGTTATGAGCATGTTGTCCCATTCTTATGATCTCTTATGAGTTTTTACGTATCTATTAATATCCATTTTAATTAACTTGCATACTCGGTACATTTCATGTATTGACCGCATACTTTATGTTGTATTGTTTCATGATACAGTCCCCGACTTCAAACCCAACACCGCTAGTAGTTCATCTCGGAGTTTAGCATCCAGCTCTTGGGTGAGTCCTCATCCTCCAAGGACTAGTTTGATTTCAGTTATCTTTTCATGTTAAGTTTTCTAGTCTTGTCGGATTAGTTGGGGTGTTGTCCCACTAACCCATCAGATATCTTAGAGGCTTTCAGACTATATGTAGTATTCAGCTGTTATGTATGTAGTACGTTCCTCTTATATTTTTATGTTATGTTTATGTTTCCTCTTTGTCGTTATTCTAACTAATCTGCTTTATTGTTATTGAGTTGGATATATGTATATGCCATGGGTTGACTTGGAGTCTCTCGGGGCTCCTTGTCCCGTGTTACGATCCGGGTTTACGTTCGGGTTGTGACAAAAGGGAAGGGTGTCCAGTTCCTTTCGAGCTACTAGCTTAAAGGGACACTGTCGCAGCAGAGGGATTTTGGCTACAGTGTGAACGTTGTAGTGGTCGAAGTGCTGCTGCAGCGGTGGTTAACCATAATCTGTCTAAAGCTTAAGACTAGAGACTTATTAAAACATGAGAGGGTTATTGCTTAGGGGTCATGCATTCATTAGGGAAACCCAATGGAATATGAACTGACGTCATAATATATTGGCTGATAAATTATTTTCTGATGATATTGAGTTTTTATTATATTGCATGAACTAATCTTAGCCGATCGATGATTCTTACCAGTATGTGTGGTGTATTGATACTACTCTTGCTACACCACTTTGGGTGTAGGTTTATGACAAGTTGATAAAGTTTCATGATAGAAGCGATGATCCTCCGCATCAGCTTCAGCATTTCTTCCTCAAGTGGAGCTGTGACTTTTGGTTGTCATTACTCTGATTAGAGCTCTTGTACATGTCTACACTATGTCCATAAAAGTAGGTTGTTTGGGAATTGTCGCAACTATTTTCAATAAGATTGTGCAATTTTATTTGTAAATATAGTGTACACTGGAAATTGATAATTTTTATTTACGTGATGTTTTCTTATGAAATGGAGTTTTATAAAAAGGGGTTCTCCTGTCAGTCTAGAGTCAAGTAGATGCCCACGTAATTCGCCAAGGTGGATTTTATGCCCTTTCTCCTTGATCTTTGCAGGTACTTAACTTGAGTAGAGAAAGCATTAAATTGAACAAAAAGCATGAAATTTGAGATGAAATTTGAGGAGTTGGCATTTAAAGGAAAGGAGATAAAGATAATGGAAGATTTGAACTCAAACAGAGGTGCTAAGGATTTTCTTTGAAAAGTTGAAACATGGATCCAAACATGCAAAACATGCGCGAAATACTATTGCTATTGTCTGGTAGGAATTTTGCATCGGCGGTCGTGGTTTGGCAGCGGCAAATCACCAGTCAACCGCCGGTCCAAGCGCTGGTTCTCCTGCCAGTCCACTGTTTTCCTCCAGCGAGCAAGTGGCTGTTCACGGATTAGCACTGGTGAAATGTCGGTGCTTCGCAAGTGAAACTATCCAAAGAGGGGTAAAAACATCGAGAAAGGGCCCCAAAGCACCTCGAATCCCAAAGGGAACTTGTAGAAAGTTGTACACAATAAAGTAAAGATATTTATATAACCAACATTATACACCACCCAATGATTATTCATTCCCCAATACATAGAATTTGTAGATTTCTCTCAACATAGAACAGTAATATTGAAAGTTCTTCTTCTTGAGGAAACCCCGTTGAGGGGGAATTCCACCATTGTTCAAGACCTTGTGAAGCAAGTTGGTGAACCCATATGATGAATTTTGAGAAAATTCCTCTTGGTATCTTCTCTCTCTATTTAAATATGTGGATCTGGCTTGCTAGTTAGGGGTGTGTGCATGGTGGGTGTGAATATATGAATGGGTACTTATGATTTTTTTAGGCCCCACCTTAGGAGGTATGACTAGCATCTAATGCCACTCTGGGACTTGAGCTGACCTGGTCGGGCTTATGCACCTCTGGTGCATGCTAGCGACTCAAATTAAGAAAATAACGAGCTATATCTCAGTTGTAAACACAGCCTCGGGCCGATAAGTCCACATAGCCACCTGTAAAAGAAAACAGCTAACCAACGAACAAGGCAATAAAGGCATCCTATCCCGGCCGATAAGACCACCATGTTGTATAGTTATAACAGAATGAAAAACAGGTGGTCATATTCATACTATAGATGAAAAGGATGCTAACTAGTTATCTAAACTAGGCCCCCACACGGCCATCATGCAAAATATAACATACATAGGCCCCACACGGCCAACAACAATCGACAACTGAAAAATTATAACCTGCAAGCATCTAAGAGTGGAATAATTGTCGGGACAGGGCCCAGACCTACCATAAAGTTTTATAATGAAAGAGCAAACATTTCCTAACTATCAATATGGAGAAAGGAGCTTACTGGACTGCTGACTTGAGCTGGCAGCTAGGGAAGTCCTGAACCACGCCTATCCGCACCTGCAGGCAAGTAATGCAACGCCTCAAAGATGGGCGTCAGTATAATATGTACCAAATATGTAAGGCAGTAATGAAAAATGACTTAATAACTTATAGTAGAACTAAAAATGATCAATAGAAAGGATAAAGAGTTATAACCTGAATAGCCTCATAACCTACTATATAACTAACAAGTAAGTGATACAAACAAGAACCTTACCTGGCCCCCATAAGCTTGGAAGGTACAATCAACACATAATAACCCACCTGGGCCCCCATAAGCCCTAGCACATACACTTAAATATATATACCCCTAACATTGTCAATATGAGTCAACGAGTAACTATAGCCAACCTACTTGGCCTTTGAGTCTGCAACTAAGTCCACTGGGCTCCTGTAGCTGTGTCTGAGCCCAGCCTGTAATTGCACCCTGGGCATGCAAGGATCTACGGGGGTCAGTGATGCCAATATGGCATAAAAATAGAAGCTTATTTGTGGATGGACTGTAATATGGCCCTTGGGCCTGAATATAGTCATGCTGGACAACATATACCTCCTCTAAGCAATTTATAAAGCCCCATAGGAGATGACGTAGCTAGTAACCCTGAGGTTGGTCGATGGAACGCTATATAGAGTAGGGTCAGCACCAACCAAAATAATAAACACTAATCTCAACAAATGGTAGAAGCTAATTACAACATACATAATCATTATCTAGTTGTAGACACTAATAACAACATATAAGATCATTATCTACTTTCGAAGGCATAGGTCGTATCACTATATGATGAGAATAATTTGCTGAAGATATAAGCCTTAACATAGCTTGAATGCTGATTATCATTACCCATGTTGTTCCAATTTGAAGCTGGCAATTCTACTCAATGGTAGCCTCCACACTGAGAGAATAAGGCTATTTCAATAGTAGGAATCGGCGAATAATGATATCTTTCAAAGACAATAACTACAATTCAAACTTGATTCAATTCGGCCGGAAGCTTACAAATTCCAAAGAGTTTTGAAGGTAGAAATGCTTACCTTTCACTTCTAGCAACCTGGGACTTGATTAGAAGTGATTCCAACAACTTTTATTCGGTGGGGTTCCAGTACTCTGAGCAAACTTTCAAGAAATAACTCCGTAGGGATGTTCCTCATAGGCTTGGAGCTCGTTATATAAGATAAATTTGTATTCGGACGGATTTTAAAGACTTAATTTTGCCAAAAACTGATGGAAAATTGAGAGAACTCGTCATAGGGGCCAAGGGTCTACTTTATGAAATGTCTAAATGAATAAAGTTCCTCGCTTAAAAATACATATATATATATATGTGTGTGTGTGTATATATATATATATAGAGAGAGAGAGAGAGGTTGTGGGGATGGTCCACAGCGTGTCCCCCATCGCGTCGTTTTATGGGCGTGATGTGACGCCCAACATGGGGGAGGGGTCCGCTATGCAGTGCCCGTTGTGGCTGCCTCCAACCTTCTTCCACCCGCTAGTTTAGTACCGTGCTCATGCATCATTCCCTGAGCCCTTTTCCATATGCATCATACTCTAAAACTCTCAACATACTTACGAATGCATCAGTTAACGATAGGAACTTATAGGGTGTAACGTCATCCTCCCTTAGGAACATTCATCCTCGAATGTAATCTTAAGCTTAAGAGACTCAACTCTTTTAGCTATTACTGGAGAAATTCCGGTAGAGTCTCCTCTATAATGTGGACTATCCAGAAACCTGAAATGCAAAAAATTCCAACACAAGCATCTCACAGGAAGCTATCAACAACTACTCCACAACATCCAGTGAAAAACTGAACGATATTGATAGTATAAGAAATCAAATAACAATTGAAAACAGTATTACCTCGACTTGCTCAATCTAGGTCAGATTTGGATTAAGGGAGGGTATCTAAACATCAGGTCATCCTCAGCTTCCCAAGAAATTCCTTTTACCTTTCTATCCTCTATTAGACTTGCTAGGCCACAACTTTGGTTCTCAGGATAGCCCCTGTGGACTTGCCAATCTAACATAACTATTGGAGTCTCTTCATAGGATAATTCTTCTATAACCTGAGCATTCTCAACTGGGTCAACCCGAGAAAAGGTCTCCTATGTGCTTGCGTAGTGTTGATGAGCAGATCCTAGCCCCGAAGGCAATTCTATCTCATAGGCCACTTGGACGGTCTCCTGGAGGATCCGATATAGCTTACTATATCTTGGGTTGGGCTTTCCCTTCTTATCATATCTCATAACACCCTTTGTTGGTGATGTTTTCAGGAATACCGAATCGCTGCTGCAATCCTTAATTCCCTACACCATATGTTAGAGTAGGACTTCCAACGACCCCAGTTTGCCGGCACATGTTAACTAATAAGTTTAACTTTTTCCATCTGACTGATATAGTATGCCCGGCTCAACAACCCCTACTTTACCTTCTTACGGTCATCATAAAGGGGGCCTATATTTCCACCCATAACAGATCTTCGAGCGTCTGAATTGTGTGCTCTGCTTGGCTATTTTTTTAGGGACGAGAATTCGTACTTAAATTAACATGCATCCCAATCTGTTCTGACAGCTTTTCCAAAACCTAGTTGTGCACCTTTATCAGAAGTTAATAGACAATGAGACACCATATAGTCAAAATGTTTCTTTAGTATTCAATTCAGTGTAATCTTTAGTTGAAACATCATTTTGACCGGCAAAGAAATAATTTAATCCTATTAGCCTTTCAACAATGACCCAATGGGGCCACGTTTACACCTTGTATGAAGTAATCTTGTAACTATATTTGGACTGACTACTTCATGCTTCCGCACAGGCACGACTATCTCCTGAATTAGCCTGCCTGATTTATGTTGTCCAACCTTTCCTTGCTGCTCATTGGAGCTTTGTGCCACAACTAGACAATATCTTCCTTCTTCCCATGCCATCAGTAGGTCTCTTTTATAACCTGATGCATTTTTTTCAAACTCTGGGTGGAGGGAATAACGGATATGGTGTACATTTTCTATAGTCTGGTAACAAATCCCTGCCGCATTTGGAACGCAGAGCCGGCCTCTGGGTCTCAAGACTCCGCCCCTATCATCTAAAATTCCAATGAATCCCTGCTAGGCCTTGTCTCTGGGTTGTACTAGGCTAGGGCCTCCATATCGTCACTCCTTTACGTCCATAACTAGTGGTGATTTTGAAATATTCTAGGTTACAACCTCACTATCCTTTTAATGTCAACCAGATGCTTATTTCTCGACATTTAGTGGTGATTCCAAGCTCTATCAGCCCGCTACTACCTGGAGGTGATTTTGTTCTCCTCCAGCGCTAGATACTCGTGCCTCCCTTTACTTATATAGGCTGAAATCCGGGGTTCGTTCCCCATGCATCATACTGAAAAGGATACTACTGGCTAAGTATACACTTCTTATATCCTCCTGACCCATACTTGGGTTAGTTCCCAATGTATAGTCTCTTTGTACTTTAATGACAAACTGGTGGCCTTAGTCATAATGCTCCAGGTATTCACTACCGCCATCAATATACTACGGTAGGTTCGGTCTATTTCTGACCTAAACTTTGCTATTGCTGGGAGTCCATTGCATACGGATTCTCACACGTACTTGGCTGCTGCTAGCAATCTTAACTGCTCTCCTGATTTACTAATGTGAGGGTCTAGGTGACTTATTTAAGCATTAGGGGTCTTAACCATTTCCCAACACTTTCCATGAGTCAACAAATCTATCCCTTCTTTACTATTTACTCAGGGAAACATGGTGTCGATACTTACACGCTTTGTTATACTAAGAAGAGGCTGGGAGGTGGGAGATAACCCTACCATTCTATAATGGGGCTAGGGTGCGAAACTCAGCAAACTCTAAAAGTTGGAGGTACAAACCTTGCACAATCTTTCGCATATTTCAACCCAACATTAACTGTCGCCCCTATTTAATTCTAAATATCTACTAAGTAAGCCAACTCATACATATACTATACTCCTGACCTCCTACTTTGAGGCTGTACAAAGAACTAGGGATGGTGCTGACATATCTATTACCTTATGAGGTTCCTGGTAGCCCGGGAGGATACTGGGGAGATTAAAAGACATCCTTTTTCGCCCTCAGGCATGCTGTCCCCCAACTTTGGCACCTCACTGGTATCCTCTCCTGCTGCTGTAGCTAACTTGTGGTTGGCTCGAGTCTGTCTTATATCAAACATTACTCTACACAGACATAACAATCAAGCTTAGGGACTCAACCTTGTACAACTCGGCACTATAGCACGATCTAAGAAGAAGAAAGGGTAACTGTATTATCATGTCTCATAGCCTCCTGCTTATAGAATGTGGTCCAAAACACACCCATAAACAATACTCTACTAGAAATGGCTTGCAGACTCCCTGGGATACAACATTTCTCTGATACTAAGTTTGTAACGCCCCACCTTAGGAGCATGACTGGCATATAACTCCACTCGGGGACCTAAGCTGATCAGGCTAGGCTTATGCACCTCTGGTGCATGCCAGCAACTCAAATAGAGAAAAAAATGAGCTATATCTCGATTGTAAACATAGCCTCGGGCTGATGAAGCAACATAGCCACCTGTAAAAGAAAACAACTAACCAACAAACAAGGCAATAAAGGGATCCTATGCGGGCCGACAAGACCACCATGCTGTCCAGTTATAATGGAATGAAAAACAGGTGGTCATATTCATACTATACCCGACAAGGCTGCTAATTATCTATCTAAACTAGGCCCCACATGGCCATCACGTAAAATATAACCTACATACGCCCCACACTGCCAACAATAATTGACAACTGAAAAACTGTAGCCTACAAGCCTCTAAGAGTGGAATAATGGCCGGGAAAGGGCCCCGACCTACCCAAAAGCTATACAATAAAAGAACAAACTTTTCCTAACTATCAACTCTGGAGAAAGGAGCTGACTGGACTGCTGACTTAGAATGGAAGCTAGGAAGGTCCTGAACCACGTCTATCCGCACCTACAGGAAAGTAATGCAGCGCCCAAAGATGGGCGTCTGTATAATATGTACTGAATAAATAAGGAAGTAATGAAAATGACTAAATAAAACTAATAGTAGAATTGAAAATGATCAATATAAAGGATAAGAGTTATAACCTGAATAGCCTCATAACCTGCTATATAACTAACCAGTAAGTAATACAAATAAGAACCTTGTCTGGCCCCCATAAGCTTGGAAGGTACAATCAGCACATAATAACCCACCTGAGTCCCTATAAGCTTGGCAAATACACGTCAATCTATAAACCCCTAACATGGTAAATATGAGCCAACAGGTAACTATACCCAACCTACTTGTCCTCTGGGTCTACAACTGAGCCCGTTGGGCTCCTGTAGTTGTGTTTGAGCTCTCTGGGCTCCTGTAACTGCACCCTGGGCACATAAGGCTCTACGGAGGGTCAGTGATGTCAGTACGACATAAAAATAGAAGCTCATTCATGGATGGACTATAATATGGCCCTTGGGCCTGAATATAGTCCTTTCAAATAACATATAGCTCCTCTGAGAAATCAATATAGCCCCGTAGGTGATGAAACAGCTAGTAACCCTGAGGTTGGTCGACGGAAGGTTATATACGGTAGGGTTAGCACCAACCAAAATAATAAACACTAATAATTACAACATACATAATCATTATCTACTTGTAGCCACTAATCACAACATATAAGATCATTATCTACTTTCGAAGGCGTAGGTTGTATCACTATATGACTAGAATAACTTGCCGAAGAGATAAGACTTAACATACCTCGAATGCTAATTCTCTTTTACCCATGTAGTTCCAATCTAAAGCTGGTAATTCTACTAAATGGCAGCCTCCATGATGAGAGAATAAGTCTATTTCAATAGTAGGAATCGACAAATAATGATATCTTTCAAAGAAAATAACTACAATTCAAACTTCATTCAATTCGGCCGGAAGCTTACAAATTCCCTAGAGTTTAGAAGGTAGAAATGCTTACCTTTCACTTCTATCCACCTAGGACTTGATTAGAAGTGATTTCGACAACTTTTATTCAGCGGGGTTCCGGTGCACCGAGTGAATTTTCAAGAAATAACTCCATAGAGATGTTCCTCTTAGGCCTAGAACTCGTTATCTAAGATTAATTTGCATTTGGACGGAGTTTAACAGCGCAATTCTTCCAAAACTCGATGGCAAATTGAGAGAACCGTCGTAGGGGCCGAGAGTCTACTTTATGAAATGTTTTAAATGAATCAAGTTCCTCACTTATATATACATATATATAGAGAGAGAGAGAGAGAAAGGCGGTGGGGGTGGTCTACGACGCACCACTATACCGCCGCTTTACAGGCACAACGCGCCGCCCAACGCGGGGGAGGGGGTCGGCAACACAGTACCCGTTGCGGACTTCCTCTGGCCTTCTTCCACACACTAGCTCGGTACCATGCTCATGAGTTCATTCCCTAAGCCCTTTTCCATATGCATCGTGCTCTAAAACTCTCGACATACGTATGAACGCATCGGTTAACGATAGAAACTTACGGAGTGTAACATATTTCTTCTTGAATTCTTATTAAAAGCTTAGATATATTCTTCTCTAAAGGTTAAATTGTAAAAAATAATGATTTCCAACATGAATTTTGCTTTACTTTTCTTGCTTTTGCTTGGAGAGAAAGGTGAGAATTGGGTGAGAAGATAATAGGGAGGATTTGGAATGTTGGTGTGTGGGATTGAGCTATAGATATTAAAAACCCATATTTTCACTCCATTAAAGGGTCTAGTCTAGAGATAGTTTGGTCTTTCCTAAAGCACTTGTGGTTGATGATGTGATTTTGGCTTTGGTGTTTGAGAAAACATAAGGCATAAACATTCTTGTGGTTGAGAAACAAGAGAATGCGATTTATCCACTGCTATCTATGCCAAATTTGAATCTAAGGCAATGAAGTAAATCTCATTTTAGTTGTTAGACCATGCATAGCACACCCCTAACAATTTTACTTGAGAATGCAATAATTGAAATTCCCCCCACTTAGTTCTAAATTAGAATTCGACAGTGTTTCCCTTTTTCCCCATTTTACTTTGCAATTATTGAAATACGATGAGTTCTAGTTTGAGTTAGTTTATAACTCTTGAACTATCGACTCAATTTCATGTGGAATTAGACCCCGAAACTCATTGGATATATTTGTTTTGCCAATGACTATTTACACTTCATCCTTGTGAGGAGTGACCTTGGACATTATCAAAAATGGTGTCGTTGTCAGGGAATTGAGTTGTGATAAACCATTAGTAATTTACTAATTCAAACTTGTTTTGCATCTTGTTTGTTTTACTTATTTTTACTTCACATTGGTGTTGTTTATGAGGGTTGCAAGGTTGAATAAGGTGTGGAATGTGATGACAAGTGGAAAGAAAAAAATTGAGAAACCGGCGTTAGACCTGCAAAATGCAGGTTGAAAGACGTGAAGTGCAAGTCTGGCGCAAGTTATAATTAGAATACCTGAAAGGCAAACATTCAGAAGGAAAGATTCTGCACTGCATTTGCGAAATGCAGGTTGCAACCAATTAAACACCGGTTCATCTGTAAGGAAAGAATTCCAATGCAAATGCCTCCATCATTACAGGGAGTTCTTTCACTCACCTTTCCCTTATTTTTTGTACCTTTGCACATCAAAGGCAATGCAGTGTTTTTATTTTGTTTTATTTGTGGTACGCCCCAGCACATGCACAAGCTTACACGGTCATGAAAGTAGTAAAGCGACTCTTTAAGAGTCGGATGTCGAACCCACAGGGACTGGACTATTTCAGCAAATATTCAAGTTCAAGTGATACTTCAAATTTCACAAGTGTTGGTTTTAGAGATTTTGGATATTTTATCTAAATCTACGGTGATCACAGTTAATTTGGAAATACATTAATAAGAAGCATCTAGAGTTAAGGCCTGACAATCATACAATGCTACAATCACAATGGTCCAAGTTTATGAAATTCATTTGTTGTCTTACAGAGTTAATATGCACTGTTCATTGTCTTTCGAGCCTCTAAACACAACAAATTAGTCTCACGCCTACATCGTTGAGCGGGTACATGATGTCCTAATTCGTGAGCAATTAATACTATAGATGTTGTTTACAGGGTTTATGCCCTTAATTACGGACTTTCGTACTTCTAATCATTTAACCTAGAATTAACTTTACAACTACGCTTGAGAGTGGTGATGTGACAATTTAGTCCTAAGTGTCTAGTTATCTTCTGATTTAATTTACCAAGCAAGGAAAATTAGGTATAATTACTATCCTAACTACGAATGCTATCTTGAAGACAAGAACTTGCTCCCTGCATTCTTCTGTTCTAACCTAGGGTTAATCTTTCGAGCTTTTTCCTGAGCTTAACAAGTTCGTTTCAGTGGTAATCAAGCATTAAAATAATAATTAATAAATATGCAAGACAAAACAACAAGGAACATGAACCAAAGATGAAATTACGCAAATATATTCATGTCATATGGCCTGAACCCTTGAAGAAGGGTTTTAGCCACTCTTGTTCATACAAACACTCAAAAACATGTTTGAAGTGAAGTACTTACAAGAATGATTAAAAGAGAATGAAAGACTTTGAACCCTAGAAGAAGAGAAGAGATGGGAAACATGCTCAATATCATTTGATTGAATAGTTGACTTTTCTTTTTCTCCCTTCGCTCCTCTCTGCTTTCCCAAAATATTTTCATGTTAAAAAAAATAAGAATCTAAGGGTTCAATTTATACTACATTGGAAAATTCACAAATTGATCGAGCATGAACTTGCTCCGTGCCACGCTGCCCATCACAGCAAGGCAGTGGCGTGACTCGGACCTGTCGTGCTGCTTTGCTGGAATAGGGAATCTCGGCATGTCATGGCATGCGCTGGTGCACGTCGCCCAGCATGGAACGGAACCTATCGTGTAGGTGGAAGGGCGTGGCACGGTGCTATGGCGTGCTGCTGCTGCTGCTTTGCCCCTTGCATGCTCGCATGACCTCACGTGGAATGGAAGTGAACGCGGCACAGGGCCAGCATGACACACTGACTGGCACACCCTTCTGCCGGCGTGACATGCTAGATGGAATGGCTGTTACACTATGTTTCTTTCTTCATGAGACTTCTATGCAATCACTTCCGAACTTCTTTCTTGTATGCTTAACTTCATAATTATCTTCCTCCTTAGCATTTTCACCTACAAACATGCTAATCATGTAGGTTAGTCCATGCACACACATATACATAAAATACATGAGAATATAATCAACTTAATCAACAAACATGACTCAAAATACGGTATAACATAGAACTTGGGCACATAATTATGCCCAAGATCACTACCCCACACATAAAGCCTTGTTCGTCCTCGAACAATTCTATTACATCTTATGCACACAACAAACTCACATATGACCAATTGAATCAAGAAGATTCAAGCTAAGGCGACAATGATTGTTTTAGATAGCATGTTTAAGATAGGGCATGTAGTATATAACCACTAAAATCACATACAACTAAGTTAAGACTTCCTAACCTCAAAAATCGACTCTAAGCTCAGCAAACTCATGCAATTTACCTAATCAAGTAGTCCAACCTAAATTTCATCCTTCCTCAAACATGTGCCCTCACAGCAATAGAGATACCTATTTTCACTCTTAATTTTTGAAATTACATAAACATGGGTATATAAATATGAATTAAGCTCACTCTCACAAAGAATTCACATGCAACATGTACTGACCCATAAGCTTTCCTTTAGTGTTTTATTCTGCTAATTTAGAAATGTTTAAAAGTAAGATAAAATAGGACTTATCAGATTGTAATGTAAGCTAAGGGACGGGTGGGTACTATTATGGCCAGTGATATTGACTATCTTCCCTAAGCGCTTTTAACACATCACACTTTTATTATGGACATCTCTTCTTTTACTTCACCTTTTACTCTTTTCAACTCATCAATTTCCTCTTTTGTTTCCCCATTCCATTAAGCACACTTATATTGTTAGTAGAGAGTACTTAAGCATTTGAAACTTTTTCTCTTTTAGTCTTTTCCTCCAGCCTAACACTTATGCATTTTCAAACAAGTACACCTAGAGTCTTTTCTTCCAATCCCACAACCACTATTTTCATTCTTTTTCAATATTTTTACTCCTTTACTCTCTTGCATTTTTCATTTAAGCGCTTAGGAGTTTGAGATCAAATTCAAGGCTATTGAAAAAAAAGGATTAAGCTTATGTTGCAGCTATCAAATAATAGGCTTAAGGATCAATTGGGCTAACTAGGATTAGACATTCAAGGCAAGTAAAGTGAAGGATAAAATTAAGCTCATTCAAAGAAATGCCTAAATTATCTCCTATAATTAACATCCCTCATGTTGTTTTGGATATACACCAGGAAAGTTCTAGAAACTAAACAATAGCATGGAATATTCAAAAACCTTACACTCAGTGCACATGCTCAATTTAAGATAGATTCATTAGACTCTTAACTCAGCTAATTACAAGAATTTAGAATCAAGCTTTCAAGCATACAGAGTCATATTTGAGAGCCTAGGTGTCTCAAATAAAGTTATACAACTGCTAAACATGCTTCAAAATTAAAGAACTTGCATCTTACAATCATGTATAGCACTCAACAAGATCATCTAGCTATTGATCAGCTAATGGTTCAAAAACAACACCTATTGACTAAATTTCCCTCAAGATGGTCGTCATCCATCCATCATCGAGAAAAGTCCCTAACTATGAATAAAACAGTTATGTGAAGCCATAGAAAAATTTTATTTCTCTATTCAAAGTGCCCCCTTTCGGAAAAGAACCGAAAAGAAAAATCAAAGGGTGGGTGAACTGTGCTCAATTCAAACTTTTCAACAAAAACATTATACCAGCACCACATTCACCCGAAAGCACTTAGCACAAAAATTTTAAAATTTCCCTCACCCCACACTTAAAGTATGTTATGTCCCCAAAGCATCAAAACTCAGAGCAAAGGTAAGAGATACTTCCTGAAGCCTCTAGGCCTAGCTGGAAGCATGTTTTCCTCCATTTTAGAACATTCGGGTCACCAACCCCACACTCATATTTTTCCATGCTCCTTAGATTCCTCTTCTAAGGGTACTCAGACTTCCCCTCAATATGTGCTTAAGTCACCAAAAACAACAAGAAAAAATGAAAGTAAACACAATCAAAACAAAAGAAAAATATTGAAATTGTACCTGTGGTACCCTTGGGTTGCCTCCCAAGTAGCGCCTAATTTTACGTCGTTCCACGATGTGAACTATCCCTTTCAGGGTATCCTCAAACAAGTGTTCCCTTTCGAGAACCATCTTCTCCTATTTTTAATTTTAGAGGGAACAACCTCCACCCTGTCCCTCTTTTCTTCCATCATCTTCTTAAACTTCTGCAGTCCATCAAACTCAGGCTTAAGTGTCAAGATGTCCTACAATAGAGGACCCATAGAATCCACCACCCCATACTTAACATCTGTGACCACACTGATCTTTCAAAGATCTTTGTAGTGTGTGGGTGGGATGGTCTCCTAGTAGAATCTGAAGAGCTCTTCCTCATCAGTTACCCTCATTTTAATGGTACTCTCTATCACATCAATGATCGCTCCACCAGTGGCCAGGAATGGCCGTCTCAGGATCAGGGGTACCTTATCATCAACCTTAAAATCAAGAATGATAGAGTTTGCAGGTATAATAAATTCACCTACTTTGATGAGAAGGTCCTTAATAATTCCTTCTGGTGCCACTATTGACTTGTATGACAACTACAACATCACTCTAGTCGGCCTCGGTTTCCCAAACCCAGTGTGTTAAACAGAGATAGGGGCATTGAATTCACTGCTGCCCCTAAGTCACACAAGGCTCTTTTGATTGGCTTCACCAATTTGTATAGGGAGGGTGAAACTCCTTGGGTCCTTGAGCTTTTTCAGCATTTTTCTCATCACCCTGTAACTGCACTCCTCAATAAGTGCCACAGTCTAGACATCCACCAGCCGTACTTTGTTGGCCACCACGTCTTTTAAGTACTTGGCGTACTTTTGCATACCTTGCAAGACATCAAGTAAAGGAAAATTTATGTGAAGTTCTTTGAAAGTATCAAAGAACTTCTTGAAACATGCTTCCTCCTTGCTCTTTTTGAGCCTTTGTGGGAATGGTGGTGGTAGTCTCTGTGCTGGCTACAATGATGATTGTGCAGTATGTGTTGCAGCACACTAATTATCACCTCTATCAGCTGATGGACCCTGTCTAACTAGCTCTGGATGCACCTTATTTCTCTTCTCCTTCTATGGTGCATCAACCAACTGCTTGCCACTCCTCAGGCTGATGGCATTGACCTGTTGGGGGTTTGTATCTGAGGTCTTATCACGCCCCGAGTCTACACCCTACATGGGATACGGTACTTGGAGTCACGAGTAACCCTAAGTCAACCACTGGTCAATCATACACTGGTATTCTGAGTAATATAAATACATATAGAGGAGGCTTAAAATAATAAAATAAAGCATTTATGAGAGAGTTTAAAACTGAATCATAAACATCAAAATAGTTTGAGCTACACTAATAGTCCGAAAAAACCAAGTCTATGTCTAAAAGCCATCGAACTAATGAGTTGCTGGGACAAGCCCCCAGCTAATTCTAAATCCAACTGAATGTGATAAAAATAACTGAGATAATGACATAATGTCCTCGAAAAATGAGGACTCACACTTTTGCTGCTGAGAGAGGGAGATCTAATCAAAGTTGGCTAACGGCACTAGGTTTGAGAACTTGCGGCTGTATCATGAAACGATACAGCATAAAAGTATGCGTCAGTACTTTTAATATACTGAATAAGTGAGAGAAACACAACACCATGGGATAAATAAAAGAAAATGTTGAACTGAAAAGGGCATGCAAGCCCAACTAAAGCTACTGAACTTAATAGTTGCACAATTGAGGTGGTCTAAAAGACCCTGTCTGATGGTCAAAGCATTTTCTATGTCTGGAATACTGATCTGGACAAAACTGAAACTAGACTGAACCGACTAGTGGAAGAGTCTATAACCGACATGTAACCACGTGAGCTAAATATGGAGTCCGATTTATACTCCCCACCGGTAGGACCCAATATACCTTGCCAGGGTATAGAGGCATGAACTAGGTGATCACAAAAGTCTGGGCCAATCAAGACAATAAATACCGTAACCTATGTTGGCAACGTAGTTTTGGGAACCTGGGTGCACTGGAACCCCGGTCCGCTAGGTTCTATGTCCTACTCCAACTGGAATACTAAGCTGATAGCTTGAAACTGGAGTCCAAGACTAGTCAGGGATATATAACTGAAGGTACCCTGAGAGTCTTATCAGATTAGATTCTAAAACTGGGTTCTATACTGGTCAGAGATGCTTATCTAGAAGCGTCGTAACTGTCTAAGAACAAATTGTAATCTGACTAGGGTCCAAGGGCTAGTCAGAGCTATCTATCTAAGTGTCATGATAGTCTTGTGCACC
>JACEIK010000603.1:75449-104556 GCA_018107945.1 Datura stramonium
AAATTTATCATTACATACTCAAATTTATTAACCACATATAATTTTAGTAATTAATTATTAAATACTAATTTAATAATTACATCAAAATTCGACTTACCTTTGGAGAATGTTTGTCCGATAATTAGTAACCGTTAAATAATAAAATTTAATTACCAATACAAATTAATTAATCAAAATTTTTATATGTAATCTAAAATATCTATATTTTTGTAGACGAAACATCATTTGCAGACATATGATAAAACTAATGCAAATCGTGGGGGCATGAGAGATAAATTCATTGAAGGTGTTAGAGGATTTATCAATCATGCAATGTCAATATCATTTTCAAACTAATGTATTGATTAGGTGTCCTTGTAAGCAATCTAATTGCATGAAGTTTTTTATACCTGATAAAATTGTAGTTCATATTTACTGTTATGCGTTTAAGCCTAGATATTTGCACGCGGGATTGATAGTCAAATTTAGTCAATGAATAAATATTGTGTCAATGGTTTCAAGTTTCAAACAGAAGAAACTTCTAAGTATAAGAAAATCAATAATAACAGAGTGTGCATTAAAGGAGATGTAGACGGTAATGGCCAAATTGTTGATTATTATGGTGTGATACAAGAGATAATGGAGGTTAAGTATGTTGGATGGCCGAGAAAAAAAGATAGTACTATTTCGGTGAAAGTAGTTTGATCCATCAAGTACCTGCCCAGCCGTTATAGCTCCCTTTCCAACCAAGAGTGAGTAAATATAAATTTTTAGAAATTTGAAATAAAATCTCAGAGAAACGAAGGGAGAGATATGAACAAGTTCGAATGAGTTGATTCACAATCAATAGGCCCAGGAGAGCATCCGCAGGGGGGGTTCCCTCTGCCATAGCAGAACCGCCAGTGGTAAGTGGTCCCGCTGCAGCAAGTGATGCAGAACAGAATTTCTGCAATCCTGTTTCGATTAGAATTTTGAAAAACCTATTCTCTCAAGAAGGGCTTAATAAAAATGCCCAAAAATAGAAAATAGACTTTTAAAAAAAGAATAGGAACTAGGAGGTAAAGATTTGTCCTCCTTAGTTAAGGCTTTCCGCAAGAACTCCAAAATTGATGCCAACAAGCAATTAGAACGTCTTGACGATGGCTTGGCACCCGGGTAGGTTATGGATTACTCACTCTTGTGTTAGACTTTGATTAGCTAAACATATATTTGCGTATGGTTGATATGATTTTGATGGGTAGGATTGAAACTTAGATAACTTATTGTCGATTAATTGAGACAACTGTGATTCTGAGGATAAACGGGTCAGAAAAAGGGCAGTGATATCCCCGCAATGAGAAAAATCCTAGAGGAGAGGGTGCAATAATAGTTAGCCTATGCCTAAGTGTGTATGTGGGTCCAAACCAATTTTGTGTAGATTGATCTTTTGGCATTGTTGTTAAATATTTTTCTTGTGTATAGGATTATAAGGTCATTTTGTTGAAATTGAAATCTTGGACAGTTAATTAGGTAAACATGCTTAGAAGATGTAATAAATGAATGATTAATTGGTTGGAGTTATTATGGAATGTGAGTTGAAGCCCGAGAATTAGGGTAGCTATACTTTTAGTAATGACCTGAATGTGTTGCGGTTCATATTGCATTGTTTGGATTGATGAATATTGTTCGTGTTGATGGTTGCACTGTGAAATTGTTAACTGTTGAAATAAATTTGATGCGATTTTTGAATCATTGTGATGGGCATGATAGAGAACGAGGCACTAGATGGGGAAGAAACAATTCAGGGAAGAAGTGGGAAGAAGACTGGTTGCAGTACTGCCAATAGTACCGCTGCAACGGGTATCATACCACTGCGGTGAGACCATTATGGCGGCAGTAATGGAACTGTAGTGAAGCCCAAACCAGCGAGTGGGCCAAGTTGTAATTCCTTGTAATGTAGTAATATAATTTATATTATTACTATTTGGGTATGAGATTGAGTTCAGTATTACGCATGTGATTGTATTCGTTGTTATGCATATGTAACTTTTGTTGTGTGTGATTTATTTTCTATTGGGCTATGCTATACGTCTCGAGATTGAGGGGCGAGTTGGAATTGAACGAACATGTGACTGAGATGGTCGATGATACGGAAGGGAAACCATTGGAATAATGATGAATGTGAGGCCTGGGGCCAGAGATAAGGAACTCGGAAGAAATGTTAGTACAATCAGAGTTCGAATGAAGATTGGATAATTGAGTGGCTCGTGCCCGAGATGAGGATCCAGGCAAGTGGTATGAGAGAGTAAACAGACAGGTATGGCTAAAATACCATGCGACTGGCTATACAGATATGAGTACACAGAAAAGTATGATAAAGTACTCATATGGCTGGTGATAACGCTAAAACTCACACTTCCTAACAAAGTATGAAGTGGACATCGTCAATAAATAACCAAACAAAGAGGTTGGGGTCGAACCCACAGGGAATAGGGTATGATCTAGACTAGTGCCAGTACTTGAACTTGTTGGTGAGTTATCTCCAAATTGTGTGGGGGGGGATGTTTCAAAGAAAAACAACATTAAAACAAGATTATAATTGTGATTGATATCACGATTTCCAAATAACAAGGGTAAGTGTTTTCCATGGGTTCATAACTACTTTGGGTATACACACGTGATCAATCCCAATACCTACTTGTAGAACTGACAACTAGGGTTCATCCAAATGGACAGTTCGTCCCTATTGGATGACTATACTCAATCACCGGGTCAATTCTCATGAGTGATTTCAAACTAACCTTTATCAATATATCCCAAATTTAACTATCCTTCGAACACAGCTCAAGTTAATACAATAATAATTAAAATCAAGGCTTTGTTGTAATTCTCTTTTCCTAATCTCTACCTCTCTAGGCTCAAGCAAGTAAAGAATTCGGGAAAGTCCTAACATTGCACACCATTATAAAATGTTTAAGATGAAGAGAATACAATACAAGCATTTAGTATAGGTTTAGAATCACATCGTGCAAACCCTAGTTTGTTAATTCACCATGGTTCCCACAACCCTAGTTGTGGAAGTTTTAGCCTATCATTTTTATAAGTAAATTAATAAAATTCATAAACAAACACATAAATTAATAGTTACAATGATGATAGGAAGAAACTCACTTGATTATTGCAAAAATAAGGGAGAACAATTCAACAACAAGTATCTCAATGTATTTCTAACTCTCAATTCTAAGTTGTAAGTTCTCTAAATGTTCACTCCTCATTACATAAAAATAAAGGGTATTTATAATAGTAGATTTGTACATTCTTTTCTCCTTTATGGATTTGATTTTGGATTTCCATCTCCTTTTCCTAGTTGAAGTAGGATACCCATGTTGGCACCCGGACAGGACTGGCGCGTCGCACTGGTCATCGTGCAGCATAGGTGTTGTGTCATGTGGCTAGTTGCGCAGGCAGGAAGGCGTCTCTTGCCTCTCATCACACAGTAGTGTTGGTGCCTCGTGCCTCTCCTCAAGAAGCAGGGCCTGCGCGCCGCGCTGCTGGTCGTGCAAGTGTGGTAGTGTAGTGCCAAATTCCATGATTTTGCTTTTTTCATTCCAACTTCTTCACCTTCATTTCAAAAACCTCAAATACACCCAAATCTATCATTTTTAGCCCTGAAAGAATCTAATCATGTGAGTTATCTCTTTTCACAAATATATATCATAAAACACATGCAACACACATAATTTGTTCTCAAAACATAGTAAAGTATGGGAAAAATATGGCTAAGAAGTGCATAAATACGCCCTTCATCACCACTCCATACTTAAAGTATTGTTCGTCCTCGGATAATCTACTACTTCCTTTCTCAAATTTAGGCACAAACTTCATCCTACGAATAAGTCCCCCTTAAGATCATGAGATAAATCAATAAAGCTTCAATAATTCACTCACATGCATATAGGATCAACATTAAATGTCAAAGTCTGAAATCACTTAGTTTTGAAAACTAACTCATCAAGACATATTTTTGGCCAACATGAATCATATGTAATTTAGCAATCAAGATTATACCAAAGTCTTATCATTGTGTCACTCACAATTTGGAGAGGTGCCCTTTCTCACACAAGATATAAATAAATATAAACTTGGGCATAAATAAAATAATTTTCGTTCACTCTCCCAAAGAACTCAACATGCATGCAAAAGAAAACTCATAGGCTTGCCCTTAGTGTAATACTCCACTAATATAGAATTTTGAATCTAGGATCAATTAGGATTTAGATTTGGTTGTAATTTAGGCTAAGGGACGGGTAGGAACTATTTGGCCAAGCTAGTGACTAAGCTCCCTAAGAACTTTAACACTTCAGAACACTTTATTTCTTAAGCACATTCTTCAATTTCCAAATTTTCTCCTTGTACCTCCTTTTATTTTTCAATTTTTCAACTTAGGTGACTAGTGGGGATTTTTCTTTCAACATTGAGCTCATTCACACATTTTTTTATCATCATTTTTTTCAAAGCTTTTTGTTTTCCCACTAACATCACCCTCCTTGTTTAGCAATCTTCACCCTTTTTTTTTCTTCTGATCTCCACACTCTTTAGCTTTTCCCTTCACTTTTCCAAATTAAGCTCCTTTCATGAAAGATTTTCATTAAAGTGCTCTAGGAGTCATTTGGATCAGATACAATTCAATAAAACAAAAAGGGATTAAGATTGTAATATGGCCATAAAAAGAATAGGCTAAGGCTCAAATATAGCTAACTAGGATAATTACAATCAAGGTACATAAAATAGGATAAAAATAAGGATACCAAAGAAATGCCTATATCACTTCCTGAATCCATCATTCTTTTCTCATTTTGCACACACACCGGACAAGTTATAGACATCAATTTGCAAGCATGGAGTATATAAAAAATTTCTCACACATTGGCACATAATGGTTTAATAATGGAAATCAAGATCATAAAAGCACATATATTCATATTGCACGCTTAACATAATTAAACCCAATTTTTTTCAAGTACAAGAGTCAAGTTCCCAAAGACTAAGTGTTTCTACCTTTTTCATGCATTTTGAGTGAATTTTTATAAAGTCACAATGATACCTTAACTGAATCACCTAGCATTCGTAAGGTCCAAGTTCTTATTCTTACTAATGACTAATTTACACCCATCCATCATCGGAAAAATTCATGATTCAATGACTAAAAAAATAAAAACAACAAAAATAAAAATCTAGACTCTCCAGTCGGTTCTAAGGGACTATCCACCAGAAAAGTACCGAAAACAAAAATCGGAAGAACCCAAAATAAAATAAAACTACAAAAAAAACTACTACAAACCAATCAAGCATGCAAGATAAGTCATAAATCCCAAAGAAAACTAGGCCTACCATGTGCAAATTTAGCAATTAAGGCATGCATGGTAATATGAAGTTCACTTCGCCCACCCCACACTTAATTAGTAGCACTGTCCCCAGTGCTAAAGTAATAAATCATAAAGTATAAAAGTGAAAGAAGAACTCCATGGGTCTCTACTCTTCGTCGTCTATGTGGGCAAGAGTAGCTTCCCCCATCTCAGAATCCTCATCATTATCATCACTAGACTTTATGTCCGAGTTTACTCTCACTATCTTATCCTCTATGGCCACATCATCATCAAGAGGCTCCTCGTATCTAGGCCCAACTCTGCAAAGGGCTCGCGAGTGCTCGCTCAGAGGGTAGTCCATGTTAAGTTGCTATAGCTGCTCCTCAGTCACACCATTTATCCTCAACTGGAGCATTTTCATACCGTACAAGTGGATCAACATGTTGTCAATTCGCATGTTGCACTCATTGATAGAAAGGACTAGACCATTTATACCCTCGGGTTCCTTCATTTTCGTTATATCAATCCCCCAAGGATCATAAACAGGTCTATAATCCACCTCCTCATCCTCAATGCCATCCCCACGCAGAAATCAGGTCAAAAGACCCCCAAATCCAAAGTTTTGACTTTTTTTACCCTGCTCTTTTCAACACATTTTTAATGAGCACCCCCATATTAATTGGAATTCCAGTCTTTAGCGCATAGACAAGACACACTCTTTTCCGAGTCACATAGGTTACATGTTTTCGGGCACTAAACAAGCACATACTATTTTTAATCAAACTCGTGCCTCTCTAATTAGGTGAGAATATGGAAGAGAAACATGATACCCAAATTATTGGTGGTGAGTCCACCTTGGAACAGAGTTCAGGCCAAACAGAGTATGTATAATGTCTCTATACGGGGGTCTCTTTACAATGTTAGCAAAGGGTTGTGGGTCAACATGAGGTGTCCCAAGTAATCTATTCAAAGCAATATGTGCAAACTCGATAATTTGACCCCTAATTTTAACTTTGTTCGACCTCTCCTATGGCATCCAATTTGCAAGGAATTCCCTCACCATATTCAAATTACAATCACTCGGCACATCAAGCACAAAACCAAGACCAAGGGTGAGTATTCTATCTACCATATGAGGGAAAACTAGTGACAAGAAATTTCTATCAATAAACATATCATGTGAGTATTTTGATTCTTTATGCTCCTTGAACCGTTTTTTACCTCTTTGTGACCCAACGAAGCCCATATCGCCTCAATGGTTGTGGTGTCATCCTCATATATTCATACTCTACATCACTAGTTCTCCTTGCTCTTTTTGACCCATGGCTTGAAGAAGCCACACCCTTCTCTTTATTTACTTTTGGTGCCATTGATGGAAGTTTCTCAAGAAAAATGTTAAACTTTGTGTTTTGGGTGAAAAAAGTTGGAGGATTTTGATGAAGTGATGAAGTTTTGAGAGAGTTTTCTTGAGAAATATAAGGGGTGCGGCGCGGCTATGATGAAAGTGAGCTGAAATTTTTAGGTCTAGGCCTTTTAAAGTACTCCTTTGGGCTGGAAATTATGTTGTTAGCCTTAAAATTTTCGCCTGGATACCTTGCTCCCTGTCGCGGTGCTCAAAGCGCCAAATCTGCTGCGCATTGGAGGGCTTACTGTATCGTTTGGCTTGCACGCCGCGCCTTTGTATGCGATGTCTTTCCTGTGCATCGCTCCATGCCGTGCGGCACTTGTGCCTGCTCCTCACGTCAGGCCTTGTGCTGCTTGGCCTGAGCGATGCCCGATGCGCACGTTTAACTTTTTTTCTCCCCGTTTTCAATGTTTAAACTCATTTTTTGTTGAAAATCATGACCTATCACCTAAAAACTTGAACAAAAACATAAAAACAAAATTTTTATCATGGGTTGCCTCCCAAGTAGCACCTAATTTAACGTCATGGCACGACACAGGTATCTTGATTACTTAGACTTCATCAAGATACCTATTGAGACTGTGATCACATCTTGGCCAATTGTTTTACCATGCTTCCCTGTGACACGTCTGAAAATAAAAGAAAATATAAAATAGGAAATAAAGAATAAAACTTAAACTGTAATACCCCAAAAGCCCTAAGATCAGATCGGGAGTTGAAATGGAGAAAATAAGATTTTCAACACCAGGTCACAGGACGAGCCATCCAGTGATCCGTTGGGTACACTACGATATGTTGAGTGACTCGTGGGGAAAAGGTTGGACTTGGTTAAGTTTTGGGATTTGAGGTTGACCATGGGTGGGATCACGAGTTGTGGTCACCACCACGAGTAATCAGGTGGTCTGTGGTCAAGGGTTGAATGGAGGATGAAGAATTTGGGCAGTGCACCTAATGACCATTCACCACGAATCATCGGGCACACCACAAGTCGTGGTGTCCCTCATGGTGACCAGTGTTGACAAATTCCAGTCCAGGCAACAAGGAGCAAACCACGAGTCGTGGTCTAGGGCATGAGTCGTCCATTCCCTCATTGGGACTGGCAGTGTGCAATTTCTTGCAAATTTATTTATGGTTTTTCTATAATTCCTAAGTTCCTAAGGCCTATGCTACATCATTTTTAGCTCATAATAGTGTGTTTTAAGAGGGGTAAGTTCATTAAAAGCCTATTCACTTCCATGCATGCAAGTATAGAAGCTCCTAAGGGTGATCAAGCCTAGATTCATTAAGTTCTTTCCCAAATTTCCATTGGGAAATTAAGGGGTCTGTGAAATCAGATTTCTACAGGTATGTAAGGCTATGAATGAGTGTAACCATCCACACCTATGCTCAATCCCTCTTAAATTCATAAAATTCTAGTTGATGAATCTATGATGTTTTTAACCCAATATGTGAATTCTCTAAGTATCAATCATGGGTTTGATCTAATCATGTTTCTAATGTTGAATTATGATTAATGGGCATATTTTACAATTTTTTCAATTAAAAATTATATTTTCAAGATTTACAAATTATGATGCCCATCCATGAAAGTTCATGAAAATTGAGATCTATGATATATATGTTCAAGTATGATGAGGTGTATATGAAGAAAGTATGATTTCGAATTATCCATGTCTATGTTCATGTTTTCGAATGATCAAGTCTATGTAAAGCATGTTTGAGTATTAGGCAAGCCCAAGGATCAAGTATGTTTCATGATTTATCTAAATTTCATGTTATTAGCTTACCACATGGATTTTGGAGTCTAGACTCCCACTATTTCATCTTGTGGTATGGTTTGAGCCCAAGGCTCCTCATGTTATGATTTCAGATTTATGCATGTATGTTATGAGTTAGCTTCATCACTAGATGATGGTTCAGCTTCGTTGAAAAATGATGGAGAACATATGCATGTTTTTAAAAGTAGTATCTAGCACCGAGTAGGCTAAGGGTCAGTCAACCCCTGCCTCAGAACTATGTGTCAACGTAGGTATGTTCAGATTATTTGGGACCTCCCTTGTGAGCTTCCCCTGCCCCCAAGGGACCTTCAGCTTGATATCAATATCATGGTAGCATCCTTAGCCCTGGCAAGGCTGTGGCGGCTCTGCTCACTTGCATGTGATAGTCGGGACCACGTAAGCTCTATCGTGGTAATGTCGGTTATATGATGAGTCCCCATTGTTTCTCATGATTTCAGTTATGCATGTTCATCCATCATGATATTATGTTTTCAGCAGGTTTGACCCAATGTTCAGTTTTACTTATGATTATCAGTTTTCAACTTTGGGTCATTTGATTTAGTTATGATATTCAATTATGTTCAGATCATGATTTCAGAAAATAGCATGCAAGACTTACTCTCAGAATCTTATCTTGATTATGTTTTCATGATATGCATGATTTATGATTTTACTTACTTAGCGGTTTTACTTACCTTACATACTCAGTACATTCCACGTACCGACCGCATACTCGGATGTTCAGGCTCAGTCTCGCCATTAGCCAGACTTCCAGTTTTAGCATCTTCCAGCCAGAGTTGGTGAGTCCTCATCTTTCGAGGGCCCTTCTTTTCAGTTGTATTTAGTGTTTTTAGATTCATACTATAGTGAGTTAGTTGGGGTCTTGTCCCATCAACTCATCAGTAGTACAGGATTCTTAGACATAGTAATATTCAGTATTCATCCTTGCGTTATATATTTAGATGATGTGATATTTCCAGGTTTCCGTTTTATTATATATGTTAGACTTCCGCTTGATTATGTTGGATTTAGTTGTCATATTCATGCCATGGGTCGACTTGGAGCCTCTTGGGGTTCTTTGTCCCGTGTCTCGATCTGAGCCTATGTGTCACACCCCGAGTCTACACCCTGGACGGGACATGGTACTTGGAGTCACAAACAACCCCAAATCAACCCATGGTCTATCATAACACTGGCATTCTGAGTAAGTATAAATATAGCGGAAGCTATCAAAATAATGACATAAAACATTAATGTAAATAAAGTTGAATCATGACAGTTAAAACACCTGAACAAAACTACAAGTCTGAAAAACCAAGTCTATATCTAAAAGCCTACTACAACTTATGAGTTTATGGTACAAGCCCCCAGCTAACTCCAAATCTAAATTGAAGAAAATAGAACTGAATAAAATTATCTTCATCCTCGAAGGATAAGGATTCACCAATAGTGCAACTGGAGTCTTTTGAGAACCATATGCTAACGAGGCTGGGACTGAGATCCTACATCTGTATCATAAAATGATACAACATAAAAGGTATGCGTCAGTACTTTGAATGCACTAAGTAAGTGAGAGAAACCATACACAAGGAATAGAAAATATTGAACTGAAAGGACATGCAATGACCAACTGAAACAACTGAAACAAAATAACTGCAATAAACTGAGAGGGCCTAAATGACCTTGTCTGATGGTCAAGGACATGCCCTAAATCTGAGATACTAAACGGAACTGATCTGAATTGATTAATCTCATATTAAAATAAGCTGACTAGTGGGAGAGTCTTTAACCGACATATAAACACGTGAGCTAGACGTGGAGTTTGATGTATACACCCCATCAGTAGGACCCAATATACCTTGCTAGAGTATAAAGGCATGAACTGGGTGATCACAGGTCTGGGGCCATGAGGCCAATAAAATATAATGGTGGCAACATAGTTCTGGGAACCTGGGTGCGCTGGAACCCCAGTCCGCTCGGTTCTAAGTCCTACTCCCTCTGGATAGTCTTAGACTAACCACTAAGTTGATAGCTCAAAACTGTGGCCCAAGACTAGTCAGGAATACCTATCTTCAAGCACCCTGAGACTCTTATCGGATTGGATTCTGTAACTAGGTTCTAAGACTGGTCAGAGCTGCTTATTTGGAAGCGTCATAACCATCTAAAGAACAAACTGTAATATGAAGCTGGCGTTATAAGACTGGTCAGAGCTACTTATCTGAAAGTGTCATAACCACCTAAAGAATCAATAAAACTGATACTGAGTCTAATTCTGATAACTGGGAGGCACTAATGACACCTTGAGAGTTTCTGTAGTCAAATTGATCAGTTGACATTTCTAACTAACATTGAGTATTCTAGCAGTCTGACTAAAACTGAACTGACCTATATCTGACTGAGATTTCAGTACATACTACAATATAGAAATCTTCAACACTGATAGAGTAAAGCAAAAAAATACGATATTTAATCACTATTGCAAGGTTCTAGTCTTTCTACATTCAAGGATTAGGGCTAGATTTCACATTAAAGGAACAATCAATAACATAGTACAAACTGGTGGAAAAATATCTAAAATTAACGTAAACAATAATCCATATGAATTTAAACGAATTTTGACAAGTAATTTCTTTACATTCAAAAGTTTCAGGGCTAGAATTGATAGAAAAGACATGAAGGATTTTTGGGGACACAAGGGAAGAACTATTCCCTTGTTGAATTCCCACATACCTGGCTAAAAATTTCCTGGAGAAGGAAGCTTGAATTGCTGCAATAGATGAGGAACCCTAGACCTTGCTTGAGAGCTCTTGAGAGAGAACTTGTGTTACTTTTCTGAAAATCTGAGTGGGAATGAAGGGGAAAACTGTTTAGTCCCTCTAAATCCGCTCAAAATAACCCAAAACGGCGTAGTTTAAGGTCTAGGTGGTTAAGAAATTATTGAAACACCATTAGGAAATTCACAGGAAAAACTGACTGCCAGTCCCCATGAGGGACTCAACATCTCGTGCCCAGTACCATGACTCGTGGTCACGATCGTCGAGTGCACTACCCGAGAACCTCCTGTTAGTCACCACGTGGTCACGGTCGTCAAGTGCACTACCCATGACTCGTGGTGTACCCATCGGCTTGTGGTAACCCACTCGTAAACTACACTGCCAAATTCTCAACTCCCCAAACCATACTGGACCATGGGTCACCTAATGGGTCGTGGCATGGACCATGACTCATGGTGTCTAGTCGTTAGGTACACTGCCTATATTTTCCATGGCCTTCAATTTGTTCTTGACCACAGATCACATCATGACCCGTGGTGTTGACCACAACTCATGGTCACACCCGTGGTCACCCCATTTTTTTCCAAATTTTCAACCAAGTACGGACCCTTCCCCATGAGTCACTTCAAGACTCAGGCCTACCCCACGGATCACAGGACGACTCATTTTGTGATCTAGTGCAAAAAATCTTGTTTTCTCCATTTTAACTCCCAGATCTGGTCTTAAGAGTTTCCTGGGCATTACATTATCTCCCCCTTGGGAACATTCGTCCTTGAATGTTCAAAAACACATAGAAAAGTATAAAATTGCAATCATTATACTCAAATACTGATCATGAAAGCTGAAAACTAACAGAATGACTACCTCCAAACTAAATCACAAGTCTGAACTGAATTCACTGATCCTACACATATTCATTTACATGAAAGAAACTGGAACACACAAACTGAAAAGAGTTTTAGGGAGAAAATTGATACCTTAAACTGAAGATGAGCTGGAAGAGAACAAATGTGGGTATCTAGCCATCATATCTGCTTCGGCCTCCCAGTAGCTCCCTCAACCTGTTGATTTCTCCACAAGACTTTGACTGAAGCTATATCCTTGTTCCTCGGCTTATGAACCTGATGGTCAAGGATTTGAACTGGGACCTCTTTGTATGAGAGACTATCTTTCACCCCCACACCGTCCAATGGCACAACTGAAGTTGGATCACCGATGCACTTTTTCAATAGTAACACATGGAATACTGGGTGCATAGATGCCAACTCTGAAGGTATTTCTAGCTCATAAGCTACCTTGCCAATTCGTTTCAAAATTTTTTAGGGTCTCACATTTATCAGACTGAGCTTTCCTTTATTCCCAAATCTCATCACCTCTTTTATGGGTGAAATTTCAAATAAACCCACACATCCACTACAAACTCTAATTCTCTTCTTCTCATATCAGCATAAAATTTCTGATGGCTCTGAGCTGTTTTCAATCTTTCTCTGATGAGTTGTACCTTCTGCATAGCTTCATGAACCGAGTCTGGCCCAATTAAAGAAGTTTTACCAACCTCAAACCACCTGATAGGAGATCTCCACCTCCTACCATACAATGACTCAAACAGGGCCATTTGGATATTGGAGTGGTAGTTGTTGTTGTATGCAAACTCGATGACAGAAAAATGATCATCCCAACTGCCCTTGAAATCAATCACAAACGCTATAAACATATCTTCTAGGGTATGAATAGTCCTCTCAGCTTGTCCATTTGTCTGCGGGTGAAAAGTTGTGTTGAGCTTGACCTGGGTACCAACTCCTTTTTTAAAGGACTTCCAATATTGAGAGGTGAACTGGGTACCTCTGTATGAGATAATGGATAAGGGCACCACATGAAGTGTGACTAACTACCGGATATAAAGCCTCGCATAATCCTCAGCTTAATCTGTAGTTTTAACTGGGAGGAAGTGTACTAACTTAGTCATCCGGTCTACTATCACCTAGATTGAACCATGCTGCCGACACGTCTGAGGTAGGCCCATAATAAAATCCATATTTACTTCTTCCCACTTCCATGTGGGTATGTTGATATCTTGAGTCATACCTCCCGGTCTCTTGTGTTCTACTTTGACTTGCTGGCAGTTTGGGCACTTACCTACCAATTCAGCAATGTTTCTCTTTATCCCGTTCCACTAGTAAATATCTCATAAATCACGATAAATATTAGTAGCACCAGGCTGGACGGAATATCTAGAACTGTGTGCTACAACTAGTATTTGCTGTCTCAATCACCCACATCTGGTACCCACAATCTACCTTGGTAATGGAGTACACTATCTCCCCCTTGGGAGAAAGCCTCCTCTTCCCTTCTCATAACTGCTTCCTTCAATTTAAGCATTATTAGATCTTCATCCTTCCTTGACTTAACTTTAACTACTAACGAGGAATCTAATCCACTCTGCACAACTACTCCGCCCTCAGTTGTATCAACCAACTGTACTCCTAACTGAGCTAATATGTAGAAATCCTATGCCATCTCCTTTTTTCCTTCCTCAACATGAGCCACACTCTCCATAGACACTCTGCTCAGGGCATCAGCCACCATATTGGCTTTGCCCGGGTGATATAGCATGCTCATGTCATAGTCCTTCAGTAGCTCTAACCACCTTCTCTGATGAAGATTTAGGTCTTTCTGACTGAACACATACTGAAGGCTCTTGTGATTAGTAGAAACATCCACGTGAACCCTGTACAGGTAGTGTCTCCATATTTTCAATGCAAACACCATCACTGCCAACTCCAGTTCATGAGTCAGATAATTCTTTTCATGAAGCTTGAGCTATCTGGAGGCGTAAGCTATCACCCTACCCCGCTGTATCAGAATGCAACCAAGACCAACTTTGGAAGCGTCGCAATACACTACAAATCCATCTGATCATTCCGGTAGGGTCAACACTGGAGTGGTAGTGAGTCGAGTTTTTAACTCCTGGAAACTCTTCTCACACGCATCTGACCATTGAAATTTCACCTTCTTCTGAGAACCTAGTCAGAGAGGATGCTACAGAAGAAAATCCTTCCACAAAGTGTTGGTAATAACCAGCTAGACCCAAGAAACTTCTGATTTCAGTTGGGGAGGTAGGTCTAGGCTAGTCTTTCACCGCTGCTATATTCTGAGGATCAACCTGAATACCCTCACCCAAGACCACATGACCCAGGAAAGTCATGGACTTCAACCAAAATTCGCATTTGCTGAACTTGGCGAAGAACTAGCGGTCTCTGAGTGTCTGAAGCACTATCCTTAGGTGATTAGCATGCTCTTCCTCATTTCTAGAGTATACCAAAATGTCATCTATGAATACAATGACGAACATATCCAGATACTACTTGAAGACTATGTTCAACAGGTCCATAAGAGCTGCAGGGGCATTTGTGAGTCCAAAAGACATAACCATGAACTCGTAGTGACCATACTGGGTCCTAAAAACTATTTTCGGTATGTCACACTCTTTGACCCTTAACTGATGATACCTCGACCTGAGATCGATTTTGGAGAAATAACTGGCTCCCAGAAGCTAATCAAACAAGTCGTCAATCTTGGGTAGGGGATACCTGTTCTTGACTTGACCTTGTTCAATAGACGGTAATCGATGCACATTCTGAGGGTACTGTCTTTCTTTCGCACAAATAGTACTGGAGCACCCTAGGGAGAGATGTTAGGTCTAATAAAACCTTAATCAAGAAGGTCCTTTAGCTGCTCCTTCAACTCCTTAAGCTCAGCTGGAGCCATTCTGTAATGAGGGATGGAGATGGGCTGAGTATCTGGGAGAAGGTCTATACCAAAGTCTATTTCCCACTCAGGAGGAACTTCGAGAAGATCTTCGAGAAACATATCAGGGAACTCATTGACAACTGGGACTGATTGGATAGTTGGGGTCTCAAAGCTGAGACCTTTGACCCGAACAAAGTGATAAATGCACCCTTTGGAAATAATCTTTCTGTCCTTAAGGTAGGAAATAAATCGACCCTTAGGCGCTGAACTACTGCCCGTCCACTCTAAAGTTGCTCATTAGGGCATTGAAACCTAATGATCCTTGTTCTGCAGCCGACTAAGGCATAACTAGAGTGTAACCAATCCATGCCAAGAATGAGGTCAAAGTCAACATGTCTAACTCTACAAGGTCAGCTAGAATGACTTTATTGAGGATTGCGACTGGGCAGTTTCTATACACCCGGCTGGCTCTAACTTACTCTCCAACTGGGGTGGAGATTGAGAATGTTCTGAGAGGATCTCTAGACTAATATCGAACTAGATTGCTACATAAGGAGTCACGAATGAAAGGGTGGCTCCTAGATATAGTAGGGCATACACGTCTAGATGAAAAAGGCATAACATACCCATGACCACATCAGGTGAGCTCTCCTGATCCTGACGAAAAGACAATGCATAAAAATGGTTTTAGCGTTGATAGCCATCCATACCTGAAGTATTGTCCTACTGAGTTGGTCGGCCTGTTGGAGCTACTGAAGTAGTGGATTGTGACCTTTTCCTTCCTGCTGAAGGGCATTCCTTAAGTCGATGACCAAGTTGTCCATAACCAAAAAAACCCTCACGACCCTGAAGACACTCTCCTGGATGGTTCTTGCCACACCTAGGGCAAGATGGGTAGAAATTTCTGACGCTGAAGCTCTGGGACTAAGAGCTGGATGCTCCACCACTCTGATCCTTGCGGGACCGAAAAGTATGGGTGCTGGCTGAACTGGATGATGGAGCCCTCTATTGCTGCTGTTGTAGGTGGCTACTACCGCCAGATCTATGATGGCCATAATATGAATGGCTGGTTCTTTCCCATCCTCTTCCGCTAAAAACCTTTCAATTTTTCTGCCTCAATTTGTTGGCATGAACTATGAGGCTAGAGAGATCGATGTCCTTGATAAGCATCATTGTCCTGTACTCCTTAAGTACCAAATTCGAAACTCTATTCACAAACTTCAGCATGCGAGCCCTTGACTCGGCTACCATCTTTGAAGCATACTTAGACAACTTCGTGAACTCCAGTGCATATTCTTCTACTATCCTATTTCTTTTTATCAGATTCATGAACTCCACCACTTTCGCCTCCTTGAGCTCCCGAGGGAAGAATCTATCTAGGAAGGTTGTAGTGAACTCCTCCCATTCCACCAGTCCTGCTCCCACTGGCCTCCCTCCTTCCATTGCTCGTACCAGATCTGGGCTACCCCTTTCAACTGGTAGGTAGCCAAGTCGGCACTCTCCGAGGAACTAACACCCATAATCCGGGTGATCTTTATAATCTCATCCACAAACTCCTGTGGGTCCTCTCCCACATTAGATCGGTGAAAATCTGGAGGGTTCATCCGAGTGAAATCCCACGCTCGGGCAGTTGTTGCAGACCCATTATTATTTATCAGAACCACTGTTGGTTCACCTGGTTGGTAACTGTCTGAGCGAGCAATTGGATAGCCGCCCTAAACTTTGTAGTGGACACTGAGTCGTCTTGAAGGGCTGTTGGAGCCAGTGGGGCAGGTCGGTGAGTGTTACCGGCCCTTCTTCCATTACCACATCGTGGAGGCATAATTCACTAAAACTAAACAGAGCATGAGTTAGGGGAATGATTCTAGAATTCAATCTCAACGCATGATAAAGAGTATGAATAAAAGAATGTTTTCCCAATAACATCTCGTAGCCTCCTCGTTATAATTGTGGCGCACTTAACACCCATGAAAAGGACTCTACTCAATGAGGCTTTCAAACATCCAAGGATACTCTAAACCTAGTGCTCTGATACTAAGTTTGTCATGCCCCGAGTCTACACAATGGACGGGAGACAGTACTTGGAGTCACAAACAACCCCAAATTAACCCATGCTCTATCATAACACTGCCATTCTAAGTAACTATAAATATAACGGAAGCTTTTAAAATAATGACATAAAACATTAATGTAAATAAAGCCGAATAATGAAATTTAAAACACCTGAACAAAACTATAAGTCTGAAAAACCAAGTCTGTGTCTGAAAGCCAACTACAACTGATGAGTTGCCGGGACAAGCCCCCAGCTAACTCCAAGTCTAAATAGAAGAAAATAGAACTAAATAAAATGATCTTCGTCTTCGAAGGATGAGGACTCACTAATAGTGCAGCTGGAGTTTTCTAAGAACAATCTACTAACGAGGCTGGGATTGAAATCCTGTAGTTGTATCATAAAACGATTTATCATAAATGGTATGCGTCAGTACTTTAAATGTACTGAGTAAGTGAGAGAAACCATACACAGGAATAAAAAATGCTAAATTGAAAAGACATGCAATGACCAACTAAAACTAAATAACTAGAATAAACTTAGAGGGTCTAAATGACCCTTTCTGATGGTCAAGGAGATGCCCTAAATCTGAGATACTGAATGGAACTAATCTGAACTGACTAAATCTGAGACTGAATTGAGCTGACTAGTGGGAGAGTCTTTAACTGACATATAACCATGTGAGCTAGACGTGGAGTCCGATGTATACACCCCATCGGTAGGACCTAATATACCTTGCCAGGGTATAAAGGCATGAACTGGGTGATCACAGGTCTTGCGCCATGAGTCCAATAAATTATAACCTACGATGGCAACATAATTCTGGGAACCTGGGTGCACTAGAACCCCCGTCCGCTCGGTGCTAAGTCCTACTCCCACTGGATAGTGCTAGACTAACCACAAAGCTAATAGCTCGAAATTGGGGCCCAAGACTAGTCAGGAATACCTATCTTGAAGCACCCTAAGAGTCTTATCAGATCGTATTCTGTAACTGGGTTATAAGACTGGTCAGAGCTACTTATTTGGAAGCGTCGTAACCATCTAAAGAATAAATTGTAATATGAAGCTAGGGTCCTCTGGCTGGTCAAAGCTACTTATCTGAAAGTGTCATGACCTCCTAAAAAACCACTAAAACTGATATGGAGTCTAATTCTGACAACTAGGAGGCATTATTATACCTCAAGAGTTTCTGTAGTCAAACTGATCAGCTGATATTTCTGACTGACACTGAGTATTCTAACATTTTGACTGAAACTGAACAGACCTATATCTGATTGAGATTTCATTACAAACTACAGGATAGAAATCTTCAACACTGATAGACTCAAGCAAAAAAATCGATATTTAATCACTATTGCAAGGTTCTAGTCTTTCTACATTCAAGGACTAGGGTTAGATTTCACTTTATAAGAACAAGCAATAACATAGTCACAAACTGGTGGGAAAATATCTACAATTAACATAAACAATAATCCACATGAATTTAAAAGAAGTCTGACAAGTAATTTTTTCACATTCAAAAGTTTCAAGGCTAGAACTGATAGAGAAGACATGAAAGATTTTTTGGGACACAAGGGAAGAACTATTCCCTTGTTGAATTCCCACATACCTGGCTAAAAATTCCCTGAAGAAGGAAGCTTGAATTGTTGCAATGGATGAGGAACCCTAGACCTTGCTTGAGAGCTCTTGAGAGAGAACTTGCGTTACTTTTCTAAAAGTCTGAGTGGGAATGAGGGGGAAACCATTTAGTCCCTCTATATCCCCTCAAAATAACCCAAAATGAAGTATTTTAGTGTCTAGGAGGTTAGAAATTACTGAAACACCCTTAGGAAATTCGCAGGAAAAACTCACTACTAGTCCCCATGAGGGACTCAATGGCTCATGCCCAGTGACCACGACTCGTGGTCATGATCGTCGAGTGCATTGCCCAAGAACCTCTCGTTTGTCACCACGACTCTTGGTGTACCCAACAACTCATGGTGATCCACTCGTCAACTACACTTCCAAATTCTCAACTCCCCAAACCATATTGGACCACAAGTCACCAAACGGGTCATGGCATGGACCATGACTCGTGGTGTCTAGTCGTTAGGTACACTGCCTATATTTTCCCTGGCCTTCAATTTTTTCTTGACCATAGATCATATCACGACCTGTGGTGTTGACCAAGACTTGTGGTCACACCCGTGGTTACCCTATTTTTTCCAAATTTTTAACCAAGTCCAAACCCTTCCCTATGAGTCACTTCATGACTCGGGGCCTACCCCACGGATCAAAGGATGACTCATTCTGTGATCTGGTGCAGAAAATCCTATTTTCTATGTTTCAACTCTCGGGTCTGGTCTTAGAGTTTCTGGGGCATTACACTATGTTCGGGTCGTGACATAAAACACAAGCAATTAATCTAATCCTAAGTTGTATTCCCCAACAATGGAGCCACTTTTTTATAACGCTCAAACTCACACTTCTTGACAAAGTATGAAGAGTACATTGTCAATAAAAAACCCAATAAAGAGGTTGGGGTCAAACCCATAAGGATAGGGTATGATCTAGACTAATGCTGGTACTTGAACTTGTTGGTGAGTTATCTCCAAATTGGGGGAGTTTCAAAGAAAAACAATATTAAAACAAGATTATAATTGTGATTGATATCAAGATTTGCAAATAACTAAGGTAAGTGTTCCCCATGGCTTCATAACTACTTCGGGTATACATAAGCGATCAATCCCAATGCCTACTTGTCGAACTAATAACTAGGGTTCATCCAAACGGTTGGTGCGTCCCTATTGGATGACTTTACTCAATCACCGGATCAGGTCTCATGAGAGATTTCAAACTAACCGTTATCAAGATGTTCCAAATTTAACTATCCTGCGACCACAACTCAAGTTAATACAATGATCATAAAAATCAAGGCTTTGTTGTAATTCTCTTTTCCTAATCTCTACCTCTCTAGGCTCAAGAAAGTAAAGAATTCAAGCAAGTCCTAACATTTCACACCATTAAAATATGTTTAAGATGAAGAGAATACAATACAAGCATTTAGTATTGGTTTAGAATCACGTCATGTAAACCCTAGTTCGTTAATTCACCATGGTTCCCAAAATCCTAGTTCTGGAAGTTTTAGCCTATCATGTTTATAAGTAAATTACTAACATTTATAGACAAAAAAATAAATTTATACTTACAATGATAATAGGAATAAACTCACTTGATTATTGCAAAAATTAGGAAGAACAATTCAACAACAAGTATCTCAATGTATTTCTAACTCTCATTTCTAAGTTGTAAGTTCTATAAAAGTTCTCTCATTACATAAAAATAAAGGGTATTTATAGTAGTATATTTATGCATTCTTTGCTCCTTTATGAATTTGATTTGGGATTTGTATCTCCTTTTTCTAGTTGAAGTAGGATTCCCATGTGGCACCCTGACAGGATTAGCGCACTGCACTAGTCATCGCGCAGAACTGGTGTCGTGTCGTGTGGCTGGTTGCACAGGCAGGCAGGCACCTCGTGCCTCTCATCGCACAGTAGTGTTGGCACCTCAAACCTCTCCTTGCGCAGCAGGGCCTACGCGTCGTGTTGCTGGTTGTGCAGGTGTGGTAGTGTAGTGCCAAATGCCATGATTTTGCTTTGTTCATTCCAACTTCTTCACCTTCATTTCAAAAGCCTCAAATACACCCAAATGTATTCTTTTTAGCTTTAAAAGCATCTAATCATGTGTGTTATCTCTTTTTACAAATATATATATCATAAGACACATGTAACACACACAATTGATTCTCAAAACATAGTAAAGTATGGGCAAAATATAGCTAAGAAGTCTGTAAGTATGCCCTTCATCAGCTGGATGTACAGTATATGGATTTCTAGAATCCCCTGCAGGTCATGACTGGAAGGGAAAGCATAAGAACTTCTGGCATATGTGTACAGTGATGTGACGGAGGCGTGTGCCCGGCATATCACCAAATGGATGATTATGAGACATAGATTGTGCGGGTATGGTTTAATTATACATATGGCTGCAGAGACAAAAAGGTAAAAGTATATAAGTGTGATATGGAATATATTGACATGATTTGGGTTTGAGGTGAGAAATATGTTCGGAATACCAAATATGGCTATACGGCCCAGGTATGATATCTTATGGTATTTTTGTGGCATAGAGACAAGTATGTGTATGTACTGTAATATTTGGAAAGTTGTCTCCCTCGACATGTGTTTATGATTACTTCTGTGTACTTGAATTAGTTAATTTGTATTTGTGATTGAATGTTGTTTTAATTTATTTTGTGGTTTACAAAAGGTAACATGATAGGTTTAACATAAGTAAGCGAATTATTAGGAGATAGCAAGTAGACCTTGTTAATTAATATACTAGATTTGGAAAGGTCTAAAAATGCTATAAGTAATTGAGTAGGTTAATAAGTGGTAATGGATAGACTTAGCCGATCATAGAAAAGTGATAAAAGAGGTAGATGTGTTATAAAACTATATGGCAGCGTAGAATGGAACTGGATCGGGAAAAATCTGCTACTGACTGATTGCAATAGTGCTGCAGTGGGTACATTATCGCAGTAGTGGGATCACTGTAGCGGCTTGAGTATTTGCTGCAATGGAAAAAGGGAAAGGCATATTGAGATAAACCGATGGCTAGGATGGTAGGATAATTTTACAAACCTCGATGAGACTTAATAAAAGATAATGTAGTATTAAAGAGTGGTTGTACAAATGGAATCATTGTTGAATTTAGTAATATTGATTGTATGTTTACTATTACGCTGTTATGTTAACTAACCTTAGTCGGCCGGTGATGCCTACCTGTCATGACCCGAACGTAGATCTAGATTGAGACGCGAGACAAGTAACCCCGAGAGACTCCAAGTCGACCCATGGCATGAACATAACATCTAAACTCAACATGATGAAGTGGGAATTTAACATACATAATAGCGGAAGTCTGCAAATAAATACATATCTAGCTAAAACTGAATCAACAACGACAAGCTGATTTCTACATAATGTTTGAAAAGCCTCTAACATAACTGATGAGCTGATGGGATAGCACCCCCAACTAGTTCGACAAAGTCTGAAACTGAAAGAACATAATAAACTATAGATGACTAAACGTCCTTGAAGGATGAGGACTCACCAGCACCAGTTGGATAGGTCTGAGAGGGAAGCAGGGGCTAATGATGCAGTTGAGACTGATCCCTCGGACCTGTATCATGAAACGATATAGCATAGAGTATGCTGTCAGTATTTGGAATGTACTGAGTATGCAAGTTAAGTAAAAACGGACAGTTAAAATACATAAGAGTTCACAAGAGTAGACAGCGTGATCATAAAGTAAATATCATAATGTAAACATAAAGGCTTGAGGTTTTCAAAACATTCATAAATCAGTCATAATCATAATCATAGGAGAAAAGCTTCATTAAACATGACTTGAGCCAAAGTAATATAAACATAACCATGCATAAATCATGAGGAATAATGGGAGGACTCGTCTTAACCGACACCATCATGATAGACCCTTACATGATGCCCCACTGTTTCACCCAAGTGGTTAGGACCATCCCCATCTTGCTAGGAAAGGGGACGTGTGTGCGGGGTGATATCATAGGGATCCAATAATAAATATATATACCTACGGTGGCACGTAGTTTTGAGACCATGGGGTTTACCTAAACGTCGGGTCTACTCAATGCTAGACACAACTCCCAAAAACATGCACGTGAGGGGTCATATAGTAACCATAAAATCATTCATGAAGTTCATGGCCAAATAAACAATAAGATGATGGATCCCACTTGAAATACATGATTAGCCATGAATCAGGGCCCGTGAATCGGCCAAGAGTAATAAATCCATAAATCATGAAAACCATGCATACTTGTAAAACATTCTTGCTTAATATTCATAAATCCACGATGAGTACTTGAAGAGAAATCATAACATAAATCATAAACTTGATAAGATCAAAATCATAATAGAGTCGTAATTTGACTTTTCATGAAGATTGCATAACTGGGCATAATTTAATTAGAAGTTGAAACTGTAAATTAATAATCAAAATAATTATAAAATCTACCCAAAGATCATAAAACATACTTTGATACATGAAGAGAATTGACCCGTAGATAGATCATAGAGAATTTCACTAGAATTAGAATAAACCCCATAAGATCATGAAATTTGAGTCTAGATTAAAATCCATAGAATTGAGAAGAATCTAGGGCATGGGAATGAAAGGGACTCCCATTCATATCCTCACATACCTGGATAAATTGATTTCATACTCCCACTTGAAAGCCCAAAGGAAATTGGACAGAATTTGTTGAAATTCCTCAAACTTGATCTTCAAGGAAGGCTCTAGGTTGCATGCATGGAGTGGGGATACTTAGAATAGGTTTATCCCCTTTAAAACCCTGCTAACTGAGCTTAAAATGGTGTAGTTTAGAAACTTAGGGCTTAGGAATGATGAAAATACCCTTAATAAAAAACCTGGAAAATCTATACTGCCAGTGACCACAACTGGTCCAACGGATCGTTACAAGCTCCCACGAGTCATTGCTTCTCTCATTGTCTCATCCCTGTTTCCTATCTAAGGTATTATACAATGACTGGATAGGATGATTCGTTACAATCTCCAATGACTCATCGCTACCAGTCGTCGTCACTATTGCTCCTATCCTAGAGTTCCTCCCAACGGACACTTACAACGACTCATTGTTCCCAACAATGAGTCATCCCCTGACTTGTGCCAGCCTTCCTTGACCAATACCACCCTCACAATGGCTCGGTACACCAAACTATGGGTTGTTCCTAGACCCGTTACTCCCAAGTCCACTTCTGCAGCTTCTCACCACGGGTATAACCAACGGGTTGTTGGACCTACCAACAACTCGTACCATGAGTCGTTCTAGGCCAATTCTTCACCGCTTCTATCTTTTGAGAGTCCATATGTACACCCTCACTTGACACCACATGTCCCAAAAGGCCACTGAGTTCAACCATAATTCACATTTGTTGAACTTAACATACAACTAGCAACCCTAAGAGTCTGTAGCACTATCCTCAAATAAGCGGCATGCTCCTCCTCGCTCTGAGAGTATATGAGAATATCATCTATGAACACAATCATGAATATATCCAAATATGGCTTGAACACCCTATTCATCAAATCTATAAAAGTTGCAGGAGCATTCGTTTGTCCAAAACACTTAACTAAAACCTAATAGTGGCCATACCGAGTCCTGAAGGTTGTCTTCGGAATATCACTCCCCCAAACCCTGAGCTGATGGTATCCGAATATGAGCTCTATCTTTGAAAAGAATTTGGCACCCTGAAGCTGGTCAAACAAATCATCAATCCTAGGGAGAGGATACCTGTTCTTGATTGTGACCTTGTTCAATTGCCGATAATCAATACACATATGAAGAGAACTATCCTTCTTTCGGACAAAGAGAACTGGTGCACCCCATGTGGATTTGCTTGGTCTGATGAAACACTTGTCTAGAAGGTCCTTGAACTGCTCCTTCAACTCCTTTAGCTCGGTTGGAGCCATTCTATAAGGAGGAATAGATATAGGCTGCATATTGGGAAGAAGGTCAAGACCAAAATCGATCTCCCGCTCAGGAGGAATTCTTAGTAAATCATCTGGAAACACCTCTGGATACTCACACACTACAGGAACTGACTGGATAGTCAGGATTTAGGATGTAGCATCCTTAATCCTAACTAGATTGTACATGCAACCCTTAGAAATCATCTTTCTGGCCTTAAGGTAGGAAATGAAATGTCCTATAGGCACCGCTGAACTACCCTTCCACTCTAGGATGGGCTCCCCTAGAAATTTGAACTCTACCGCATGGATTCTACAATTAACTGAGGCATAACATGCATGTAGCCAATCCATGTTGAAGATAACATCAAAATCGACCATGGCTAACTTTACTGAATCTGCCGAGGTGACTTTCTGAAGGACTTTGAAAGGGAAATTTTTATATACCCGTCGAGCTATAACTGAATCACTAACTGGAGTAGAGACTGAGAAGGGTTCTGATAAGATTTCACGACTAACCCTGAAACTACTAGCAACATAGGGCGTCAGAAAATATAATGTAGCCCCTGGATCTAATAATGCATATACATCAAGGTGCAATACTCATAACATACCGGTAACCACATCTGGTGAAGTCTCTTGCTCCTGTCAAGATGCAAGGGCATAAAACCTATTCTAGTGTTGTCTACCACCTGCACTGGTGGACGCACCCTGTTGAGCTGGGTGTGCTGATGCTGCTTCTGAGTTGGGTGTGCTGATGTTGCTGCTGAGCTGGTAGCCTAAGTACGACCTCTACCATCACCCCGTCTGGCCAATGGACACTCCCGGTCCCTGTGCCCCGGTCTACCACACCCAAAATAGATATCTGACCAAATCAAGCACTCCCCTATATGATTCTTGCCACACTTTTCACAAGCCAAAAAAGTACGCTCTATCTGCATGTTACTCTGTCCCCTCGAACCTGAGGCTCTGCTCCTCTAATCACCTCGCGGCCTAGATGGTGCACTGGCCGATGATGGCGATGGAGCTAACGACCTATGATGAGACTGCTAGCGATGTCCACATCCCAATCTCTGCTGAGAGAGCCCATAATTGTCTGTCTTGGCCCTCTTGGCCTCTCTCTCTCTCAGATGCATCACCTCCATTTGCTGGGCGTACAAAACCATTTGGGGAAAATCAATGTCCCAATAAAGCATGGCGATCCTAGAATCCTTGTCCAGGTAGTCCACCACTCCATGTAAAAACCTGCTCACCCGACCTCTCTGATCAGCCATTAGCTCTGGTGCATACTTGGACAAACGAGTGAACTCCAAAGCATACTCCTGGACTGTCATGTTTACCTGCTTCAGGTTCACAAACACCACTGCTTTAATCTCCCTCATCTCACAAGGGAAGAACTGATCCAGAAATGCAGTATGAAACTCATCCCAACTAATAGGCCCCGCTCCAACTGCCCTGCTATCCTTCCATTTCCTGAACCAGATATGCGCGACCCCTTTCAACTGATACTAGGCTAGGTCTATGCACTCCTCCCCGGTCACTCCCATGATCTAAGTGATCTTCATCAATTCATCAATAAATTCATGTGGATCCTCGTCCACCTTCAATCCAAGGAACATCAGAGGGTTCATCCTTATAAAATCTCTGACTCTTGTTGTCGCCGCATTCCCGTTCTGAGGGACATGCGCTACCGCCTGTTGATTTACCTGGGTGGTCAAGGCCTAAGCTAGAATTTGAATGGCTGCCCTAAACTCAGTGTGGGCAGCTGGCTCAGGTATATGCTCCTCATAGGATGGTGGGGCTTGCTGGAGCCCATCTCCATTGCCATTCTCATGTCCATTTTCATTCCCGTTTCTTCTCCCATTGACTTAGCAAGGAGGCATGATTCTGCAAATGCGTATAGCACGAGTTAGAAGGATAGAGAGACATTTCATCGCACGACAAAGATCATGAAAGAAGGAAACATTTCCTAAACATCTCATAGCCTCTTCATCATAAGTGGGCGCACTTCACACCCATGAATAAGACTTTAGTCAACGCGGCTTTCAGACACCCTAGGATACTTCAAAACCTAATACTCTAATACCAAGTTTGTCACGACCGAACGTAGACTCGGATCGAGACACGAGAAAAAAAATCCCAAGAGGCTCCAAGTCGACCCATGGCATGAACATAACGTCTAAACTCAACATAATAAAGCGGGAGTTTACATACATAATAGCAAAAGTCTGCAAATAAATACTTATCTAGCTAAAATCGAATCAACAACGACAAGTTGATTTCTACATAATGTCTGAAAAGCCTCTAACATAACTGATGAGTTGATGGGATAGCACCCCTCACTAGCTTGACAAAGTCTAAAACTGAAAGAACATAATAAACTATAGATGATTGAACGTCCTCGAAGGATGAGGACTCACCAACACTAGCTGGACAGGTCTAAGAGGAAAGCAGGGGATAATGATACAGCTGAGACTGATCCCTCGGACCTGTATCATAAAACGATATAGTATAGAGTATGCGGTCAGTCCTTGTAAATACTGAATATGCAAGGTAAGTAAAAACAGACAGTTAAAATACATAAGAGTTGACAATAGTAGGACAACGTGATCATAAAGTAAATATCATAATGTAAACATAAGGGCTCAAGGTTTTCAAAATATTCATAAATCAGTCATAAGCATAATCATAGGAGAAAAGATTCATTAAACATGACTTGAACCAAAGTAACATAAATATAACCATGCATAAATCATGCGGAACAATAGGAGGACTCGTCTTAACTGACACCATCATGATAGAACCTTACATGATGCCCCATTATTTCGCCCAAGTGGTCAGGACCGCCCCACCTTGCCACGTAGGGGGACATGCGTCCGTGGTGATATCACAGGGATCCAATAATATATATATATATATACCTACGATGGCACGTAGTTTTGAGACCACGGGGTTTACCTGAACAATGGGTCTATTCAGTGCTAGACATTGCTCCCAAAAACATGCACGTGAGGGCTCATATAGTAACCATAAATTCATTCTTGAAGTTCATGGCCAAATAAATAATAACATTATGTATCCCACTTGAACTACATTATTAGCCATGAATAAGCATCCATTAATCGGCCAAGAGTCATAAATTCATAAATCATAAAAACCATGCATACTTGTAAACATTCTTACTTGATATTTATAAATCCATGATGAGTACTTGAAGAGAAATCATAACATAAATCATAAATAATAAATCATAAATTTGATAAGATCAAAATCATAATAGAGTCATAACTTGACTTTTCATGAAGATAGCATAATTGGGCATAATTTAATTAGAAATTGAAACTATAAATTAATAATCAAACTAATTATAAAATCTACCCAAAGACAATAAAACATACTTTGATACATGAAGGGAATTGACCTAAAGATAGATCACAAAGAATTTCACTAGAAATAGAATAAACCCCATTAGATCATGAAATTTGAATCTAGATTAAAATCCATAGAATTGAGAAGAATCTAGGGAATGGGACTGAAAGGGACTACCATTCATAGCCTCACATACCTGGGTAAATCGATTTCACACTCCCACTTGAAAGCCCAAAGGGAATTGGAGAGAATTTGTTGAAATTCCTCAAACTTGATCTTCAAGGAAGGCTCTAGGTTGCATACATGGAGTAGGGATACTTAGAATAGGTTTATCCCCTTTAAAACCCTATTAAATGAGCTTAAAACAGTGTAGTTTAGGACCAGATAGGACGTAAGAATGATGAAAATACTCTTAATGGAAAACCTAGAAAATTTGTACTGCCAATGACCACGACTAGTCCAACAGATCGTTACAAGCTCCCATGAGTCGTTGCTTCTCTCGTTGCCTCATCCCTATTTCCTGTATCAAGTCTTCTAACTCGATTAGATAGGATGAGTCATTATAAGCTCCAATGACTTTTCGTTGCCATCCATCATCACTACTGCTCCTATCCTGGAATTCCTCCCAATGGACACTTACAACGACTCGTTGTTCCCAACAACGAGTCATCCCCTGACTCTTGCTAGCCTTCCTTGACCAAGAATGTTACACCCTGTAAATTCTCGAAATGTAGATGGCCTATTCGCATGTTGGTTAAGAGTTTTAGAATGTCATACATGCTATAAAAAGGCCCGGGGAAAGATCGAACAAGCGCCAAGTCGGCGCATCGCATTCCGGGAATGCGACTTATAAATCGCATTCCATGAATGCGACTTATAGGTCCCAACTACATAAGCCCCTCCACTTCGGTTTTAAAGTTACATTTCATATAATTTCCAGTAAGGTCGAGGAAAAACATAGGGAGACGAGGTTTCTTGATAATTTCCTTCCGATTACGCCGTCAAACGCGGTCCAAACTCGAATTAATCCTAGATACCGAGGTATTAAGCAGCAAGGAGCATTCCTACGAATTTAGTTTCGTGAAATT
>JACEIK010000603.1:121523-140593 GCA_018107945.1 Datura stramonium
TATATGTATGTTATTTATTAGATTAATAAATAGTAGGACACCGCAGCAACAGGTGTGACTTTCATCCGCCTTTCAGTACAGATAAGCTCATTTCATATTTCGCCATCCCCGACAGTCTTAGCTACTTTCTGCTATTCAGAACTATCAGTACTATTGCTTTTCTTCAGTTATGTTCAATTTTTGCTTTGCATACTCGGTACCAGTGGTACTAACGCCCGTTTGGGGCGCTGCATTACTTGCCTGCAGGTACTCATAGACGAGGAGCCGATACCTCTTGATTCCAGCTAGCATATAGAGTTATCATCTCCTGTCATTCGGAGCTAGAAAGCTATAGGTTTATTTTTTTTCTTTTGTTGTACAGTATGGGTAGGTTGGGGCCCTGTCCCAACCATCTTATCAGTATTCTTAGAAGCTTGCAGATTGTGTATTCCCTGTGGTTACTTATACCAGTCGTGTGAGGTCGTGTGTATGTCCTAGCTTGTTTATGATGGCCGTGTGGGGCCTTATTCAGTTGGTAGTGGTGACCTTGGCGGTCACGTAGCAGTTTAGCTCATGTTTTCTTGATTCAATAGTAACTAGACAGCATGGTGGCTTTGTCTGGCCCATATAGGTTCCCTTATGTTGATGTGGTTCTAGTTAGTTGTGGTAGTTGTACAGGTGGCTATAGTCCTAGCCGGACGGGGGCTGTATTTACAGTCGTTATATAGCCCGTCGATTCCATGAATCAGCGTCAGATCCAGTCAGGCACCAGAAGTGCTTAGGCTCAGCAGTCTAGCAGTTTAGGTCCTAGTAGGGCACCAGGTGCCAGTCATACCCCCCAAGGCGGGGTGTGATAGCGGCATTCCTAGATAGATTCTTCCTTGGGGAGTTAAGGGAGGCTAAGGTTGCAGAGTTCATGAATTTGAAGCAGGGAAACAGGACGGTGGAGGAATATGCATTGGAGTTCACACGGTTGTTAAGATATGCTCCGGAGATGGTCGAGCCAAGGGCTTGCATGCTTAAGTTCGTGAACGGAGTATCAAATGTGGTCCTTAAGGAATGCAGGACTGCAATGCTCATAAAAGACATTGACCTCTCGAGCCTCATCATTCATGCCCAGTAGATTGAGGTAGAAAAGTTGAAAGACATGGAACGGGAGAATAAGCAGGCTAGGACTGGCCAATCAGATAATGGCCACCATAGGTCTGGTGGTAGTAGCCTCCCACAGTAGCATCAGGGGGATCTAACACCCACTTTAGCCAGCATCCCTACTTTCTAGTCCCATAAGGATCGGAAGGGTGGGGCATCTGGATCACAGTCCCAGAGTCACAGCGCAAGCAACCATTATCCAGCTTGCCATAAGTGTGGCAAGAACCATCCAGGGGAATGCTTTTAGGGCATAGAGGGTTTTTTTGGGTGTGGATAGCTAGGTCATCGGCTCAGAGAATATCCGTCAGTAGGACGGGGGAGATCACAGTCTACCACTTCGGCAGCTCAGTAGGTCGACCAACTCAGTAGGCCAACACTTCAAGTATGGAGGGCAGTCAGTGCCAAAACCACTTTTATGCTTTGTCCTCTCATCAAGATTAGTAAATCTCACCTGACGTGGTCACGGGTATGTTACGTCTCTTCCACCTAGAAGTCCCTACTAGATCTAGGAGTCATACATCATGCATGACTCCCTATGTATCTATCTAGTTTGAAATCAGTCCAGAAGCCCTCTCAAAACTATTCTCAATCTCTATCCCAATTGGTGAGCCAATTAGAGCCAGCCAGGTGTATAGAAACTGCCCAGTCTCAGTATTGAATAAGGTCATTCCAGCTGATCTAGTAGAGTTAGAAATGGTCGATTTCAATCTCATTCTGGGCATGGATTGGTTACACTCCGGTTATGCCTCAGTCAACTGCAGAACTAGAGTCGTCATATTTCAATTCCCTAATGAGACAGTTTTAGAGTGGATGGGCAGTAGTTCAACGCCTAAGGGTCGGTTTATTTCCTACCTTACGGAAAGAAAACTCATTATGAAAGGGTGGATTTATAATCTAGTTCGGGACAAATATTCTAGCTCAGAGACCCCAACTATCAAGTCAGTTCTAGTTGTCAGCGACTACCCTGATGTGTTTCCTAAAGATCTTCCCCGAGTCTCTCTCTCTCGAGAAATAGACTTTGGCATAGTCCTTCTTCCAGACACTCAGCCCATCTCCATACCTCCTTATAGAATGGCTCCAGCTGAGCTTAAGGAGTTGAAGGAGCAGTTAGAAGTCCTTCTTGATAAAGGTTTCATCAGGCCCAACATCTCTCCATGGGGTGCTCCAGTATTATTCGTGCAAAAGAAAGACGGTACACTCAGAATGTGTATCGATTACCTTCAATTAAACAAAGTCACAGTTAAGAACATATATTCCCTACCTAGGATTGATGATTTGTTCGATCAACTTTAGGGAGCCAGTTATTTCTCCAAGGTAGATCTCAGGTCGTGGTATCATCATCTTAGAGTCAGATGTGACATACCGAAAATAGCCTTCAGAACTCAGTATTGTCACTATGAATTTATGGCTACGTCCTTCGGACGAATGAATGCTCCTGTAGCTTTCATGGACATGATGAATAGAGTTTTCAAGTCGTATCTAGACATGTTCGTCATTACGTTCATTGAGGACATCCTTGTGTACTCCATAAATGAGGAAGAACATGCTAACCATCTGAGGATAGTGCTACAAACGCTCAGAGACGGCCAGTTGTTCGCTAAATTAAGGAAATGTGAATTCTGGTTGAAGTCTGTGACTTTCCTTGGTCACATGGTGTCAAGTGAGGGTATTCCCATAGGTTCTCAAAAGATAACAGTGGTGAAAGACTGGTCAAGACCTACTTCCCCAACCGAAATCAAAAGTTTCTTGGGTCTTTTCGGTTATTACAAACGTTTTGTGGAAGGATTTTCCTCTATTGTATCTCCTTTGACTAGGTTACAGAAAAAGGTGAAGTTTCAATGGTTAGATGCGTGTTAGAAAAGTTTCCAGGAGTTAAAGACTCGACTCATTACCACTCCGATTTTAGCCTTACCGGAAGGAACAGATGGGTTCATAGTATATTGTGATGCTTCCAGAGTGGGACTCGGTTGCGTTCTGATGTAGCGGGGTAAGGTGATAGTTTACGCCTCTAGACAGCTCAAGGTTCATGAAAAGAACAATCCGACTCATGACCTTGAGTTGGCAGCAATGGTGTTTACATTTAAAATATGGAGGCATTACCTTTACGGGGCTCACGTGGATGTTTTCACCGATCACAAGAGCCTTCAGTATGTGTTTAGTCAGAAAGACTTGAATCTTCGTCAAAGAAGGTGGGACCCTATAGGATTCAAAGGAGAATTAGCAGTGTGGAAAATGAGTTAGAACTACCTCTAGAGTTAGCATCTGTGCACCCATTCTTCCATGTGTCACTATTGAAGAAGTGCATCGGTGATGCGACTTTAGTTGTGCCACTGGATAGTATGGAAGTGAAAGATAGTCTCTCTTATGAAGAGGTCCTAGTTCAGATCCTAGACCGTCAAGTTCGTAAGCTGAGAAACAAGGAAGTCTCTTTGGTGAAATTCTTGTGTAGGAACCAACTAGTTGAGGGAGCCACATGGGAGGCAAAAGCAGACATGATGGTCAAATACCCTCATTTATTCCCTTCTAGTTCAGTTCCAACATCAGGTACCAAATTTCTCCACAATACTCTATTTAGTTCCGTACTCATCAGCTCTACTTAGGTTTTTAAGGTGCATTCAAATTGCATCAACTCTGTTAGTGTGGTTAAATCAGTTCAGAGTCAGTTATTCTTTTAGGAATCAGTTCATAATCTCTGTATGGGAATTTCAGCTTTTTTCTCAATTTTCTAGTAGTTTTAGCCTTCATTCGAGGATGAATGATCCCAAGGGGGAGATATTGTAACACCCCGATACTTTCCTAGACCAAACTCAGACCTTGCAAGAAAAATTCAAAAGAAACCAAAAATTTTACCTCAGAACGACGAAGACAATGAGTCGTGGTCAGCTCCAATGACTCGTTGTCTGAGTCGTGGTCAACCCTACCTTGGTCCTTCAGGAACTAACTGGACAAGGAACAACCCATTGTGAGAAACAATGACTCATCCTGTCACTTGTTGGTCCCCAACTCAGAACTCCCTTTTCCATGAACCCACGACTCAACCAATAAGTCATCGTGTGATACAACTACTCGTGGTGTGAGTCGTTAGTTAGGACTCTCATATATCTCCTTCAGTGACAATGAGTGGAAACAATGAACCATTGTATCACACAACGAGTCATTGTAACCACCTGTGGTGACAAGTTCAGGGATCCTAAGAATTTTTCTAGTGGAGGTTATGACTCGATACAATGACCTATTGGGTCTACCAACGAGTCATTCTGTTGCTCATGTAAGGCTTCCCAGATTTTCTTGCTAGTGGCCACGGGAGGTACCAACAACCCATTCGTTCATCCAATGAGTCATGATCACTCTCGTTGCCAGTTCTAATAAGCCAAAAATCTAGGCACCAGGACCAACGACTAGTCCCAACGAGTCGTGGTCTCAACCAATGACTCATTGAGTGACCCGATGGTCCCTGTCGGCAGTTTTTTCAGATTTTTCCCCAGGGATATTTTAGTAATTTCTCACCTTTTTAATTCCTAAACTACTTTATTTTGGGTTATTTTCACGAAACCCGACAATATACTTCACTCCTCTCATTCCCTCAGAAGTTAGATCGTAAAACTCTCTCAGAAAAACTCAGAGCAAGAGCTAGGGCATTTGATTTTCTTCTCAGATTCTCAAGGGAGTTTCTCTAAGATTTCTTCACCAGGTATATGGGAATTCAACAAGGGAATTGTTCTTCCCTTGTGTCCCCAAAACCATTCCCTAATCTTCTATCAGTTATAGCCCTAAGGTTTGGAAATTTAGAAAGTTTTCAGATAGAACTCAATAAATTTCGGGTGGAATATTATCCATGCTATTAGCTGCTATATTTTCCCAATTTCTTAGAAATCATGTGGGAACTAGTTTCTTGTAAAATATTTTATCCCTAGCTTTTGAATACAGTAAGTTAGAGTCTTGCATAACTGAGTGATTATTCATGTTGCTTGATTCTATCAGTGTTGAGATTCCCATATTGTTAATATTAGTTGAAATCTCAGTCAGTTGCATGCTAGGCCAGTTTCAGTAAGAATGTTAGCATGTTCAGTATTTTCAAAAATGTCAGCTGATCAGTTTGACTATAGTCTTTTTTAAGGTGTCAGTGGTGCCTCCCAATTATTAGTTATTAGACTGAGATATCAGTTATTAGATTTGAATTTGTTCTTTAGACGGTTACGACGCTTCTAGATAAGCAGCTCTAACCAGTCTTAGAACACCAGTTACAGAATCTGGTCTGATAAGACTCTCAGGGTACTCCAGATAAGCATCCCTGACTTAGTCTTAGACCCCATTTTTTAGCTATCAGCTTAGTAGTCAGCCTAGGACTATCCAGTGGGAGTAGGACTTAGCACCAAGCAGATTGGGGCTCCAGTGCACCCAGGTTCCCAGAACTACATTGCCACCATAGGTAATTTTATTGGCCCTATGGCCCCATATTTGTGATCACCCAACTCATGCCTTTATATCCTGGCAAGGTATATTGGGTCCTACCGATGGGGTGTATACATTGGACTCCACGTTTAGATCACGTGGTTATATTCGATTTTAGACTCTCCCACTAGTCAATACAGTTTCAGTTTAGCTCAACTCAGTACAGTTTCAGTGTAGCTCAGCTCAGTAAAGTTTCAAATTTACTCAATTCACTTCAGCTCAGTATAGTTAGCCAGATCAGTATTTTAGATTTAAGGCATGTCTATGACCATCAGTCAGGGTCATTATTGACCGTCTCAACTATATTTCAGTTGTTCAAATTTCAGTATCTCAGTTGGTCATTACAGTTTAGTTAGTTGTTCTTCATGTTTATATTTTCTCTCACTTACTCAGTACATTCAAAGTATTAATGCATACCTTCTATGTTGTACCATATCATGATACAGGCGCAAGTTCTCAGCCTCAGCATCGTTAGGCAATTTCCTTCCGGTGATATCAGTAGCTGCAGTTGGTGAGTCCTCATCTTTCGAGGACGATATTTATTATTTAGTTATTTCTTTCAGTCAGATTTTAGAGTTAGCTGGGGGCTTGTCCCAACAACTCATCATTTGTAGATGGCTTTCAGACATAGACTCAAACATTCAGTTTTGCTTTTAGATGTATGAACTTTTATCATATTAGCTTTTTAAATTGTTTTACTAATTAAGTTTATGTTATGATTACTCAGATTACCAGTGTTATGATAGACCATGGGTTGGCTTGGGGTTACTTGTGACTCCAAGTACTGTGTCTTGTCCAGGGTATAGACTCGAGTCGTGACACCTATTTCGGTTAGGATAAAAAAACCTATTCTCTCAACAAGGGCTTAATAAAAATGCCTAAAAACACAAAATATACTTTTGGAAAAAGAAGAGGAGCTTGGAGGTAAAGATTCATCCTCCATAGTTAGGGCTTTTCACAAGAACTCAGGAATCGATACCAGCAAGAAATTGGGAACGTCTTGATGATGGCTTGGCGCTCATGTAGGCTATGTCTTACTCACTCTTGTGTTAGACTTTGATTAGCTAAACATATACGTGTGTATGGTTGATATTCTTTTGATGGGTAAGATTGAAACTTAAATGACTTGTTGTCGATTAATTGAGACCGTTGTGATTCTGAGGATGAATAGATCAAAAAAAGGGAGTGGTATCCCCATAATAAGAAAACCCCTAGAGTAAAGGGTGCAATAATAATTATCCCATGCCTAAGGGTGTATGTTGGACTGAATCAATTGTGTGGGACTGAATTATAGGGTCATTCTTTTGAAATTGAAATCTTGGACAGTTGATTATGTAAACATGCTTATAATATGTAATAAATGAATGATTAATTTGTTAGGGTTATTATGGGACGTGAGTTGAAACCCGAGAATTAGGATTGCTATATTTTTGGTAATGACTTGAATGTGTTGTGGTTAATATTGCATTGTCTGGATTGATGAATATTGTTCGTGTTGATGGTTACACTATGAAATTGTTAACTGTTGAAATAAATTTGATGTGATGTTACCATCATTGTGATGGGCATGATAGAGAATGAGACACTATATAGGGAAGACATAATTCAGGGAAGAAGTCGGAAGAAGACCGGTCGCAGTACTGCCAATAGTACCATTGTTGCGGGTATCGTACCACTGTAGCGAGACCATTATGGTAGCAGTAATGTCGTTGCAGCAGAGCCCAAACCAGCGAGCTAGCCAAGTTTTAATTCCTTGTGATGTAGTAATATAACTGATATTATTACTATTTGGGCATGAGATTGAGTTCAATATTATGCATGTGATTGTACTCGTTGATATGCCTATGTAACTTTTGTCGTGTGTGGTTTATTATCTGTTTGGCTATGTAGTGCATCTTGAGATTGAGGGGCGAGTTGGTATCAAATGAATGTGTGACTAAGATGATGGATGATATAGAAGGGAAACCATTGGTATGATGAATGTGAGGCCTGGGGTTAGAGGTAAGGAACTCGGATGCATAGGTTAGTACGATCAGACTCCGAATGAGGATTGGATACTTGAGTGGATCATGCCTGAGGTGAGCATCTAGGCGAGCGGTATGAGAAAGTACACAGATAGGTATGGCTAAAAGATCATGCGGTTGGGTGTACGGAAATGAATACATAGACAAGTATGATAACGGACTCATACGGCTGGGTGTACAGTACATGAATTTCTAGAGTCCCCTGCAGTTCATAAATAGGAGGGCAAGCATAAGACCCTCTGGCATGTGTATATAGTGATGTGACGGAGGCGTGTGCCCAGCATATCATCGAATGAATGATTATGAGACAGATATTGTGTGAGTATGGTTTAATTATACATACGGCTGCAGAGACAAAATGGTAAAGGTATATAAGTATGATATGGAATATATTGACATGATTCATGTTTGAGGTGAGAAATATGTTTGGAATATAATATCTTGTGGTATTTTCATGGTATGGAGACAGGTATGTGTATGTACTTTAATATTTGGAAAGTTGACTCCCACGACATGTGTTGATGATTACTTGTGTGTACTTTAATTAGTTAGTTTGTATTTGTGATTTAATATTGTTTTAATTGATTTTGTGGATTATGAAAGGTAATATGATAGGTTTAACATAAGTTAGCAAATTACCGGGAGATGGCGAGTAGACCTTGTTAATTAATGTACTAGATTTAGAAAGGTCTGAAAATGTTGTAAGTAATTAAGTAGGTTATTAAGTGGTAATGGATGGACTTATTCGATCATAGGAAAGTTATAAAAGAGGTAGATGTGTTACAAAACTATATGGTGGCATAGAATGGAACAGGATCAGGAAAAATCGGCTACTGACTGATCGCAATAGCGCTGCAGGGGGTACATTGCCGCAGCAGTGGGATCACTATAGGGGCTTGAGTCTTTGCTGCAGTGGAAAATGGGAGAGGTAGATTGAGATAAGATGATGGCTAGGATGGTAGGTTAATTTCACAAACCTTGACAAGACTTAAGAAAAGATAATGTAGTATTCAAAGTTATTGAGTGGTTGTATAAATATAATGATTGTTGAATTTAGTAACATTGATTGTATGTTGACTATTTTAATGTTGTGTAAACTAACCTTAGTCGGCCGATGATACCTACTGGTACGTGTCGTGTAATGATACTACCTTGCTATGCCCTTTTGGTGTAGGCCATGGTAAGTTGAAGTTCCTTGATTGCCATGGAGTACTCAGCATCAACTTTCATGTCCTTCTCAGAAAAAGTTGTCTTTTTTATCTCATCATTTATTCTATTAAAGCTCTTATACCTGTCGAGACCAGACCTTGAGAGAGTCATGGTTTTGGGAAGTTTGTATTTTTATTTTTATTTTGAGTTATTGTTGATTAATGAAAAGTAATGAGAAATTTGGGTAATAATGGTAATGTTCCGCAAGGATTCTCCTATCGAGTACAGTCGATGTAGGTGCCCGCACGGCCCACCTATTTGGGGTCGTGACAATTAGGGTGAACTAACAACATAATATAATTGAAGTTAAGCACACCAGGCAGTATGATCGTTATGATCCTTTCATAATTACACAAAATGCTAAGCAGGTGTTTTATGCTTCATATCCTCAGCGTAGAGATAAGGCTGATTGGTAGGTGGTTATAAAGACCATGCCCATGAGTAGAATTGAGATTGATAATATGTTACATGTTGCTACCAAAATAATTTGGCAGTTGTTCATCAAACTGTGGATGCTGGGTTAGAACAAAGTTTAGAACATTCTGAACATATATTAGAAGAAGTTTCTGATGTTGAGGTAATTGAAATTGCAAAAGTTGAGGATGAATCAGATAATGATAATGAACCAAGAAAAGGATAAGAATCAAATGATGATTATGAAACAAGGGAGGAGGAATAAAGGGAGAATGACGGAAATAAAACAAGCGAGGAGGAAGAATGGGATAATGACGATTAGCAAGTTGGTTTATTTCTTTTAAGTAATTATTATATTTAATACTTGTATTATTTTTTAATTAAATATTCTAATGTAAATTTGTAAGAAGATGTCGTCAGGTGATGTTGATCAAGGTCATAGTAGTTGGGTAGTAAATCAAGTAAGAGTAGTATAAAAACACACAGGAGACCACTAGATTCTAGCATTTCTTCGAGTGGTCTTTCATCTACTCCACATACATATTTTTCTTCACCTTTTTATTATGTCCCTTATAGAACTGTGCATCCGGTATATTTTTATGTTCCTCCATTTCCTACTACTTCTCACACTTTCATGCCTACACCTGGCATTCTTCCACTATGGGAAACTCAACGTATTCATCATCCGGTACTCGCTCCCCGAGTGGATCATCTCCTTGTTTGTCCAGCTCGAGACTCAGAGATAGCAGCTCTGAGTTAGACTCATAGGGTACTTATAGTACTCCACTCTTGACCCAGTCATATAGAGTACTGACACCATCATCGGCATTGGAACCGGCACCGACAAATATAGAGCCACAACCAGGAGATACAGATATTCTCAGTAGAGTGGTGATTATGCATGATGGATCTGGAGGCTTTATGATAGGCCTTAATCTTGGGTGAAATACCACATTGGATACGATAGGGCATGTCTAATTAGTTTAAGGTGTACAAATTAATTATTATTTGGTAAAATTCCTCTTTGACTACTGATATTATATATCATCTAACACAATTGATCATTTGATTGCAGACATTATGTACTTGGCTTCCTCAGCACGATATGACAATAGCCACAAACTTCAAGAGGAAGGGAACCTTCAGGATGTCCAATTAGTTTAGCGATGCCACATTAAAGAACAAAAATCCTGATTGGATACTACCTCATCTTTACGAGGCCCGTCAGAGATATTGGAGCAAACTAGAATTTAAGGCAAAGTATGAACAAGCAAAAAAGACCAGGAGGGAAGGGAAAGGTAGATCGTTGCACACTGGGGGTGCAAAGAACCAAGGGACGATAGCTAGAGAAATGGTAAGTAATTATTATATTTAATACTTATATAAATTTTATTAAATTTTATATATTGGCTAACTTTGATTACATTTTGTTTTCAAGCCAAAAAATTGGAACGCGACCTGACTTAGGAGGAGCTATTTCGGGCTACCCACATAAGAAAGAAGAAGAACGAGTCGTATTCGGACACATGGGTCGAGAAAATAGCTGAACAAGCCTTTTCCAGTCCATACAACTTATATATAAATAGTAATATNCATACAACTTATATATAAATAGTAATATGTTACGTTTAATTTGAACAACCATATTATACTCACTTTTCTTTTTAATTATGCAGATGAATTATCAATGACTCCTATTTGAGTACAGTCAAACTCATGAAGCCCAAGGTTGAGTGACCCAACCTCCGCCGGGGGTCGCTGCCCAAATTTGGACACAAGAGGTGGCCGGGAGAGACAAAAGGGGACTCTACGGTCTAGGATCTAGGGACCCGGTTCAACAGATTCAGTCCAGACTGGAAAGTATTGGCTCTTCTAGTCAGGCCAAGGCGGTTGATGGTGTTCAGATTACTGCTATGTTGCAGAAGATTGAACACCTTACACGTGCCTTGGCAGATGCCGAGGCAAGACACATTGCAGAGGGTAGGACTTTGTGTCATACCGTCGAGGCTTTCAAGACACAAGTGAATAGCATCCTTTCTAGTGGAGTCCATAGACAACATGCCCATTCTCCTCGTACCTCATTTAAAGATGAGGGTTCGACTGATGATGAAAATGTCGAAGATGTCACGTCCTAAAATACTCCCTAGACGTGACTTGCACCCGCTAACACCACCACCAGGCGAACCTATTTTTCCAAACACTTAACCCTTTTCTATAAGAATTGAAATACAATATATGCAACTCCAAACACATCAATAGTCATAAAAATAAAATGATTATCCAACCAAAATCAAGTCTCAATTTATAAGAAAGCACACGACCATTAAAGTAGTGTATCTCTAGTCCAAATCCCACACTAAGACCATGGAGCATCTACTAGAGTTACATGAGTTTAGTTGTTGGGCATGCAAACCCCAAGAAAAGAAAAAAAATATATATATATATATAAAGAGTAGATAAAGCTGAAACGATAGCCTCCACGAATCGATGCGAAGGCCCTCAGCAACAGAATCTACGCGAATGGACTCGTCAGCCACTAGTCTCACCTCCCGTACCAGAATCTTTGTAGACATGCAAGTAAGGAGTGAGCTATATATAAATATAACTCAGTAATATCCTTGACCTGCCACTTTAATACCCCTGGAACAAGTGTTAGAAAATGCAACCACAACGAGCACAAAAAAATAATATGCACAACAACATATTTCCAAAATATAAAACTAAGTAAATTCCAAACAAATGTTCAACAAGATCACTATATAAATAGATATNATATCAACGCAACTCACACTCAACACTTGTCAAACGCCAGTGAAAGAGATCAACCTAACACCCCGACAACCCTCAGCAGCATATAATGCGCCAATAGTATACTATGGCAGCAAGTATAAGGCCCCTAACATGCTAAGGTAGCACATGTATTCCCCTAGTAACTATATCACGGCAGCGAAGGAAGTATATCCAACGCCCCAATTCCGTGGTATGAGACCACGCCACAACACAAATCAATTGTGAAATAATTTCCTTAAAAATATATTTTTCTCAAAGTAACATATATGCGGTTGGTGAAAGACCATCGATTCTTCCAAGTACACGCTTGTCCCAACACATGGACCAGGAGGACAAAACATAATTTTTTTAAAAAAAAAATAGGTTTAAAAATCAAGCACCAAAGCTTAAAGTCTCAATTACATCGAATTTACAACTCAAGCACACTTTTCAATATTTCAGAACTATGCTCTCAGGTATTCGGATTACATCAAAATACACAAAAATGGATTTAGAATGGTCAAACACCCTTCGGTAGAAGTTTGCTTAATTTTTAACAAAAGTCAAATTTGCGGTCAAAGGTTTGACCGAAAAAGTCAATTCTAGTCAACGGGGCAGAATTCTTAAACTATGACCACCAACATATTCTCCTTGATGAGAGGATTTCAGAACATTAATCAAAATTGAATTTTGATAATGTTTGCCCTTTTAAATTGATGATTTAGGTTGAAGAACCCCAGGGCTAAACTTTCTCAATTCTTCAAAATTTCTCCATGTTCTATCCTATAAACTTTCTTATAATCGCGTAATAAACTCAAGAAAAAGATTAAGATCATTACCTTTATACTTTGTATCGAAAATCCTTATTTTTCTCTCCTCTTTTATTCTCTTTTCTCTTCCTTTCTTCCCTCCTCTTCTGCGTTATAATTTTTTTTCCTGATGCGTTTCTTTTTTTTCCGGCAGAAATAATGTTTTATTTTTCTTGTTCAATTGGGCTTTGGCATTTATATTATTATNATTATAAATTATATTAAATTATTATTTTTTTTTCTTTTATTGCACAATTACTAATTAGCCCTTTATTAAATTAGGGTTATTACATTCTCCCCTTCTAAAAATAACGTTCGTCCGCGAACGGGCTTAGAATCATACCTATAGTGTCAAATAGGTGAGGATATCTATCTCGCATATCTACCTCGGACTCTCAAGTAGCCTCCTCGGTTGGATGATTGCACCATAACACTTTAACGGAAGCCACCTTCTTGGACCTCAATTATCGCACTTTCCTATCAGTAATAGATATTGGACCTTCCTCATAAGTCAAATTCTCATCAAGTTCACATCCTCCGGCTGGATCTTATCACTATCATCATGAACATATCCTCTAAGCATGGACACGTGAAACACAGGATAAACAGCGGACAATCCCAGAGGTAAGGCAAGTCTATACGCCATCAACCCAATCCGATCCAAAATCCCATAAGGACCAATATACCTAGGACTTAACTTACCTTTCCGGACAAATCTCATAACTCCTTTAATAGGGGAAACTTTTAGAAAGACTTTCTAAACCTTCATGAACTCCATATCACGGACTTTTTTATCTGCATAGGACTTTTGTCTGCTTTGTGCTGTCTTAAGAAGTTCTCGTATCAATGCAAATTTCTCCAAATCTTGCGTAACTAGATCTAGACCTAATAATTGTGCTTCACCAGATTCAAACCATCCAACTGGAGAACGACACTTGTGACCATATAGAGCCTCAAACGGGGTCATCTATATAATCAATTGGTAGTTGTTATTATAAGCAAACTCTGTCAAAGCCAATTAATCTACCCAATGGCCACCAAAATCGATTGCACAAGCCCTAAGCATGTCCTCCAAGATCTAAATAACCCGTTTAGACTGTCCGTCGATTTGCGGATGAAAAGATGTACTCAACTCGACTTGCGAACCCAATGACTTCTGAAAAGACTTCCAAAACTCAGTAGTGAATTGTGCACCTCGATCAGATATTATTGAAATAAGCACACCATGAAGCCGAACTATCTTACGAAGGTAAATATCTGCTAACTGCTTTGCAGTATGAGTAACCTATACTAGAATGAAATGTGCTGACTTTGTGAGTCTGTCCACAATCACCCAAACTGAGTCGTGTTTCTTAAAAGTACTTGGCAACCCAACAACAAAATCCATAGTAATTCTCTCCCACTTCCACTCTGGGATAATCAAGTTTTGCATTACTCCCCAAGATTTTTGATGTTCATACTTGACTTGTTGAAAATTTAAGCAACTAGTCACATGCTTTAAAATACCAACCTTCATACCCTTCCACCAATACAATCCATGCAAGTCTTGATACATTTTTGTAGAACCTAGGTGAATGGAGTATCGTGAACTATGAGCCTCTTCAAGAATCATCTATTTCACATCAACCACAATGGGAATACACAATCTACCATGTCGACGAAGCACGCCTTCACCATTAATAGAGAATGACTTAACTCCCTTATCCTGCACTCGATCTCGTAGTCTAGCAAGGTAGGGATCTTCATATTGGTGAGTCTTGACTTGTCCAACTAAGGACAAATGTACCACCATACCCGCTGGTAACTTTCCCGGCACTGTATGATCAATTCAAACTCCCCGATTGGCCAATGCCTGAATATCCATAACCATAGATCGCTTTTCAATAGTGAATCGGGCCAAACTACCAATAGACTTTCTACTCAAGGCGTCCTCCACCACATTCGCCTTCCCAGGGTTATACAAAATGGTAAGATCATAATCTTTAAGTAACTCTAACCATCATCGTTGTCTCAGATTCAAATCTTTTTGCTTGAATATGTATTGTAGACTCTTATGATCAGTATAGATTTCACATGGCTCACCATAAAGATAGTGACACCCGATCTTTAGTGCAAATACGACTGCGGCCAATTCCAAGTCGTGAGTCGGATAATTCTTCTCATGAATCTTTAGTTGTCGAGATGCATATGCCACCACTTTACCATTCTACATTAAGACACAACCCAATCCGACTCGTGATGCATCACAATAAATGGTAAACCCCTTCTCATGAATCATTAGTTGTCGAGATACATATGCCACCACTTTACCATTCTGCATTAAGACACATCCCAATCCGACTCGAGATGCATCACAATAAATGGTGAAACCACCCTCCGCTATAGGTAACGTCAAAATCGGAGCCATAGTCAATGTGGTCTTTAATTTCTAAAAACCTTATTCACATCCATCAAACCATTGGAATACCACACCTTTCTGAGTTAAATGTGTCAATGGAGCGGCTATCTTTGAGAAGCCCTCCATAAACCTTCTGTAATATCCATCTAGTCCTAAGAAGCTGCATATCTCTGTAGGAGTACTGGGTCAAGGCCAATCTCGAACCGCTTCAATCTTCCTTGGATCAACTCGGATTCCATCCCATGACACTACGTGTCCCAAAAAGGACAATGTGCCCAACCATAACTCACATTTTGAGAACTTGGCATAAAGCGTTCGTTCTCTAGGTGTTTGTAATACAACTCTCAGGTGTTGTTCATGTTCTGCCTCACTCCGAGAGTAGACCAGAATTCCATCAATGAACACAATCACAAAACGGTCAAAGTATGGTTTGAATACCCTATTCATGAGGTCCATAAATGTTGCATGTGCATTATCAACCCGAAAGACATCACCAAAAATTCAAAGTGCCCATATCTGGTCCGAAAAAGTTGTCTTAGAGATATCTTCGGTCTTGATTCTCAGCTGATGGTAACCTGATTTCAAGTCAAACTTGGAAAAGTGAGTAGCACCTTATAGCTGATCGAATAAATCATCAATATGAGGCAACAGATATTTATTCTTGATCGTCGCCTTATTCGACTGTCTGTAATTAATGCACATTCTCATTGTACCATCTTTATTTTTCACAAATAACACAGGTGCACCCCAAGGCAATACACTAGGCCTATTGAACCCCTTATCAAGTAGCTCTTGGAGTTGAACCTTCAGTTCTCTCAACTTAGCTGGATCCATACAGTGTGGAGGAATAGAAATAGGTTGAGTTCCTGGGACTAAATCAATGTTGAACTCAATTTCTCTTATTGGGGCTAGCCCTGGCAAATCTTCTAGAAATACATCTACAAATTCTCGAACAATAGGAACACTGTCAATAGTACATTCTCCGCTCAAGTATCATGAAGGGTCGCAATAAAACCCAAACACCCATGATTAATCATTCGGTGTGCCTTTACATAAGATATTATCTTTCCTTGGATCACAGGAGTCGAGCCTTTCCACACCAAAGGTGGTTCTCTATGAAAATTAAAATGTATAAGCTTAGCATAGAAATCAACCAAAGCATAACATGATGACAACCAATCCATACCCATAATCACATCAAAGTCAGACATAGGTAACTCTAGTAGATCAACTACGTTGTCCCTATCTTGAACAAATATCACACAGTCTCTATAAACTCTATCCACTACCAAAGTCTCCCCCACTGGGATCATAACCATATATGGCACAATAAGAGACTCAACTCTTTGTTCAAAGAATATAGCAAAAGATGGAGATACATACGAATATGTAGAACAAGGATTAATAAGAGCATATGCCCCATGAGAATTGACAATGATAATACCTGTGACTACTGCATTAGATGCCTCGATATCCTGTTTGGCCATAGTGAAGAATCTCAGTGGTCCACCTGCTCCCTGAGCAACATGTGCACCTTGTCGACCATGTCCACGAGCACCCTCTTGAGCGGCCCTAGTTGGCTGAGCCTGAGCAGGTGTACATGTAGCAGTTCCCTGCAAATGTGTCATAGCCTGAAAAGTACCAGAGTTCCCATTAGGATAATATTTAGCAATATTCCCCTTTTCACCACAAGTAAAACAAGGACCAACAACCCCATAACAACGACCACCATGATGCCTACCACAATTAGGACACTTCTGATGTGGACTTGACTAATATGAGCTGTTACCCTTTCTCTGCATCTGTTGTTGACCCTGTCTAGCTGGATTATCACCTCTCAAAGACTGTACCACTGACTCAGACTGCGTAAACCTGGATTGCCCACGATGATGGCCATTCTTGCCCCTAGATGGAGCACCACTGAATACGCCCGTGTTGTGTGCCCTTTTTCTCTCTCACTCAGCTCTTTACATTTCTACATAGGACTCACAACGAAGGTCAGTGTCAACTACATCTGAATAGGTGCCACTTCGCGCATCTCGTACCACAGAATGACGAAACGATGCTCAAGTCCATCCACGAAAGATCTCACCTTCTCCCTTGGGTCTTCAACTAAAACTGGAACATACCTAGATAATTCAGTGAACTTAGCCTCATACTCTGTAACTTTCATAGCTCCCTGGCGTAGGTTATTAAACTGACGTCTTATGTCATCTTGTTTGCTCAAGGGAATGAACCTGTCCTTAAACATTGTTGAAAACTCTGACCAAGTGATACATGGTAACCCTTCTTGTCTGCCTCTCTGAACTGAAGTCCACCATGCCTCTGTAGACCTTGAGAATAGGAAAGTGGTAATTCTACACCTCGAGTCTCTTTCAACCCTAATATAGTCAGTGTCTTTTCACAATGATAAATGAACTTTTGAGGTTCTATAGAAGTTGGCGTTGTATCGAACTCTGGTGGCTTACGATCCATGAAATTCTTAAGATCTTTGGATTGCCCAGTAGTTACAACTGTGAACAATCGGCTGAGGGGTCAATTGGGGTGTCTGTGTAGCTGCAACATTCAACTGAACTTGTGTTTGCGCTTGTGAATTCATTTGTGGAACTGGAAGTCTACCATGATTAGGCACCAATGCCTCTAACACATTCAACAATCTCATTACTACATTTGTAGGCAAGGAAACGGTAGGTACAACAGTTTGCACTGTCAATAGAGCATCTTGAACAACCTATTCTTGTACTCGCTCCGGAGCAGCAACTCGGGGCTAACCCCCATTCGCAATTTCTGGCTGAGGATTGTTCGGTGCCCTAGTTTGAGCCCTTGTTTGATGGGCCGTAGATCGACTACAACTAGAGGTAGTACCATGGCCCGCACCCCGTCCAACTGGTGCCTTTGATCGACTAGAAGATGAAGACGCACATTTCTTAGCCATCTGCAAAATAAATATTTCAAGATTAGACTTGAATCAATTCAACACATGAATAAAGAATGAAAGAAGGGAAAACATCCTAAATGTTCGGTAGCCTTGAGGTCATAAGTATGGGTTCCTACATACCCATGAATAAGACTTTACTAAATACTGCTCCATGACCCGAGACTTAAAGTCTAAGCTCTGATACCAACTTTGTCACGTCCCAAAATACCCCCTAGACGTGACTGGCACCTGCTAATACCACCGCCAGGTGAACCTATTTTTCCAAACACTTAACCCTTTTCTATAAGAATTGAAATATAATATATGCAACTCCAAACACATCAATAGTCATAAAAATGAAATGAATATCCAACCAAAATCAAGTCTCAATTTATAAGAAAGCACACGATCGATTAAGTAATATATCTCTAGTCCAAATCCCACACTAAGACCATGGAGCATCTATTAGAGTTACATGAGTTTAGCTGTCGGGCATGAAAACCCCAAGAAAAGAAAATATATATAAAGAGTAGATAAAGTTGAAACGATATCATCCACAAATCGATGCGAAGACTCACCTCAGCAACATAATCGATGCGAAGACTCACCTCAGCAACAGAATCTGCGTGAACGAACTCGTCAACCACTAGTCTCACCTCCCGTAATAGAATCTGCGTAGACATGAAAGTAAGAAGTGAGATATATATAAATATAACTTAGTAAGATCCTCGACCTGCCACTTTAATACCCCTGGAACAAGTGTTAGAAAATGCAACCACAACGAGCACTAAAAAATAATATGCAAAACAACATATTTCAAAAATATAAAACTCAATAAGTCCAAATAAATATTCAAGAAGATCACTATATATATATATATATAGATATATATATCTCAAGGCAACTCACACTCAGCACTTGTCAAACGACAGTAAAAGAGATCAACCTAA
>JACEIK010000603.1:155471-197483 GCA_018107945.1 Datura stramonium
ATACAGCATTAAAAAGAGGGAGTAATAGACAAGGACATTAAGTCATGTAGCAGGCTAGTTCTGATATTTTGCTATGTTGGCGGATCTAGGTAGTACGATTTATCCCTGAGTATAAATTAGAAGTAGTAGTAGTAATGTAATGATGTAATGCGAAATTAAATAAGCGCAATGTTAGGAGAACCAAGAAAAAAGTTTTGAGAGAAAATTAGTATGGATGCATGGCTCCAAATGAAAAATGAAAAGAAATTTGGTTCGATGGATGAGGATGATGAATTTGAGGAGGCAGGGACAGGGACACCTTTATCTGCAATAGCTGAGGCATTTGAGGAGCTTTCGTCAAACCTCCCTAGGGATCTTATGCTCAAACCTTTTTGTGATGCTTGTTCCCTTGTTTCTGTCCTATTTGGATCCCTCGGCATCGCTTTTAAATTCGCAGAGCTTGAATACGTCTCCAAGGTTTGTTAATTATTGTTATTCACTTTGAATCACTGATCCCTACAAAACAAATAATTAAGGATTGATCATGAATATCACTTTCAGGTACGTGATCTTGAAGAAGCATCACAAATATTTGCAACTTTGAACACTATCCTTGATTACGATGTTAGAAATCATACTGTGAGAACACCAGGAAGCCTTTCACGCAATTTACGCAGAGTTCGCCAGGGTCTAGACCTCATCAGAGCATTGTTTCAGAATTTTCTTTCTACCTAGTACGTTTACTTCTATTAGCATTACCAGTTTTTATTTTCTTATATTTAATTTACAGAAATATTTTAGAAAATATAAACACAAGTCCCTGCTATTTTCATATCTTTAGAGTAATTTCTACAAGTGGAACGTGTTTAAGAATTCATTACCAACTCAATTCATTTCTAAAATATTTGGTACGTCTAAATTACACCAAACTAATAGGTGCAAAGCAATTGCCGTCAAATATAATAATTTAATAGAGTAGGAATATGGTGAGAAAAGATTTACTTATGGAATGATTTTCTTTACTTTTTGTCAGATTCTATTCTGTGAAATTTGGAGATTATCGTTTTAACTAAAATTGGAATGTAAAGATTACAGTTGTAATCACTGGAGTTTTATACTAAGGTTGTTTCCCCTCCTGACAGTTTGTATCTACCAAATGCTTGCAACAATATACTTCCTAGCAAGGTGTTTAGAATGAGCAATGATCACTGCACTATTACTCAATATTGTTCAATAATTGAACAATCTTTCCTTCAGCTATTTTCCCAAATATACTAAAGTGATGACTATTCTTGATCATGTCTAGCCAAGTAAATTCCTCATATGCCTATGTGAATTTATTAAGCAAGAGTTAACTCCTCATGTTTTTGATATTTAATTTTATTAATACCAATTTACTTTTCTAAGTAAAAGTAGATTTTGTACCGCGATTAACATTTGCAACCGCCAATCTATAATGGGAGAACGAGAATTAAATAACTACCCACACCCTACTAGTCGTATATTGAAGTTTATGTATCGATTAAGAACTTCCAATCATTCGGATCCACAACCTCACGAAGGAGTTTAGTTACTCATGCTAATAATCAAAAGAGACAAAAAATCTTGAATGCATACTATTTATGATGAATTAAATCTCAAACAAAAAGAGTTCTTGATTCCCGAAAGTTTGAACCAAGTACTATCGCCAAAACAAGATTATGAGAAAAATCCTGGTAATATTCATATACCAAAAAATAACTAAGAAAACTATTAATAGATGCTAAAAATGAATCCTAATTGGATTAAGACGTTGCCCTGACGTGACCTGTTATGAACCGTTTAGAAGTCTTACGTTCCGTAAGACTTTCAAAGTTGACCATTTCTTCCAAAGTCAATCCATCTATGCAGATCTAAGGTTGCCCATACGGTCCATAGGAAGGTTTTATGGTCCGTTATCCATATTGTATGCAGGGTCTTTTACACTTGTGCATCTACTGTTTGGGAACTACAGCGACTTTTATGGTTCGTGTAAAAATCATACGGCCGGTCAAAACCTGTCATGGAACATACTTGAACTTCCACTTCCTTCTGTTTAGCGCTTACGGTGGTATTTACATCCTGTAAGGTTCTCTTACGGCTCGTAATGCATAATTTCACTTTCTCATTCATCCTTGATTCTTCATTTAGACGCATGTTACGTCCATGCTTGCTCAAAATATTGTCAATCATTCATACTTCATTAATTCAATCTATTCTTCCTAAAACACAACAAAAATACATCACTCCATACAAAATACTCTTAAGAACTACAAGAATTCTATGTCAAAAAGCATCTATCATGCATGATTTCATGGCATATTAACACCCCCAACTTAAAGTTTTTTCTTGTCCTCAAGTAACTAAAACAGAACAATAATTACACCATTAGACCAAACTGGATATTATTGTTAACGACACACTTAGGTATTATAAAGTCAAGATGTCTACAACGATTTTAGCAAGTAACTACAGGCTCCTCCACCAACAACCACCCCCCTTAAAATTTCAAAACCAATATGTGGAAATCAAAGCATCTCAAGCTAACTTTTAAGGAGCAAATAATGACATCATGTTATTAGATCAATAACTGTGTATTTAAGTCGTGACATAGGACATCAAGCATCAGAACAACCCATATGCTCTTGCGCAGACCAAAGAAAGTCCCTAGAAACTCATATTCATACAAATCAGGGACAATAGACAAAGTAGGAGAGAATACACTCACTCTCACAAAAAAGTTCGAATATTGTACATATATATACTATAGGCTTGCCTTTATTTTCTATGTTTTTTCCATCAGATAATCTGATTCGGATCATAGTAGCACTTTTTCATGGCTTGTAATGTAGGCTTTGAGATGGGTATGATAGATTTGTCTAAGTGGTTAGGCCCTCCTTCAACACTACACTGCTTTTCATTTCCCTTCTCAACCCTTATCTTTCTTTTCTTCTTTCCATTTCCTTCACAAAGACCACGACATGGTTTATTCTCAGTCTTTATTTCCCCTCTCTTTTTATGTTGCCTTTTCTGAATTCATCATCATTCTTTCATCAGAAGTATTTTTCACCATTTTTTATTTTTATATATGTGTACCATACCCATTTCTTTAAGTAGATGATACTCCTTCCACCCCCAACTTAGGCTTTTCGCCTCATTTTAATCACTGTAAGTGTCAAGGAGGGAAAAGATCCAAAAAAAGGAGCACTTTTAAAATAAAAAGATGGCGGTTAAATCATTGGCTAGTCAAGTAAAAGATTACAAGCTCAGAGCAAGAAACTAAGGAACATATGCATCATTTGGGTGGGCTTTTTTGAAGGTCTAAAATGGGTTATTCTTGCATCCCAAAGAAGCCCTATGATCCTTTCTGTACCCAATTAATCTTCCAACAGTATCGCACGACTAATAAGATAAGTTCTAGATTATATACGCTGTAAAAGAACATCACTAAACCACTTTACACATATTTGGCACATGGACTTGAATATTAAATACTATTTTATTGTTTAGAACACAATTTTTAGCATAAATCATCAAGACCAATGTACAAGATGTCAAAAATTGAGCCATGTATGTCATTATATTGATTGAACGAAGAACATCAAAAGTTTTTGGTAGGGCAAGGGGGTCTAGTATCACTAAACTAAGTCTGTACATGCCTTGAGTTACTATATTACCACTTCCTAAGTTACACTTGCTCTCTTCAACCTAACTACAACACAACCTATATTAGACATGCTGATTCAATAGGAACAAAAGCACCCTCAAAAAAAGAATCATAGATAAGAAAAATTCGACGGCCTAAACAAGATAGGTAACTCAAAAAGTCCCCATCCCTAACCAAAATATCACATTATCCTCAAGGCATAAAAAAATAACTTTACAAAAGGGTAGAAACTTACTTGAGGCATTCTAAGCGCTTTGGTACAGTAGTTGAGATTGTGCTGCAGGGATGGTAACTATGGTGTCTGTACCTCGTGCATAATGGGTGACTCACATATTTTTGTCTACGATACTTTATGAGGGACCCAGGTCACCAGGCCTCCACGCCTCTATTCGAGATAACTGCAAAGCCACCTTTAGTTGCCTTTTTTCTTCCTCCATACCCCAAGTTGTCTCCTACTATTATTCATTATTCCTACTCCACTTACCCAAGTTCTGTGGAGGAGAATCATCAAGTAGCCTAACAAGAGACATCTCTTTGGGTACATCCCCGAGCAAGATATAAGTAGGGTCCTCAAACATGGGACCGTCCTAGTTTGTATCTCTTTAATGTCACGTCTAACTTATGTTATTTTAATGCGAAGTGCTATAATATCTACGGGTGGATCAGTCCTTGCTCTCTCATTCACCTTTATTTCTAGACCATCGAACCGGGCATGCAAATTTGCAATAGACACATACATCAGGGGTTAATGCATTATCAATGGATTGTTGCACAAACAGTTTCAACTCTTATAGGAGAATATTCACATGTTTCTCTACCCACTCAATCTTGTTCGCGAATGATCTAAAACTTTCTCTGGTGAGTTTATACATGGGTGTATGATCAAGTTGTTAGACTATAGAAGTAGGTGGAGCTATTAAGGCAAGTGGAGCTATAGTTGCAGGACCTATGCTGGTAGATGACATATTTTTGGATATACCAGCAGTGTCTTCTGTGGAAGCTTAGAAGTAGCATTACCTTGCACATCCACATGAGCAAACAGTATCTCAAAAATAAAATTATCTGGGATAGAAACACTCTTCATGCCTTTAGCCATCGGGTTTGTTTCATCTCTGCTTTTTTTTGATATCGTATACTCGGGAGGCTTTTACCAATTGATCAATAGCCCCAAATCTTGTGGCATCCGCTCTTTGGCATAGTTGAATGATCATCCAAGGAAATGGAGGTGAATTGTTAATCCTAAGTGTATGTTCCCTTATTTCTCCTGCAATTAGTTTCCCTAAGTCAATCGGGAACTTTGACATGATGCACACAACCAGAATAGCCCATCAAATGTTAGGTAGTTGTTAGCAAAAGTAGGAATGAATGTTATTATCATGACTGACCACCAAAACTTGACCTAAAGGTTGAGTTCATACTTTTGTATCTGGGTGTTGGTGTTGTTCAACCATGGAGGTTCTCGGTGAGTAATCGGGGAATCCGACTAGGCATATATGTGGTCATGGTGGAAAGTTTATGATCAAACTCTGGCATGATTGACAGAGGTGTGTAGTCCTTACCATAATAGAACCGATTGATGGTCCTTGTTGAGATATCCACTGAGGTTCCACGGATGTGCATTGTCAAGGGCGGGCTGGCCCTTTGCTAATTGGTATTTACTTCCTGGTGTTGTTTAATGTGGAAGCATAAGAAATATAGAATTCTTGGATGAATGTTAAGTAGTACTTTTCAGGCGGTGTCCTGAGCCAGTTTAACTTGTGATAGTTGAACTTGTTGAGCACTGACGGATGCTTCGCCAACTCAATGGAACTAATCCACCTTTCATTTGCAATGCCTCTCTTTGGAGCTCTTTCCATATTAGCTCTAACCCTTGATGAAAAATTTCTTTCATGCCGTTTATATTTCCACCTTAACTCATCTCAGTAGTTTTCTAATTTCTACCAGATTTCCCTTTTTCTCCTAGTCTCTGAATTGTTAGATGCAGTAGAGGATACTTTTTCTAAGCCACTAGTATGGTCAACATCCTTACTATCTTCACTGCTAGCAACACCTAGACTAGGAAAACATGATGTTGAACCTCCCTCTTTCAATTGGGGGGACGGAGGATTTATTTGCCCCTGTTGTTTGATAGTGTGAGGTTGTAGTATTTCTTGAACCTCTTCCTATGATGTGTTAGAGGGAATATCCCACAATCTAATGGCCACTGGAGTAATGGATCTCCCTTTGCCTCAACATGTAGTTATGTGCCACCACACCTTGGTTGATTCTTGGGTGTCATACCTACGGTGACCACACATTAGTACTACAAAACAAAAGGAAAGTAAAATAAAATCTATTTTATTTATGTGTATAAATCGTAAAAAGGTATATGGACCATAATAACTATCCAATGAGCATAACACGGAGGGTTTCCAATTACGATAAAGAGTACGGACCGTTTAAAGGGTTTATGGTTCATAATATATGTCGTAATTGGTAACCAATGACCACTCCATCTTGAGGTTCATTCTACTGTTCATATTACAGACCATATAGGTCTTTGACGGTTCGTAACTCATTCCAGTGGCTCTTTTTAAGAACCGGAATGNGTTCATATTACAGACCATATAGGTCTTTGACGGTTCGTAACTCATTCCATAATTGTTAGACAGTAGTTTAAGCCATAATATCTTTATCGTACAATTAAGTTTACGGACCATAGAGGAATTCTATTACCCATAAGTCCCATCATCAGAGGAAGTCATTCAGGTGTCGCTTGAGCTTTTTCTCATTAGTTCAACCCACTTTTGATCATTGCGATTGCACCTTCTAAATCCCTCGTATATCTTTCTCACATCAAAACGGGCTGCTCAAACTATTTTTTGAGGTAATTCATTAGGAGTTTGACTGGAAAAATGTTTGTCAACTTTGTTTCCATCGTAATGCCTGATGATGTCCAAATCCACTCCCCGCTAAGAGAAGTGTATATGGTCGTCGCAATATAATTTACCCAACTCGTGAGTCGAGGTCGAATCCATAGGGAATGAAGATCTATAGCAACAAAAGTCGTCTATGAAATTGAAGCAAATAGTATCATTGTATCAAAACTAGGAAAGTAAATATTGGGGGATTGTAAGATCACAATTTGAATTCAAACTCAATAACAAAAAAGGGAAACAACCTTAGAATTAACAATATGAGCAAACACTAGGGGTATGTTATTAATGGGGCATTTATAAGACTGGGGTTAACTAAAAATTCAAAGCAATTACTTACGAACATAAATAGTCGTGGACAAGGAGGCATCTGATGTTTCTCAACCAATTGGGTGGCTTTTGCCTCGGATTTTCTCAAACCCCAAAGTCCCAAACACTTCAACCACTACGACTTGGGTAAGAAGTAAGCTATCTCCAGCCTCAATTCTTTAATGGGTGTATCAAAGTGGGTATTGGCTATCTCTAGCCCAATCTTGCACAATCAAAACACAAATACCCACCATTATTTTCTCACCCATATTCTATTCTTCTTTTTCAAGCAACAATAGAATAAGTAAACACAATCCATACTTGTAATTATAGATGTTTCAATTATAATTTAGAGTAAACAATGAATTTATGCTCAATAAGTAATTCTAAGATTAAACTAGAAACACCCAATCCATTCTAGCCCTGCATCATGCACACACCCCTAGCAAGTGGTTTAGCTACCCGTAGATGAAGAGAAAGAGATTAAACTAATAATGAAATCAATATCATTCATCATTAATAAGAAACTTCAAGATCAATTTGTTCTTCAATGAGGTTTACCTTAGAAAAATGAAGAAGATGAAGGGAAAATCTCTCACTTCTCTCTATATTTTTCTCCCTCCATAATTCAATTCAAAACTATCTACTCAATAGAATGGAATGGAATATTCTATTCTATACAAAAAGGATACAAAATAGGGTAAGCCTTCTCCTCTTTTCGTGCACACATTCCCATTGGCCCTGAAAAAGCATCCAAAAAGCCCTTGTTCAAGAATTGGACCATTTTACCCTATTTAGCATGGCCTTACATGCACAACACCTGCGTTTCACAGGTGCCCATCTGTGAGCCGCCAGTCGTTCGCAGCTCTGGGCCAGAAAGTCTAGACATGGTCCTACATTTGCACCTGCATTTCATAGGTGTTGACCTGCATTTTGCAGGTCTTCCTTCAGCTTCAAAGCAGTGCTTTCCTGCGTTTGACCTGTTTCTTGCAGGTGTCATCCTGAAAGGAGCAGGTCCTTTTCTTCCAGCACCATGCTTTTTTTCAATTTCTTGCTTTATATATTTAAAGTGAATACCTGCAAAAACTAAAGAGAACGGGCATAAAACCTTCCTAAATGAGTTGAAAACCAAGCAAAGTTCATGCTTAAGAGCCTAATGAGTTGGTAAATTACCAACTCATCAAAAACCAAACTTGAACCATTGCTTGTCCACAAGCAAGACATTTCTTCACAGCTGAAATTGAAGTAAGTATGTCAAACCACATGAATTATGCATACGGGACTACTAGGACTAAGATAACCCAAAAATCTCACACCGACTCAAGGAAGAGAAAAGACTCAACAATTTTGAAAATGCTTCAAGTGGTAACCACAAACAATTAGCATGATTCAAAAGTATTTATTTCATTCAAAACAAGGGGCATGGTTGATTAAAATATGCTCAAGTAACATCTCAAGTCATTGAAAATTTACATTCAAATATTGCCTTAAATCTCACTACATTCTTGTCTCAATCACATCTTTTACTTTGAAGACATTCAGGCATGTTTTGCAAGGAAGTGATGCCACTCACATCAAGAAAGAATCCCATTTAATTTTCAGGCAATTTACACATAAAGGGATTATAGAATAAGGCAAATATGCTCACTCTCACAAAGAAATTCTCATGCATACAACTAGACCCATAAGCTTGCCCTTCGTGTAATTCGCTATTAATAAAGGCTAGGGATAAAGCTAGGACGACTTTTATTTTTAGTGACTAGAACCTCCCTAATGCCTTTTTATGAACACTTTTGTATACTCTATTTTTCTATTGAGATCACCCCACCTTATCTCTCATTGATCAACATCTTCAGTTTTGTATTCAAGAGCCACCCTATATTTCCTAGGTTTCCACCTTTAGCCTCATCTAAGCAAAAGGTAACACCTTTCAAAAATTCTTTTTCTTCTAAGGTTTGGAAGCCTTTCAACCAACCAATTCGTTCATTTCATCACAATTTGGTGCTACCTCACATTGAAGCTCACATATTTTTTCCATTTTCTTTTGCAAACCCCCAAACCTAGGCTTTCGCCTCATTTCTCCCTTATTTTCCCCAAAATTCTAGGCATTAAGCCCCAGTTTTCATTTCTTTTTACAACTAGTAATAGGGAGGATGGGTGTCAAAAGAGGGATTACAAAAGGGTAATAGGCTTGTAATGTGGTTCTCAAAGAAAAGGGTTAAAGGCTCAACACTGGCTAGCAAAGATGGATGTTCGAGGAGGTCATATAGGTGAAGTGACTATCAAAAGGAAGCCTAAAATAATATTCTAAGTACAGCTACATCTAGGATTTCATCTTGAGTCATACTTAGGGAAAGTTCTAGACAACCATACATGCATGAAAATTAAGCTAAAAGCCTCACCATACAAGGCATCACACTCCAAGGAGTCCATATAATTGTTATATCCACATCAAGAGTATGAATTTACACAAGATAGCATGTGAATCAAAAAGTCAAACAAGGAATGTTCAACTCATGACAAAAGAGTGCTTAATTTTTAAATTCAAATGCCCTTTTTTCCTCAAAATCCATTTAAAATTTTTTGGTGGTACCTCTCAAAAGCAAGTGCAACAAATGATTCAAAAAGACTCTAAACACAGCATTTTCCTTTAAGAAAGTGGCTCTCAATCTATCATAGGAAAATATCACCCGATTTGACAACAAAAGAAACGAAAAGAAAATCGCTCATTGGGAAAAAACCCTGGTATAAAGAAATCCCTTGGAGTTTATTTGCTAACTACTATGAACAAAGGAGATCATTAAGACATGGGTCATTAAACATTTGGCAATTTAAAATGGACCCAATCAACGACATTAACAAGTCAAAAAGCAAAGTTTCATTCAACATAAGCCCGATAAGGGGATTCATCCAACTAAGCAAAAATTAAAAAAATTGCGACATATTTAAATCATAAGAATTTGAGTCCGACAAGGGGAAAAAAGGACCAAAAATAGCCAACAAGAGAGAGACATCCCACCCCCAACTAAGAAATTATATCGTTCCCAATATGCATATTAAGAACAAAGGATGGTAAGAACTCCTTGATGTGGCTACTCTTTGGTGTCATCATTGGCCTCTTCCGCATCATGGCCTTCATCTCCCAAGTTTGCCTTATCATACTCACCCGGGCCCTCAAATAAATCATTAATAGGGCCATGGGTTGTTGGTGGAGCAGTCATGGCTGTATCAAGTAAGCTCATGTCTAGGTCCTTCATTGGTGCCCAATTCCACAACTCTCTCACCTCAGCTCGGAGAGAGAAAACTGCTCCCTCGACCACATCTACTCAGGAGCATAGCTTTTTAAAGCTATCAAATATATTCTTCATCTCCTTCTTCACCGTCTTAATTATAAGGGCTGGGAGATTTTGAGCCAACTTTTGGAGTTGGTTCTCATGAGACTGTGTCATTTCAGCTAGTTTCAGGATTCCGCTTGAGCGAGAGGATGTGGGAGGAGGTGAAGGCCCTCTGAATGGTGCCTGTTCGAATACATGGCTCGATGTTTTGAGGAGTGGCATGTTAAGGTTGGGAGCTATGAGAGTTTCATCTATACCATGAGAGGTGGAGCCTTTGGGAGTCTCCCATGCTTGCATTTGCTTTCTTTTGCTCTTGGGTGCATCCGCATCCCTTTTCGTATCAACAACAATGACACCAGTAGTGGAGCTAGGGAATTCATCAGGGAATAGTGGAATTCCTACTTTAAGACACAATTGGGTGATGAGAACAACGTACGAGATTGAAGTTCATCGTTGTCTGGCCTTGCATTTCATTTGTGTAGCCACCACTTCCTCAAAATTAATAGGCACCCCTGACATGATGCAGGAAATAAGTATGGCCGCCTTGAGGTTCACTCGTTGATCATTTTTAGAGGGAATAATGCGGAGACATACAAATTCAAGCCACAGTTTGGCCTCAAATTTTAGAAACTACCTTGTAATTTCACCATCCATGGAGGCCCACAAGCGCTGACCATTGACGATAATGTCAACCACCCAGAAGAACTAGTCTTTCTTGCTTGTTGCATACTCTGTTCCTGGGTCAATTTCATCCTCCAAAAATATGGCATTTATGGTATCCAGAGTGATGTCGACTTCTACACCTCGAACCTTGATTGAAGGGAGGCATGGAAACTCATCAACCTTAATCTTGTGTTTCATTACCTCTTGTCGTGCCTGGTAGGATGCATAGAATTCCGACACAAGATTAGTGTAATAGTTTGGGAGAGGCTCCGTGAACATGTGCCATTGTCTGTCATTGAATTGTGCAATAATGTTTGGGAAGTTATTCCCCAACCCCACCAAGTCAAAGCATTTTTCAGTGGTGATTGGCCTCTTGATACATACGACATAGTGTTCCTTCATATCAGGCACACAATAGATAATGGCATCCCTAGTATTGATGGGGGTTGGAGTTGCTTTGGCTTTCCCCTTGCCTTTGCTTCTTAAGGTGGAAGGGGCATTCCCATGTGTTGGCTTGCCTGGAAGAAGTCATGATTCCGCAATAACATCTTAGTACCACAACACAACCAACTTCTTTTTGTATTTTTGATAATTGAAATTTTAAAACAAGAAAAAATGCTAAGCTAAGGAAAAGAGATTAAAAGATTGGATGCAAATCAATGCGAAAAATTAAAATCAATAACTTGCAGCAGTTGCGCTGCATCGACGTTTCACAGGTAGGGACCCGCGGTTTGCTGGTGCGTCGCAGGTCTGTGACAGAAACCAAGGTAAAGTTAGGGATCACCCGTGTTTGACTTGCATTTCGCCGTTGGCGATTCGCAATTTGCAGGTGTAGTGCAGATTGTTAGCAATAACTTGAACTTTTAGCTACTCACCTGTGCCACATCCTGGGTTCGCACTTCCCCACCTGCATCTCGCAGGTGTGTGGCAGTGACATATTTTTTCCACAGCTCTAAACAAGCATATTTTTCATACAAGCACGATCACATTTTCATCTAACGGGTACTCAGAATTCCCCAAAATATCCATCAACTAAACAACCACAAAGACTATTGGAAATACTCAATGCCTTCCCTTAAGATAGACGTTACCCTGTCTATCATCGGGAAACATCGAGTGCCCAACCCAACAAATTCTAGCAACTCAATTTCAAAACTTACTCAACTCACTCACACATCATATTTTACCCAATTCAAGTGACACGGCCCACCTTGGGAGGCATGACTAGCACCTAATGCCACACTAGGACCTGGGCTGGCCTGGCTGGGTATATGCACCTTTGGTGCTTGCCAGCAACTCAAAATCAAGAAAATAAACTGCTATATCTCAGTTGTAAACACAGCCTCAGGCCAACAAGGTCACATAGAAACCTGTAAAAGAAAACAGCTAACCCAACAAACATAACAATATAGGGATCCTATGCGGGCTGACATAATCACCATGTTATCTAGTTATAAGAAAAGGAAAAAAGGCATCATATTCATACTATAGACAATAAGGCTGCTAACTAACTAGCTAAACTAGGACCCACACGGCCAACACGCAAAATATACATATTTAGGCCCACACGACCAAATTAACCAACTAACTGAAAATTGTAGTCTGCAAGCCTCTAAGAGTTGAATAGTGGTTGCGACATGCCCCGACCTATCCAAAACTATACAATAGAAAGAGAAAACTTCCACTACCTAGAAACTCTGAATGAAAGGAGCTGACCAATCTGCTGACTCCGAATAACTGCTAACGGAGGTCTTGAAACTTGTCTATCTAAACTTGCAGGCAAGTATGCAGCGCCCCACGCATGGGCGTCAGTAAAATATGTACCGAATATGTAAGGCACTAATAAAAATTGAATAGAAGCTGATAAAGAACTGAAAGTAATCAGCGAAAAAGAGCAGAAGTTAACCTATAAGCTTTCTTATCCATAACCTGCATCTAGTAAACCACTACACAAATAAGAACTGAAGTTGCACGGCTATGCATCCATAAACTATACCTACCAAGAAAGTATACAAATAAGAACCTAACCTGGCCCTCATAAGCCTGGAAGGTGCAAGCAACACAGAAATAACCTATCGATTCCCTAGAAAGTATAATTTAATCTATATACCCATAGTAAGGTCCTTATGATTCTACTGGTAACTATAGCCAATCTACCTGGCCTCTAGGTCTACAACTAAGCCTGATGGACTCCTATAACTGTGTCTGAGCCTGTTGAGCTCCTGTAACTGCACCCTCAACTCAAAAGGCTTGACAGAGGGTCAGTAATGTCGGTATGGCATAAGAAGAGGTCCATACGTGGATGGACATAAATATGGACTTATAGGCCTGAATATAGTCCCTTTGGACATCACATAGATCCTCTGAGCGATATAACATAGCTCCTCTGAGCGATCCATAGCCCCATAGGCGACGACACAGTTAGCAACCCTAACGTTGGTCCACGAAAGACTATTCTAGATGGGGTCAATCCTGACCGAAGTACTATATTCTAGTCTCAATCTAGCCACTCAAAAGGCGTATCTAGCCCTTTAGGCATAGCGTGACTACTACTCTCCCCTAGAATAGGTCTATTTAGCAACCAACAGGCACACCCCGTGTGCCTACACCCAACTAGAGGGTCCTAGCAGTGATTATAACCTCTGACAGCCTGGAAAGAATAGAGCAAGGTCCGGAGTGTCCTAAGCGATACTTTGAAGGTCATGCTAGGGAAATGATAGCTCATGAGAAAACAACAAGGTCTTAGGCCACCGTATGTATGATTTCTTTGCTTGGGACAATTACAGGGATGCTACCAACCATATACATTCCTAAGTTGTCAGCCCTAACATCCCACAGGCAACATGTTATAATTCTTAGCCTGGCGGTAATGCTATGATACTAAGATTTTAGTTCCTTAGACACTAACTTGATCTATACAGATTTCGAATGGCTCCTCTGGACGGTTCATAGCCTCGTAGACAAGTATATATGGACCTATCCCTATGTGGCAACATGTACATGAGCATCTATAAGAGTCTGCTGGGGCATTGGTCCCATATCTGACTACTAATAAGGTTCCCTCCTTAGGGTATCAACTAGTCTTTAGACTTGTAACAACTAGAGTGGTTTCCTGAGCGACCTTTAGGACAAGCATTAGGTCGGTTGACAGTAACGGTTACTAACAATAGCCAATCATATGGCAAGTTGTCGCTCAGTTCACTAGGAAACCCTAGTTCCACTAACTCGAAGGTAAGATCACCTTATCAAAATTTTGGCCTCGGAGGCGTCAAGGTATGCCAATGGCCTCTGGGCAAGCTTTACTGAAAATATAGGCATCAAACTTAAAGTTATATCACACGGCTATGCCCTATGCTATCTAACTTACCAAGTCAGGCCCAACAGCTAACCATAAACTTCTAACGCCTTGGCACGATAGAAAAATATTAGAATACCTATAAACGGTAAACAGGTGAACAAGGAACTCTCTATGATGCACCGAGCATTAGTCACACTTAACATACCCTTTCCCGACGAGGGATACTATGGTATAATTTCACTACGTCTTATAGCAACTAATCACAACATACATAATCATTATCAATTAGTAGCAGTAATCACAACATATAATATAATTATCTACTTTTGAGGGCATATGTCGTATCACTATACGACGAAAATAACTTTCCGAAGAGATGAGCCTTAACATACCTCAAATGTCAATTTTCAATTACCCCAAATAGTTCCAACCTTTAGCCGGTAATTCCACCAAATTGCAGTCCTTGCGCTGAAAGAATAAGGCTATTTAAATAATAGGAATGGCTAATAATGATGTCTTTCAAAGAACATTAACTATAATTAAACTTCGATCAATTCGGCCGAAAGCTTACAAATTCTCGAGAGTTTAGAAGTTATAAATTCTTACCTATCACTTGTAGCCACTTAGGACTCAATTAAAAGTGATTTCTACAACTTTTACCCGGTGGGACTCCGATAATTCAGGCGAGATTTCAAGAAATAACTCCATAGAGACGTTCTTCGTAAGCTTAGGAATCATTACCTGAGAAGAATTGACATTTGGAGGTTCTTTGACGGCGTAATTTGACTTAAATTTGATGAAAAGCTCGTGTATTTATTGCCTCCCCCTAACCCTCTACATTTTGAAATGTTAAATGAAACAAGTCCCACACTTAAGATATATATATAGGGAGGTGGTGGCCAAGGGGAACGGCGTGCCGCCCACAACGCTAATACACGGGCGCGATGTGCCGCTTAAGGCATCGAGGAAGGGGCGCTCCTTGTGTCCTACCTCTGCTTTGGTCTTCTGGTCGCTCGATTTCGTGCTCGTATGTTCATTCCTCAGGCCCTCTCTCGCATGCATCGTACTCCAAAACTCTCAACATACATACGCACACATCGGTTGAATGATAGAAACTTACGGGGTGTAACATCATCCGCCTCTTGGGAACATTCATCCTCGAATGTAACCATTGCCCAAAAAATTTTAGCAGAGTCTTCTCTGTAACCTAGACTATCCAAAAACATAAAATGCAGAAAAGTCTAAAACAGACGCCTCATAGGATGTTATCTATAGCTGAATATCATAGTAATACCATATGTATGTAAACAACTAGTAACAATTGCTATACCATATGTATGTAAACAACTAGTAACAATTGCTACAAAGTCAACTGTATGACATCTGAAACTATCTTGCCTTAACTGAAATTGTCTAAGCTGTGTACTATCATCTTAGGGCATGGAACAATGGAAAATATCTAGACTTCGCATCATTCATAGTTTTTTAATTCATCCCTTTTATACTCCTATCCCTCCATACGAATTTACTAGACTACATCCTTGGTTCTCGAGATAGTCCCTGTGGACCTGACAAACTTTATATCTGTTTAGGTCTCCGCGTGGGATAGCTCTTCTGTAACCTAGGAATCCTCGATTGGGATAACCCGTGAAAGGTCCCTTATGCGCTGGCGTAGCATTGATGTACCGATCCTAGCCTTCGAACAAAGCTCTAACTCATAGGCCACTTGAGGATCTGGTATAGTTTAGTGAATCTAGGGGTTAGCTTGTCCTTCTCGCCAAATCTCACAACGCCCTTCTTTGACAAAATTTTCAAAAATACCCTGTCGTTGCCTCAATCTCCAACTCCCTACGTCGTACATCAGAATCGGTCTGCTGACAACCCTGGGCTGTTAGTAACTGCTCTCTCATGAGCTCAATCTTCTTTTCTGATTGGTGCATCTTGCCAAGTCCCATTAACCTTGATTCCCTTACTTTGAAGCATCTCATACCATCTTGTGTGGGATCTGCACTTCTATCCATATATAGCCTCATAAGGTGTCATCTTAATGCTGAAATGGTGACTACTATAGTATATAACTCCATAAGAGGTAGATGGTTATCTCAACTTCCTTGTGAAGTCTAGTATACACGCCCGTACCTATCTTCGAGCGTCTCCCTAGAACGACTTCTAAAGTCCAGCTGTAAACTGTGACTCTTTATTAGAGATAACAGACATGGGGACAATATAGATCGACTATCTCTTTAGTATTTAACTCAACATAATCTTTAATTGAAATGTGATTCTGACTGGCAAGAAATGAGTTTATCCCACTAGACTTTCAACAATGACTCAAGTAGGGTCAAATTTACACCTGGTATGAGGTAAATTGGTAATTAAATTCATATTGCCTACTTCCAACTCTTACGCAGACACGACTATCTCCTGATTTAGCATGCCCAGTTTATAATGTCCAACCTCTCCTTGCTGGCCATTGGGATACTGTGCCACACTCAATAATACCTCTCTTCTTCCCATGCCCCTGCAAGGTCCATCTTATAACCCGATGTGTTTTCGTCAAACCCGGGTGGAGGGAATAATGGACATGGTGTGCCTTTACTATAGTCTACTAACGAAGCCCTTCCACATTTGGAACACAGAGTCGACCTCTGGGTCTCAAGACTCCGCCCCCTATTATTCGAAGGCCAATGACTCTTTCTGTTGGGCCCTGTCTCTGGGCTGTATGAGTCTAGGTTCTCCGCACCGTGACTCCTTTGCCTCCACAACTAGTGGTGATATTGCAGTATTTTAGGTTATAATCTCACGATCCTCCAACTGTCAGCCTGATGCTTATTTCTTGACATTCAATAATGATTCTAAACTCTATCAACCCCTATCGCCTAGAGGTGGTTCTGTCCTTCTGCAGTGCTTGATTTTAATGTCTTTACCCTTAATTCTATAAGCTGAAATCCAGGGTTCGTGCCCCATGCACTGAACTGGAAAGGATACTACTGTCCAAGTCTCTTAACCTTTATCATCCTGACCCGCACTTGGGCCGGTTACCATCATATAACCTCTCTTCCCCTCAAAATAATAGGCTGGGGGTTGTAGGCCTTATTCTCCAAGTAATTCCCTACCGTTATCAACACACTGTGGTGGAATTAGCCTATTTCTGACCCAATCGTTACTATTGCTGGGAGTCTATTCCTTATGGACTCTCACATGTACTTGGCTTCTCCTAGAAACCTTACCTGGCATCCTGATCTTTACTGTAGTGAAGGTCTAGGTGACCTATTTAAGTACTAGGGGTCTTAACCTCTTTTTCTAACACCCCCCAGGAGTCAACAGGTTTAGCGCTCCTTTACACTTTACTCTTGGCAATGTGGCATCAATATTCATGCTCTCTAATGTATTGAGAAAGGCAAGGAGGCAGGAATTAACCATATCATACTATAGTATGGTTGAAGTATGAAACTCAACAAGATCTAAAGGGATGGAGGTGAAAGTCTCGTAATTTCACAACCTCTTACACCTTTCAGGTGATCCATAGTAATTGTTATCCCTATCTATTACTGAATACCTACTAAGTAAGCCATAATATATTCTATGCTCCTAATATCCTAATCTGAGGGTGTAGGAAAACTGGGAGCATTACTGGTGTGTCTGTTACCCTATAAAGTTCTTGGTGCCCCGGGGAGATGCTGGGGAGATTGAAAAAAACATCCCCTTTCACCTTTAGACTGCGCTGTCCCCCAACTGTGACACCTATCTATCAGAGGCCATAGCCCGAGCTGGAGACCCAGGGGGCCAGTAGAGGTTCTCGTAGTTAGTAGATGAGTGGAGTGACTTATTTTTGGATGGTTTTGACCCNCTAACTTGCGGCTGGTTGTAGTCTGTCTCGTATCAAACATCATTCTAGACAAACATAATAATGGAAGCTTAAGGACTCAACCCTATATAACTCTGCTCTATAGCATGATCTGAGAAGAAGGAGGGATAACCATACTATCATGCCTCATAGCCTCCTGCTTATAAAATGTAGTGCATAACACATTTATAAACAAGATTCTACGAGACACGACTTGCAGACTCCCTAGGATACGACGTTGCTCTGATACCAAGTTTGTCATGTCCCACCCTTGGAGGTATGACTAGCACCTAATGCCACACTGGGACCTGGGTTGACCTGGCTGGGCATATGCACCTCTCGTGCCTACCAACAACTCAAAATAAAGAAAATAAACTGCTATATATCGGCTGTAAACACAACCTCAGGTTGACAAGGCCACATAGCAACTTGTAAAAGAAAACAACTAATCCAACAAACATAATAATAAAAGGATCCTATGGGGGCCAAAAAGACCACCATACTGTCTAGTTATAATAGAAGGAAAAAAGGCATCACATTCATACTATAGCCGACAAGGCTTCTAACTAACTAGCTAAACTATGCTCCACATGGCCAACACGCAAAATATACATACATAGGCCCCACACGGCCAACAACAACCAACTAACTGAAAAATGTAGTCTGCAAGCCTCTAAGAGTGGAATAATGGTTGGAATAGGGCCCCAACCTACCCAAAACTATACAATGGAAATAGCAAACTTCCACTACCTGGCAACTCCGAATGAGAGGAGCTGACCAATCTGCTAACTCCGAATAGAAGCTAACGGAGGTCCTGAAACCTATCTTTCTAAACCTACAGGAAAGTATGCAGCGTCCCACGCGTAGGCGTAAGTACAATATATACCGAATATGTAAGGAAGTAATAAAAGCTGAATGGAAGCTAATAAAGAAATGAAAATAATCAGCGACAAAGAGCAGAAGTTAACCTGTAAGCTTCCTTATCCATAACCTACATCTGGTAAACCACTACACAAATAAGAAATGAAGTTGCACGGCTATGCATCCATAAACTATATCTACCAAGCAAGTATACAAACAAGAACCTAATATGGCCCCCATAAGCCTAGAAGGTGCAAGCAACACAGAAATAACCTATCGGGGCCCCCATAAGCCATGGAGAGTACAATTCAATCTATATACCCCTAGCAAGGTCCTTATGATTCTACTGGTAACTATAGCCAACCTACCTGGCCTCTGGATCTGCAACTGAGCCTGCTAGACTCCTGTAACTGTGTTTGAGCCCACTAGGCTCCTGTAACTGCACCCTGGGCACACAAGGCGCGATGGAAGGTAAGTAATGTCGGTATGGAATAAGAAGAGGTCCATATGTGGATGGACATAAATATGGAATTATAGGCCTGAATATAGTCCCTTCGTACATCACATAGCTCCTATGAGCAATATCACATAGCTCATTTGAGGGATCCATAGCCCCGTAGGTGATGGCATAGTTAGCAATCCTGAAGTTGGTCCACGGAAGGCTATATCAGATGAGGTCAATCCCGACCGAAGTACTACATTCTAGTCTCAATCTAGCCACTCAAAAGGCGTATTTAGCCCTTAAGGCCTAGCACGACAACTATTCGCCCCTAGAATAGGTCTGTATAGCTGCCAAAAGGCACACCCCATGTGCCTACACCTGACCAGAGGGTCCTGGCAGTGATTATTATCTCTGACGACCTGGATAGAATAGATCAAGGTCCGGAGTGGCCTAAGCGATACTTTGAAGGTCATGCTAGGGCAATGATAGCTCATGAGCTTACAACAAGGTCATAGGAGATCATCTATATGATTCCTTTTCTTGGGATGATTACAGGGTTGCTACCAACCAGATACATTATTAAGCAATCAGCCCTAACTTCCCACAGGCAACATACTATAATTCTTAGCCTGGCGGTAATGCTGTGATACTAAGATTCTAGTCCCTTAGACACTAACTTGATCTGTCCATATTTCGGATGGCTCCTCAGGATGGTTCATAACCTCATAGACAGGTATATCTGGACCTAGCTCTATGTGGCAACATGTACATGAGTATCTATAAGAGTCTCCTAGGGCGTTGGCCCCACATCTGACTACTAATAAGGTTCCCTCCTTAGGGTATCAACTAGTTTGTCAGACTTGTAACAACTGGTGTGGTTTCCTGAGCGACCTGTAGGACAAGCATTGATTCGGCTAACACTAACGATCACTGACAGTAGCCTATCATATGGCAAGTTGTCGCTCAGTTCACTAGGCAACCCTGGTGCCACTGACTCAAAGGTAAGACCACCCTATCCAAATTCTGGCCCCGGAGGCATCAAGTTACACCAACAGCCTCTGGGCGAGCTTTACTGACAATATATGTGTCAAACTGAAAGTTATATCGTCCAGCTACGCCCTACGCTATCCAACTTACCAAGTCATGCCCAACAACTAACCATAAACTTCTAAGGCCTTGGCATGACAGCAGAACATCAGAATACCTATAAATGGTAAACAGGTGAACAGATAACTCTCTATGACGCACCCAACATTAGTCACACTTAACATACCCTTTCTAGACGAGGGATACTATGGTATAATCTCACTATGTCTTATAGCAACTAATAACAGCATACATAATCATAATCTCTTAGCAGTAGTTAATCACAACATATAAGATCATTATCTACTTTCGAGGGCATAGGTCGTATCACTCTATGACAAGAATAACTTGCCGAAGAGATAAGCCTTAATATACCTCAAATGTCGATTTTCGATTATCCCAAATAGGTCCAACCTTTAGCCAGTAATTCCACCAAATTGCAATCATTACACTAAAAGAATAAGACTATTTTTAATAATAGGAATGACTAATAAAGATGTCCTTCAAAGAACATTGACTACAATTCAACTTTATTCAATTCGGCGGAAAGCTTACGAATTCTCGAGAGTTTAAAATTTAGAAATGCTTAACTATCACTTGTAGCCACTTAGGACTCAATTAGAAGTGATTTGTACAACTTTTACCCTATGGGGCTCCGACAATTCAGGCGATATTTCAAGAAATAACTCCATAGGGACGTTCTTCGTAAGCCTAGGAATCATTACCTGAGAAGAATTGACATTTGGAGGTTATTTGAAGGCGTAATTTGACTTAAATTTGATGAAAAGCTCGTGTATTTATCGCCTCCCCCCAACCCTCTACATTTTGAAATGTTAAATGAAACAAGTCCCACACTTAAGATNACCCTCTACATTTTGAAATGTTAAATGAAACAAGTCCCACACTTAAGATATATATATATAGGGAGGTGGTGGCCAAGGGGCATCGCGCGCCGCCCACAGTGCCAATACACGGGCGCGACATGCCGCTCAAGGAGCCGAGGCAGGGGCCTCCTTGCGCTCCTTGTTCCCTGCCTCTGCTTCGGCCTTCTGCTCGCTCGATTTCGTGCTCGTATGTTCATTTCTCGGGCCCTTTCTCTCATGTATCATACTCCAAAACTCTTAATATACATACACACACATCGATTGAATGATAGAAACTTACGGGGTGTAACATCAAGACAGTACAAAAGAACAAAAATGATGATTTTCCCTTAAGAAAGACGTCAACTTATCTATCATCGAAAAAATCGTACATTTCAATCACACGGGGTTACTCAGAATTCACCCCCAACTAATATTTCAAAACATAGAACTCATATAGCAACTCTATTAAAATGAACAACAATACCCACATGTTGCAATTTTTACCCTCCCACCATACCCATAATAAATAAAATCATTCAAAAATATAAGAGACATAAGATAGGTAATGGGGGAATATGGGTCAAGAAAATTATTAACTAAGCATGCTTTATTTTGTACTAACACCTCCTAAATATCAAGAAACCAACAGTGAGAGGGATACATATCAAGTGAGAAGGGAAAATGAGAGAAATTTAGACCGATGAAGTTGTTGTGCTTGACCAAGGCCACCTAAAAAGCTTGATTTTCTTTAGTCTTAGTGAGAGAAGAGTTTGAGAAGTGGTGAAGAAAATGGTAAAAGTGATTGGGTTTTTATAGCTTGAGGGGAGTGAAAGGGATTGATTGGTGAAAGAGATGGATTAAATGGAGTTATTCGGGAATAAGAAAAGTGAAATGGGTGGTAGTTGGGATCACAGGGAAGGTGAAAAGGTGAAGAAAAAATGTTTTTGGGAAGTGGAAAGGAAGTTTCACTGGTTTGGGGAGACCATGGATCAGGTCGGCCAATATTTAAATATATACTTACCTACATCTGCGCTGAACCTGGACCATAAGTGTGAACCTGTATTTTGCAGTTCCAAACGCAGGTGACCCCATTCTTTCCTAGCTTTCTGCCTGTGAGTGGCGCTTAACCGATGTCTCGTGGCGGTGGCTCGTAGTCCACCTTCCATTTTCTAGATTTTCTTCCTGGTGTTCTGGTTTTGGCCTGCACCAAACCTGCGTTTAATAGGTGAGGTGCAGAAGCCCTCCTTTGCTTCCATCTTTCTGGACCCTTTTCCTTGCGCATGGACCGCGTCTCGCGCTTGAACACCTACATTTCGCAGGTCTAACGCAGTGCTTGCCCTATTCTTCTTTCACTTGGTTCTTCATCCAATCAATCTTTAAAACAAAAACAACAAAAAATCAAAGAACCAAAAGAAAAACAGTTGGGTTTCCTCCTAAGAAGCGCCTTATTTATCGTCATGTCACAATGGATACCTCCTCAATCATCAATTCTCTGGAGGGTCATCCTACGAATCAACTCTAACCTAAAAATGTTTGTCTTGCTCCTCCTCTTCATTGAGGACTATTGTCACTGTACATGCATCCGGGGGTTTTGTGGGTTTACACACATTGAAGGTTACTTCTTCACCACCCACTCTAAACTTTAACTTCCCTAGTTCAACCGATGCTCTACCTGTGCTAGAAATGGTCACCCAAAAATGATGGACTCCTCGATATCCATGTCACAATTCAACACGAAAAAGTCAACTGGAAGGATGAATTTGTCCACTCGGACCAAGACATCTATTAGAACCCCCATGGGTCTCTTGATAGACTGGTCTGCCATCAATAGCCTCATTGTAGTAGGCTTGGGATTCCCCAAATCTAACTTTGTGAAAATGATGAGGGGCATCAAATTGATGCATGCACTAAGGTCACATAAAGCTTTATTGAACATGCACATTCTGATGGTACAAGGGATGGTAAAATCTCTAGGGGTGCTCTCTCTTGGGAGCAAGATTTCTCGCCATCACTGCACTACAATGGTGCATCACCTCCCCTATGCTCGCATCCATAATATTCTTATTTTTTAACAATTCCTTCATGAACTTTGCATAGCCCGACATCTGAAGCAATGCATCTACCAACGGTATGTTTATGGAAAGCTTTCTAAACATCTCAATGAAGTTCTTGAACTGGTTTTCGTCTTTTTTTTATCTAACCGCTGAGGGTAAGGAGTAGGATTCTAGACTCTTGTCCTAGTGCATTTGAGGACTCCTCGCCCTTTTTCTCAACATCAACATTTCTAGGAGTAATAGCCATTCCTTCTTCTTCAAGTCCCTCTTCATTATCAACAACACTTGGTGCTTTTGACACCACATCTTTCACTCCATTATTTCTAATTAGATCAATAACTTGTTTGTCATTCACACTTGTATCGGCCAAAATATTTCCACTCCTAGTAACAATCGCCATGTAATGTCCATCTTTCTTCAAATTTGGTACGGTGTCACTAGGAAGGGTTCCCTTCATTTGGGGATTTATTTGGGAAGAAAGGTGGTTTATTTGGGCTTTCAAATTTTTAATAGAAGTCGAATGAGAACTCACCATTTGGGAAAGATTAGACACCTCCCTTTTTAGCTCTTTTACCCCATTGTCCATAGACCCAATCTTCTTTAGAACTCTAGCCAATATTTCCTCTATCTTGGATTTGCCAACATCACTCACTCTAGGTTGCATTTGGGGTGCCTCAACCTTAGGAGGGGGAACATATGGGTTTGAGCTTCTAGGGTAACTTTCCCCTTCACGGTTTGGTTCATAATTTCCCTATCTCTCGTTTCATTGTTCCACTCTTAACTATCCCGATTTCTCCAACCCTAATTCTCATCACGAGGACGCCAAGGTCCTTGGTTGGCACCTTGAATCCCGGATAAGAAACTCCCACTTGGCTAGCCATACATTAACACTCTTCGTCATATCTTGGAGGTGAGATCTCTCCTTCATATTGCATGTGGCCTTGGGTTCCAACCGCATTTATACTCTTGGCACCCACTCTCATCACATGCTTTGTCATTAATTCAAGATGAGTCATCATTTTAGCCAAGGTCTCATCCCTTTCTTCATCATATTTTCTTATCTCCGCAGTCACAAAGCTAGAGCTAGCACCACTTGAGGACACCTTGGTGTCCCTAGTGTGCCATGCTCGGTTCGTCTTGCTCATCCGATCCAAAAGAGCTTTGGCCAATCTATATGTTTGGTCCATCAAGGATCCACCAGCAAGATTATTGGCCATGGACTTATTTATTGAGTCATGTGAGCGATAGAAGCTTTTGAGAAGAACTCCATCAGGCAACCCATGGTTTGGACATATTGCTACTTTCTTTTTGAATTGGAGTCAAGCCTCATACAAAGGTTCACCTGGTAGTTGGCTAAAGTTGGTGATGTCATCCCTCAATTGCAACATCCTCGATGGAGGAAAAAAAACTATCCAAAAAAGCCTCCATCAACTCTTGACAAGAAGTAATACACCCCGAGGGAAACTCCTCTAGCCAAACAATGGCTTCTCCTGTCAATGAGAATGGGAAAAGCCTTAGTTGAATAGACTCTTGGCTAACATTGGTGATATTGAAGGGTTGGCAAATTTCAAGGAAGTTGCAAAGGTATCGATTAGCATCTTCGCTTGGTTGCCCACCAAAGAGTCTTTAATTTGTAGAAAGTGTAACATAGTGTTGGTCATATGAAACACAACATTCCCTACTGTAGGTGGTAGGCGAATGACACCTGCTACATCATGCAACATGGGTTCATCCTCGTCTTGGTCCATGTGCCCATCCAGAGAACCCACTTGTGAGTCGTGGCTCATTAGCTCCAACCTAAACAAGTAGTGAAAACCAATAACAAATGTAAATTTGCACAAGATGATTAAATAATTCAAATCAGCAAACAACTAAAGGTTATCAAATCTCATTCCTCGGCAACGACACCAAAATTAATGATGTTCAAATACACTCCTCGTTAGGAGAGAGTGTACACAGTCGTCCCAATATAATTTACCCAACTTGTGAGTCGAGGTCAAATCCACAGGGAATGAATATTGATAGCAACGAAAGTTATTTATCAAATTGAATCTAAGAGCATCATTTTATCAAAACTAGGAAAGTAAATGTTGGGGGATTGTAAGATCACAATTTTAATTCAAACTCTACAAAAAAAATAGGGCAATAACCTTCAAAGTAACAATATGAGCAAACACTACGGGTATGCTATTGACGGGGCATTGATAGGATTGGGGCTAACTATAAATTCAAAGTATTACTTACGAAAATAAATAATCATGGACAAGGCGGCACCCGATGTTTCTCAATTAATTGGTTGCCTTTTGCCTCGGTTTTCTCAAATCCTAAGGTCCCATACACTTGAAATACTACGACTTGGGTATGAAGTAAGCTATCTATAGCCTCAATTCTTTAATAGGTGTATGAAAGTGGGTATTGGCTATCTCTGGCTCAATCCTACACAATCAAAATCCAAATACCCACCATTATTTTCTCACCATATTCTATTCTTTTTTTCAAGAAACAATAGAATAAGTAAACACAATCCATACTTTCAATTTAGATATTTCAATTATAATTCACAAAAAAATGGATTTATGCTTAATAAGTAATTCTAAGATTAAACTAGCAACACCCAATTCATTCTAGCCCCAATCATGCATACACCCCTAGCAAGAGGTTTAGCTACTCGTAGATAAAGAGCAAGAGATTAAACCAACAATGGTATTAATATCATTTATCATTAAGAACAAACTTCAAGCTCAATTTGTTCTTCAATTGAGGTTTAACTTAGAAAGACGAAAAAGATGAAGGGAAAAGCTCTCACTTCTCTTTATCTTTCTCTCTCTCCAAAATTCAATTCAAATCTAACTACTCAATGGAATGGAATGCAATATTCTATTTTTTAGAAAAGGGGTACAAAATAGGGTAAGTCTTCTCCTTTTTTCATGCACACATTCCCATTTTCCCTGAAAAAGCATCCAAAAAGCCAGTATGCCAGAATTGGACCATTTACCCTCTTCAGCACGGCCTCACTTGCGCGGCACTTGCATTTCACAGGTGCCCATCCTCAAGGTGCCAGTCGTTCGCAGCTGTAGGCTAAAAAAGTCTGGACATGGTCCTGTGTTTGCACCTGCATTTCGCGGGTGCTGACCTGCATTCCACAGGTCTTCCTTCAACTTTAAAGCAGTGCTTCCCTGCGTTTGGCCTGTTTTTCATAGGTGTCATCCTATGAAGCGCCAATCCTTTTCTTACAATACCATGCTTTTTCTTCAATTCCTTTCTTTATCTATCTAAAGTGAATACCTGCAAAAAACAAAGATAAAGGGCAAAACCTTCCTAAATAAGTTGAAAACCAAGAAAAACTCATACTTAAGAGTCTAATAAGTTGGTAAATTACCAACTCATCAATGCCCTCATACTCATTGGGTATGAGTATCCCAACCCAACATTCAAGAATTACATGAAAATTTCAACCACTGACCCNCTGAAGCTAAGAAGCAAGGGGTCATGCAAATTTATAGCATTGGGTATGAGTATCCCAACCCAACATTCAAGAATTACATGAAAATTTCAACCACTGACCCAATTCCCAATTGTAATTTCGTCCATCCCCAATTTGAAGCTTACACCTAGGGCTCATTTAATTTGAAGTTTTACAAATATGGAAGCCTATGTGGTGAATGTGGTTTGCAACCTGTCGTGGAGGAGACAAGTCTCCTCCATGGTTTCCAACATCAAAACCCCATGAAGATAATAGGTATAAATATATGAAAAAGAGATTTTGAATCCATACCTCGTTGATCGAAAAGTTTGACTTGTAGGTAGACTCTCTCTATAATAGAAGTACGTGAGTGTGTGATTACTTTTGTGAGAGTACAGTGTTGGATGGATGGAGGTCGGTTATGGAGGGAGTGGGTTTTGAGAACAATTGGGATTCTTGAATGAGAAGAGGTAGGATTTATTAAACCATTTTTGTTATTTAATCCCTTGCAACAGACAACAGTGTACTTACGGACCGTAAGGGAGAATTTTCGTCTCTTCTACATTCATTTACCTGTGACTTAGGTGAAAAACGTACGATTATTTAAGACCTTGTAACTTAGAGTTATATATCATCAATGCCACCTTAAGTATTAATTAGTGGAATCCTTTTGCTTCTTGAGATTTACAATAGGAATTATGATCCGTTACTGACATTTGTGGACTGTATAACCTATTGTAATTCCAATCCAATGATCTTGTGTCCTTTGATGCCTACTTGTGATAGATTCGATGGTGGGATGACGGGATATCAAATTTTATTACGATTCATAGAGTCCACCATAAATTCTATACAGTGGCTTAGCATGAATAGCATTTCTCCCACAATGCCATCTACAGACCATGTGGCATTTTGTGCTCCATAACTTGGTAAGTAAATACATTGATATTTTCATCTCCTTAGCTTCTCTCTTCATTGATACCAATTCCCAACCATGCTACTTTTGTTACTTCCTACACATGAACAAACATAAAACAATTCAAACATAGCTAAATACATAAAATTGAACTTGGTTTTCCTCCCAAGAAATATTTGATTTAACATCGCGACTTGATGTGTTAAACTACTAATTTTCTATGGGTTCAAGTTCGTCTTTAAGAAAGAACTTATCCACCAATTGATCTGTGTTGAAAACACCTAGATAGTGATTCACCCTTTTCTCATTCACCTTGAACACCCGAGATCCATCCTCAGACTCTAATTCCACTACTCGATAAGGTGAGACACCAATCAGCTAAAATGGCCCAACCATTTTGATTTCAGCTTCTCAGGGAATAGTTTTAGCTGGGAGTTGAATAGTAATACCAAATCTCTCTATTGGACCTCTCTCTTAATAATCTTCTTATCATAGATATGCTTCATTCATTTTTTGCATAGTGTTGCATTCTCAGATTCTTGGAAATGGAACTCTTCCATTTCATTTAGTTGTGAGGACCTAAGTTTTACAGCCTCACTCAATTTGAAGTTTAGCTTTTTGAGTGCCCACATGGTCTTGTGCTCTAGTTTGACCGGTAGATGGCATGGTTTTCTAAAAATCAGACGATATGGTGATGTTCCAATAGGGGTCTTGTAAGTAGTATGATAGGCCCAAAGAGCATCATCCAATTTCTGGGACCAGTCAGTCTTATTTGCAGTAACAGATTTTGATAGGATGCTCTTGATTTCTCTATTTGAGACCTTGACTTGGCCACTCTTTTGACGACGATATGGCATGGCTACCTCATGATTAAATTCATATTTCTCTAGCAACCTAGAAAAGGCCTTATTGCAAAAACGTGAGCCCTATCATTAATTATAGCTCAAGGTATACCAAAATGGGTGAAGACATTTTCCTTGTGGAACATTGCACACCTCAGGCTTCATATTCGATAGTTCTTTATCTTTGAACCACTTGGACATATAATCAATGACCACCAAGATGTATTTCATCCCATGGAACATCAAATGATTTCACTTCCAACACAAAGTTCAGGGGCATCTCATGCTTTCTTTAGATAGTTCCTTGATGCTGACATTGATCACAATTTCTGACCATCAAATTTGTATCATGGTAAAATGTCGGCCAAATTTGTCGCACTTTGATTCCGTGAGTGATGGCCTCCAACTAGAGATTCATGACAAGCCCTTATAATAGCAAGAACCTCATCTTCAGCACACAACGCCTAATGATGTTATCGCCACAAATATAGAAGAGGTAAGTTTCCTCCCAATAGTAATAACAAGACCTCTTCAAGAATCTTTTCTTCTGATAATTCTTCAAATCCTCAGGAATAACACCTGCAACCATAGAATTATAAATATCTGCATACCATGGTGTGATGTAATATGGAACAGCTAGTAGTATCTTGTCTAGGAATGCGTCATTGATCTCCAAATCTCCCAAGGGTATACTAGCCTCCTCTAATCATGGCAGATGATCTGCCACCTGATTCTCTATGCCCTTTTGGTCTTTCACCTAAAAATCAAACTCTTGTAATAGAATTATCCATTTGGTTAGTTGAGACTTAACATCTTTCTTGGAAACTAGGTACTGGATTGCTGCATGATCCGTGTACACCACCACTTTATATCCTAGAAGGTAAGACTTGGACTTCTCAAATGCATAGACGATGGCCAACATCTCTTGCTCTGTCAGGCTTTCACAATGTAATTCAGCTGGGCACTATTCAACGTGTTGGTTTCATAGTATATAAGGTGTATTATTTTATTATGCCTCTATCCTAACACAACACCAATAATGAATTCACTCACATCACATATGAGCTCAAAGGGTAATGACCAGTTCGAAGTTGTTACAATTGGAGCCTTAGTTAGCCTTTTCTTTAGTGTCTCACATGTATTCAAACAATCATCCTAAAAATTGAGTTTATCTTTCTTTTCAAGATGCTTGCACTATGTGTTGGCTTTCTTTGAAAAGTTCTTGATAAATCTCCTATAAAACCCAAGATTCCCCAGAAAACAGTAGACACCTTCCACAAAAGTTGGAAGAGGAAAATTTGACAGTTTGATATGATCTCAATGGTTTCCTGGTTAACTTTGATCCCTCTTTAAGAGATTTTGTGCCCTAAAACAATTCTTTCACGTACCATGAAGCGACGCTTCTCCCAATTCAACACCAAGTTTGCTGCCTCACATCTTTCTAAAACTTGAACAAGGTGGTCAAGACAGTCATCAAATGAATCTCCAATAACTAAAAAGTCATCCATAAGCACTTTTAAGAAACCATCAACCATCTCTAAGAAAATAGACATCATACAACTAAAATATGGCTAGAGCATTGCACAAACCAAAGAGCATCTGGCTGAATGTGAATGTACCATAAGGACAAGAAAAAGTGGTTTTCTCCTAATCTTCTAGTTCAATGTTGATCTGGTTGTATCCGAGTACCCATCCCCAAAAAGTAGTAATGTGATTTTCAAACAAGCCTATCAACCATCTAATCGATGCAAGACATTGGAAAATAGTCCTTGAATGTTGTTGCTTTTAATATCCTATAATCCATACAAAATCAAGGGAGAATCTACAAGCTACTATCGAAGGTTATAAGTCACGAGACACGAATCAATGGTGGATTTTGCAAGACTCCCAATAGCATTGAGAAGCTCAATCAAGCAACTATGGATCATAGAGCACGAGGATGCAATATTATTTTCTCATCCAGGAATTATGGAATATCATTTGTGGATCAGACACTACACCACTAATTGATGCCAAAGTAGCAAAAAGGCAGAAGGTTAAAGCTAGAAGGACATGTATTCTCTCACTATAACAATCGAAGATGAATTCTTGCAACAAATTAAGAACGCCAAGACACCCAAAGAATCTTGGTACACACTGGTAATAATTTTTATAAAGTAGAATTATGTGAGATTATAAAAGCTTGATATTTTGCTTTTTTTATCTCAAAGCGGAATATGATAATGAGTCAATACTTCTCAAAGGTAAAATTTTTATCTAATGAAGTGCAAAATTATATCCAGAGAATGCTATCACAGAGACAAGGATAAGAAGAATCAGTTTTCATGTGCTAAGGCCAGAGTATAAAGGCATAATTATGGACACATGAGGTAGGCCAAAGAGCAAACTTTATTTGAGTTGGAAAATCTGTTGGCAAATGAAGAAGATTTGGAGTAGCCATTATGAAGTCTCTCTATAAAATATGAAGATAAGACACTCTTCAGTAAAAGGAACATCTATCAGAAAAGGGACAAAGAGAGAAGCTCGCAGCCAAGGGGATACCAGAAGAATCAACATCAAAGAAGTTAGAGACATAATATATAGGCGAACCAACAGTTCAACAAATGGAAAATGGAGAAGTGCTATAATTGTAGAAAGAAAGGACACTATGCCAAAGATTACTGGTACAAGAAAGTTGAAGGTAACATAGCTACTTCTACCAAAAACAAGAAAGATAAAAAGAAGCTTGGAATTTCAAGACCTCTTATATATTTGAAGAAAACAGTCATAAGGAAGAGCTTGCCACCTCTTACTCTAATGAAAAGGAGGAGACTGCACTTCAATTGTAAGTGAGAAAATGGTCAGTTATGAACGTAATTGGATAATTGATTTGGGATGGTCTAATCAGATGACCAGTGATAAGAAAAGCTTATCAACATGAGCCAATATAAAGGTGGTCGAGAAATGGTGACTGCAAATAATTCAAAAATACCAATAACTCATATTGGCAAGTTGGTGCTCATGCATCGTCATGACTCGAAACAAGTGAAACTTCAAAATGTCTTCCATGTCCCAGGTATGATGAAGAACTTACTATCTGTTTGAAACTAACAGCTTTAGGAAAGTAAAAGTATGAAAATTTAAAATTGCATGCTCTCTAGTCATGGAAGGAAGATGATTAGAGTCAATCTTTGTCATGTCAGCCGAGACAGCTTATGTAGAGAAGACTCGGAGTTATAAAATAATTGATTTATGGAATACACGTTTTAGGCATGTAAGCTACAACAAACTAAAAATCATGATGCAGTAGTCAAAATTAAAAGGTCTGCCTCAACTTGGTATTAGAGGGCACACTATATGTGCTGGATGTCAATGTTAGAGAGTACATCTTCCCTATGAAGAATCAAAGTATCAAGCTAAGAAGCCACATCTATTGGTGCACTCAGATGTGTCTAGACCACTGAAGCAACCCTCTGTCACTAATGATAACATTCATTGATGACTTCTCAAGGTACGCATACATTTACTTATTAAAGAAGAAGTCTAAAGTATTTGAGAAGTTTAAAGAGTTCCAACATAATGTGGAGAATGATATTGAAAGGAGAGTCAAATGTCTCTGTACGGATAATAGAGGAGAATACACGTGACGTGGGTTCAATGATTATCTTAAAGAGAAGATGATAAGGCACCAATAGACTTGTACAAATATGCCGCAATAAAATGGAGTAGCTGAAAAAAAGTGGACACCTAGTAGAGATATGCAAAAGTATGTTGCATAGTATGTATGTACCAACAAGGTTTTAGGCAGAATGCATGAAGATTATTGTTCACATTATTAATAGGTTTCCATAGGTGAGATTAAGATTCATCTTACCATTCGAGAAACTTAAGAAGATGAATACATACCATAAGTCACTTTCAAATATTCGGTTATGTGTGCTATGCATTTGTTCTAGATCATCTCCTCAATAAGTTTGATAAAAAGATTGTTTGATGCATCTTTGTTGGTTACAACGAACAAAGAAAAGGATGAGATGTTATGATCCTACCACTAATTGTACACATGTGTCAAGAAATGTTGTATTTGATGAAGTATCAACATTGTGGTTCCAAGAAATCGCCCTACCAAACTTAATAGGTCTTGAATAAAAGTTGAAAGATAAACTAAATGAAGAAGAACAAGGGAACAAGATAAAATCTAATCAAGAGGAAAGAGAAGAATCTAGATCACCTTCATCAGAGGTATCTCCACAAAAGGACAAGAAGAGCTTATGGAAAACTCTAGATGTATTGCAAGAAGAAGTCCAAAAAGCATCATAACCGAAGCTAAGGAGGTCTACATGACTGAAACATTCAAACACCAAATATATAGATTTAACATTAGCAGAGGTGGTCAGTATCAATGAGGTTACTACCTTTGAAGAGTACTGTAGAAAAAAATCGACAGAGGAAGAGATTGACAAAGTGTCTAGACATCAGGATGATTCCAAGACAGAGTCATTCAAAGTGACACCAAAGAAAAAATTAAGTTGGTGCTAAGGGGGAGTGCTAAGAATTCATCACCAACTTAATTAATATCTAAGATATTTCATGAAGAATCTAGAATATTCAAGACTTGTAGAGAATTGATGGAAGACTCTAGAATGAGAGGTCTAGAGTGTAAAGTCCCGAAGTATTCTAGAAAGTGCTTCTACAAATAAGTAGACGTCTGAGTCTAGAAAATTTAAGTTAGTAATATTCTAGAATTGAATAGTACATACCTCTCGATAGAGCTTGTCATTTATGTTGTAACCAAGCAAGTAACCTAGCAGTAAGTGAGTGAGAAATAAAAGAAATTTACTAAAATGTGAGTGCAAGAAAAATTATGTGTAAGAATTGTAAGATTGAAACGGATTCTTACTTTTTATAATAATAAAATCCAATATTATATAGCAACTAATTGTGCGAACAAATAGTCAATAGAACAAAGAGCTGGGAAAATATCACCCACTGGCCACTTACAATGAAGTAGATGATCCTTGCATAGATATGAAGGCTATTTTTGGACATAGGGAAAAACGTAAATTATTATATTAGTCAAATAAGAAGCAAAATAATGGCCTTGTATAAGTTTGTTTATACAACTATCAGAGACGTGCAAACAATATTGAATCTGCTATTACAAGGTTTCAATTTCTATCTAAATGCTTTTTAAATTTCATCCTAACACTTGTATATCACTTTTTATTTTTTTCCCCTTTTAATTAGTTTTAATTAGCTCTCTAATCCTTATAGTTTCTCTTTAGTGATGACTCCCTGAAAGAAGCTGCTTCAATGGCGTATGCAAAAGTTTGTGCACCTTATCATACATGGGCTGTCAGAACTGCTGTCTCTGCTGGTATGTGTGCTCTTCCAACAAGGGACCAACTACTGATGAAACTAAATGAGACTGGTAAGCTTACTTTCTGTGATATTATTAGACAATTTGTTGTTCCGATAATTAACATGTTCAAATTACACCTCGTTATCAAATATAATAATTTAACAAGGTTGAAGCTGCATTCGACATAGAATAGACATGAAAAAATTATCAAATTAGATGAATACTCAATTGGCTGTCTTAATTTCTATGTCGTAAGAGTTGAAATATCTATGATATTCTAGAATACTAAGATTTTTTAAGCGAATAAAAGTTTCTACCTTGAATAATTTGTAAATCAGATGTATTAGAGAGTCAAGGTTATGTTCTCGTTAATAGATTGCTTTGTCCCAGATTTTTATTCAAGACACTAATATTGGGTTATCCTCGATATGTAGATGATTTGTATGTCAGTACTTAATATTTTTCAATAGTTAAGTAGTATATCTTAATGATTTTTCTAAATACATAAGAGTTATATAACAATGATCAATTACTGTTAAGTAAATTCTACTTATTCTTAAGCAAATTCATTAGATGAATGTTAACGCCCCGATTCTTGTTATTTGTTCCTCCCAAAATCTAATTCTCCTTTTCAAGTAAAATCAGAGAAATTTGGCTTAGATTAATGTTTGCAACCTTCAAGCGACAATTAAATAAAAAAATAATTAAATATTTACAATTCAAAACTGAGCATCATTTGAAAATCTTATAGACATAACACCCATATCGGGTGTACAACCATAGTATAAATTTTAGCTACTCATAATGATGTAACTATGATAAGAAATTAGAGAATACATAATTTACTTACAATTACGATGAAGAAATGTTCGCAACAAAAGCAAAAATTATCCTTCAAAAAATATTAATAAGAACTCCAATATCAAACTAGTACTTGTGCGTCTATCTATTGCTGAGCATACCGTACAAAAATTCTATAAAAAGTATTTACACTGGGCCCAGAATTCAAAATTCAAAATTCAAAATCTATTAAAAATCACGCAGGCATCACTTACAGACAATAGAAGTGACATATGACCTATGGATTAGCATTGGCTATCGCAGATGACTAACTATTGAATTGAGGGTTTCTGTTAGCTGCACAAATTAGGAGTATTAGTTAATAGGTGGTTAGCAGGTTGTTAGCAGGTGGTTACAGGCTGTTAGTAATCAGTTAGTCACGTGCTAATCACGTGAGGATAGAGAGTCGGCGGGTACACTGCATAAAAGGAATGAGAAAGTGGAGAGATGGTGTGTGGGTGAAAACAATGTAATTTTCCCCTTTCTGTTTCCTCTGAAATATGATATTCTGCTTCTTCTTCCTTCTTCTCTGTTCTTCTTCTCCTTCTTCTTCTTCGTAGTAACTGAGAATTCTCAGCTGCATTGAGAATTCTAACAGTTTCCACCGTAAATATACATGCAGCTCGTAACATCAACTTGCGGTCCATATGTGGTGGTCCTACTTTGTCCACCAGATGATCTGCATTGATGGACCCCGACTTGTACTCTAATATGCGGCCAGTAGAATTTGCTTGCGGTTCGGAGATGGCTTTATTTTTCTTCTTCTCAGCTCCACTGCGTCTCAATCTGTGGCTCATAAATCTCACTTAAGGCCTGTAGATGGCTACAACTATTCTACCCTCAAAATCTCAAAGCTTCTGGATAAGACGTGCAACTAGACATATGGGCCTAAAAATGTACGAAAACACAATAAAAACCCATGCAAAACATATGAAATGTATGGTAAATCCAGGATATATGGCCAACCAAGTTGTGTTGCTTTAGCCATGGAAAATATATAAAGATTTGGTTTTCGATGATTTAGGATATGGTATACTAGTTTTTTAACAGTAGAGGAAGTGTAAGATTAGGAAGCGGTACTTTGATAACCAACATAATTCCTGTCCCAAGGATGAGATTGAAATATGTAGTTCATCAATGAGGAGGAACTCTTGTGACGTTTTTGTGAGAGCACAATAGATATGTTGGTAAATAGATTCTTTGGTTTGCATTTTGAATCTTAATCCAAATAATATGAATTGTCTTAATGGACTATACGACTTGTTTTGGTGGCAAAGTTATGTGTATAGCATTCATCTTAATAATTAAATTACTTATTGTTGTTGTTGCAGATGATTCAGCGGAGAGAGAAATGAGAAGATACATTGATGCTTCCCTTCCGATCATCGAATACATTGACAAACTTTATATTTCAAGGAATATAAGCTTGGATTGGTGATTGGCAAGAAATGTCCATGTCTTGACAATTGAAGACCAGCCTGCATGTTGAGTATCCACTGTCTCTGCAAATTAGTTTTAGGTTGCATATTTGTACCAAAACTAGTATTAGAAAACACATCCGACTCTTTTCTTTCTTTTTCTGTTCCGATTTAGTATCAAAAAGAAAGTACTTGCACCTCTTGTGTACGAGTTCAGAGGCTCTACCACCAAATTTTATTATCCATACTTGTATTTCTTAATTTTCCTACTACTTTCCTTTTCGAATCTGGGTGCATAAACTCATCCAGCAATTATCGTTATATTATACAATAAATACCTCACTTTTCCCACCTAAACTATCAGGTAGGAAAAGCAACTGATAGTTTAGGTATATTTCGATAAATATTTGGTGATAGTTTGAATATGAAACTCAAAAAAACTGTGATACTAGTTTTCACTCTTCACTCTAGAAAGAATACATAGATTTCTTTTCTTACCATGAGCCATATTCAAACTAACTGAAACTTAAATAGTTTGTTATGGAGGATGATAAGGTTGAAACTTGAAACTTCGAATTTTTTTTTTAGATTCAATTGCCATTTATATTTCTCTATTTATCATCAATTTTTCAATCAATTATACATAGAGAAACAAGTGAATATGAAAAGTTCAAATGAACAGCTTGTTTTGATGATTGTTACTAATTGTATTGCATTGTGTTGTTAGTTTAAATACAATATTTATTTTAATTGTTATTTAAATTTTATTATATCGTATTGTTAAATTCATTGTTACGTAATGATAAAAAGTCTTGTGTTGTGTAACAATCGATTTGGTACAGTCACATCATTACCCTATTTTTTTCTTCTCATTTGTCTTTACTTATTATTTAATAATCTTATTTTATCTTTTATCCTATATTCTTATAGTATCTCTACCATGTACCCTATTTTTCTTATAGAGTTATTCTTCAAATTATTGGTGTATGACATTATGTAATGAAGAAAAATGATACAATTTATTCAAACATTGTATTCATTAAAATAATACAATACAATGCAATACAATACGATACATTTGAAACAATACCTACCAACCATCCAAACAAAATGGAAGAGTCCTGATTTTTGACTGATACTAATCACGTCAAAAACACATCCTAAAAAGGATAAGCGATTATTGCAAACATAATCCGAACAAAAATGTCCATAGTCGAATCCCATCGAAAAGTAAGGCATACCTATGATTATTAATGTCACTAAGAAAAAAAAATTCAAATAGTTATTAGTTTTAAAGATTATTTCTAACTAATTTACTAACAAATATTTTATCAACGGAAGAGAATGGGTTGACTTCAAGATTAGGAGGCCTAATGTTATGATTTTCCCAATTGGCAGATTTCTTCTTACTCCACTAGTTATAATCTTGCCGATTTATTCTCTACTAATATGGACTCTCTATTTATCACAATTCTCTCTCGAGCAATCATGATAGTTTACTAGACGTATTCTCTTGAACTATTCTAACTAACAATTTCATCTTGCTCACAATGACCACGTCAAAGTTTCCTTGTCTCTAACTTGCGCAGAGTTCTCTTTTGTTCTGGAACAAAAGGAAGGAGGTCGTTAAAGCTTCTGCTTTTCTGCGTGCTATAAGGTGAACATCTAAGAAAGAAAAAACCACGAAAAAAAAATTAAAGCTTGAACAAATAAAAGTTTAAATAAAACAAAGCATGAGAACATTTATAGCCTACAAGTAGAGAAAATTCTCTCTTCTATCTCATGTAAAACCTTAAGCAAGCCTAAGTATCCATGGTTAATCCAGTCATTAGTTAGCATCCTCTGATGGTTGGCCAGACTATTGCTCTAACATTAATGTCACAATTTCCAAAATTATACAGCCGAAATAAATATTTGTCTAACCGAAATAATTTGCCTAACCCTATCAATTTGCCTAAACCTAACAATGCCTATACAAATGGGGAGCAAAAAGGAGATGCAAGTTGCAATGTACAAGCCAATAATACCAAGCAAAATTTTGAAATAACCTTGCAAACAGGACAGATCAATACTCAAAGTGATACTCCGCTAATTCCAATGAAGGAGGTGGTTATTATTAATGAAGAAGCCATTATCAGATAAACAGAGGAAGACATGGCACAAATGGATGTAATCAAGAAACTAAACTATACTATAATAGGAATGTTTTCTCATTAGTGGATGCCTGGTGTTCTATGTGCGACGCTTNAATAGGAATGTTTTCTCATTAGTGGCCTTCCATTGAAGAATCATGGAGAATTATCCCATCATAATGATATTAAAGGGGAATGCAAGATAGGTTTCTTTCAAAATAGACATGTTTTAATAAGATGTGCAATCAATGAGGATTTCATTTATATCATGTCAAGAAGATCATACTGTCTAAAAGCGAAGAATAACTGCTCATATATTATAAGGCCTCTTATATATGAATTCAAGTTTAAAGTAGAGACTGAAATCACTCAAACCTTAGATTGGGTCTCTTTTCCAAATCTATTACCTTCTTCTTTCGTGAAGAAGCATTATTATCAATAGCCTCTACAATTGGTAAATTATAGTCTGTAAGACAAGACCTAGTTGTGTGATGATGAAGGTCCAGGTGGATTTACTTGCCAAGTTTCCCAAACATGTGAATATGAAAATTGTTGATGAGACCACAGGAATAATGAGGATAGAAAAGATAAAAAAATTCAATATGACTTTTTACCAAAGACTTCACAAAATGCTAGCTAAAGGACATGAAATTGATGTATATAGAGTTCTATAACAGGAATTGGTTGTAAGGAAAAGCAAAGAGGATAGTAGAGGAGAAAAGTAGTTTGTTAATAACAGTAGGAATCAAGTAAAGGTACATAAATAGATGCAAACAAGAACCAAATACCGAGGCCTTTTACACCATCTAGTTGGTAAGCGATCGGGAGCACAAATCAGTGGAACATGAGTAGAAATATCAAAGGAAATAACAAAGAAGAAGGCAAGGAGAAGAAAGAGGATAAGAAGATTATAGAATATGAAAACAAATTTTTACTAGCAATTGAAGAAGAAAAAAGAAGATAAACATATCAACAAGAAAGATAGTAAAAGGTCAAGAGCAGAGAACAACAAGGCAGAAAGCCACAAAGGAGAAGAACTTCAAAGAGAAAAATGAATTGCAAAATCTAAGCGGATGGATCCTTCATCAAGACAACATGTTAGAATTTCATGGGGAGAAAGAACAAAGGCAGAAGAAATAGAAGCCATGAAGGAAGGGGAATTAGAGACAAAGAGAAGCAAGGCAGGGATAACTTGAATTAGATAGTAGTTGCTGGAAGGAAAGATTCAAAGGTTGATAAGGAGGAAGAAGTGAAAGCAGATAATGCAGATATGGAGAACATGGAATCAAATCCACATGAAATAATAAACTTAGGAGAAGAACAATGTGATAACAAGGAAAGGGCAATAGTTGTAGCAGAAGAGGAAGCAGATATTGTAGATATGGAGAACGTAGAATCATATCCACATGAAACATCAAATGCAGGAGAGGTGCAAAGTAATAACAAGGAAAGGGAAGTGGTTCTAATACATAGCATGGATGAGGAAGTACCAATAGCAATCCTAAATGCAGACACAACAGGTATTGAAACGGGTGAATACATCAACAAGAATGAGAAGCAAATGATAGAGGTTGATAAAATATTATCTCCAATGAAATATTTACATGAAATTGTGTCTTATAACATCATGGAAGGAGAGGATGTAAACAACACGGAGAAAGAGACATGGTATATAAAAGAGAAAGATCGGGATGAATCCATTAGGAAGCATCTATAATAGATGATAAAACAAGCGGATGTATCACCAAAGGCTTATTGATGTCATTCAAATTCACTCCCAATATCAGATAGTGTAAACGATCGCAGAAGATATAGAATCCAACAAGGAGTTGGGGTCGAATCTCACAGAGACTACTCGAAGCCAGACTATCTAGTACTAAACAGTAAAATATTGCAAGATTAGAGTCTATTCAAATTGAGAGTAATAAAATTTAACTACGACTACAGAGTATAATATACTAGGATTGTAATTAATTAGAGATAATTCTAGAAAAGTGACCCCAATTATGGTTCGATACCCCTAATTCACCCAAATTGGAAGAATTTAGAGTGGTCTAGGAATGAACATGCAAGTAATTTACTTGTAAAATCCATGGGTATCTTTTAATAGTACCATTGGTGTCAATCTATTTTAATTTTGTTAAATTGAAGAGAACTCAATTCCACCCAATTGCTTGTTGCAATTGAAATTCAATCTATGTCTAGGAAAATCCATTAAACAAGGGTTATGCCTTAAGTTATTATTGATTGATTCTATCCCAACCTAAATTTTCTCTTTCAAATCTCATAAAGGTAATTGGACAGGATTAAATGAATCGCATCACCAATCACACACTACAAAGAAAAAAATCAATCAAATATTCATAAGCCCAAACTCAATTTTAGCAAATTGAGATCATTGGGGTTCATAACCCTATATCTAGGTTTATTACCCATAGAAAAAAGAAGAAGAGAATTAAAGTAATTAGACATTCTTACTAAGAGAAATTGAAATCTTCAATAGATAAATAGAAATCTTCAAGTTACAAGCTAAGATCTAGAATCTACTTTGAAAACTAGGGCTAAAATAGCTAACCTCTACTCTCAATTATAAGTATGAAATGAACAATGAAAAAGGTCCCTAAAAATTACAAGAAAAATCTATTTATATTATGTCCCAAAAAGTTCAATTAATTTAAACATCGGAGTGTCAGGTGTACAGGAACGTTCCGTTCTACGAATCGTACTTTACATTGAAGCTTCTGTCCAGCAGTTGGTCGTCTTTTGTATTGATGGACCATCATTTTGAAAGACGGTCTGTACCTTACACCATACTTTAGAAATCTCATTCTGCCTAGCTCGGGTCTAGTCTTCAATTGATGGACCGTCCTTTTGGAAGAAAGTCCATCCCTTCAACCATACTATAAGAACCCTTTTGTTAAGTTTCTAGAATCTACAACTGGGAAGGGATGGTAGGATGTGTTGGATGTCTTTCAAAGAGACGGTTCATATGTTTCCTCGTCCTTTGAATATTTTTCTGGCCTAAAATTCTTCCATCTTTTCATTACTTGAGTTCATGAAACATAACATAATAAACTTAGATTTTACTTAATTTAACTCCTAACTAATATCCCAAAATCACAAATTATCATGACTTGGGTGGTTCCGACAACAGCCACCAACACACAAAATTCAGTCCAGCCACACCCCTCCATCAATCAAAATACAGTTTTCTCACAACTATTTGAACTAAGCACGCAACCTCCATTTATGAAATCATCTCAACATGTATAAACCTAAATTAGAGAAATGAAACATGCTAGCCATTCAAATCAACATGCCCTCACAAGTAAACCAAGGAAAGTGTCATTTTTTTGAAGTAATGACAACACACATCACAAGAACACACAAGACAAAGAGAGAAGAGAAATGCACTCAACTCCCTCAAAGAACTTCACAAGATAGTTCACAACTACCATATGGTTGCCCATTTACTCAACTGCCTTTCCTTTCGGATATCCAGGTTGAGATCACATAAGGGCTTTTCAAGCTTATAATGAAGGTTAAAGGGCTGGTAGGGTACAATTTTGGCTTTTAGTGACTCGTTTACCATCCTTGAAAACTTGATTTGATTTTGATTATAACTAAAAATCAGCACAAATCGAACTATGGATACCACCTATACTCATATAGTAAGCTAAAGTTATATTATGGTTAAGAATTTACCAACATTGAATAAAT
>JACEIK010000603.1:240800-262855 GCA_018107945.1 Datura stramonium
GCGGCAAACTTTATTCCATTTTATGTTGGCCTATTTAGTAAGGCTCGAATAGTCGAATCACACACCTGTTACATTAGATAGATCAGTGACAAGAATGCGGTAACAAATTAACAACATACGTGCGCTAAGTGCTATATGAAGTCAACAAATGGGGCTCGCTCCATCACGCGCTCCTCTTCGTCCATAGTGTCACAAAGTAGCCTGCCCTTAGTCTCTGGCAACCACACCGTAAACAAACTAAATGTGGCACAACACACTCCAAATATCCCATAAGAAAAAAAGTTATTGTTCCTTCCAAGTGCTACAAGCAGTGGACACAATATACCACCAACTACTAGTGACTGTCTCACCATTGACACTGCACAGTTTCTAACGCATGTCGGAAATAGTTCTAACGTGTAAATTAATAAAATATTGAAAGCCGTACAAGCACTAAAAAAGGACATCATTTCCAGCCCCATTCGAAACCACTTTAATCGCTCATTTCCCTCCACCAATGTGCAACCCATGCTACATATTCCACTTAATAGGGAAAATCCTAAAAGCGACCCTTTCCTGTACATTTTTCCAATAAAGAAGAACGCTATCAAGGATGATGGTAGCTCTGATAGTGCATTTAGCGTGATGCTTAAGTAGATATTAAATCCCAAGCCCCCAGCCCCTAATGGCATGCCATAATACACCATACCAACACCAAAACCAATCAACATTACTGTCAGCAGTCGACGCAAAGCCCAACCTTTTTCAATCAACAATTTGATGGCTGAGTAGAGATCCAAATCTTGTGACATCGACATGGACTTGTTACTTTGCAAACCTGTAAATAACTTTTCAAAGAATCTTGAAGTCAACTTGCTTTGGGTGGCTGGGTTTGCAATGCTTTTTAGCGTCTTAACAAACTCTTCCTTATGTCCTCGCAAATAAAGCCACCTAGGTGAGTCATGAACAAAGAAATGTACAAGAATCGTATACAGGACAGCGGGTACGCAAGTCCAGAGATACATAAATCTCCACGAATTTCCTTTATTTAAATAAGCTATCCCTGGTAAAGATATAAATCCAAAAGTGAAACAAAGAAAGCCAATAATCCCGACTTGGCCCCTCCACTTTCTTCCCACTAGCTCCGTGGATAATACAAGAGAACAAGTTCCTATAGTTGCCCTGCCGAATCCAGAGAGGAACCTCAAGGCAGAGTACATCCATATATTAGTAGAAAGTGCAGTAATGCAACCCGTAATAGATATTATAAGGCATGAAAAAACTAGCATATTTTTTCTACCAAAGGAGGAATCGGCTAAAGTGCATAGAAGGAATCCACCAACGAGGCAGCCTATGAAGAAAGAGGAAGCCGGGAGGCCGGTGATGACTGAGCCGCTACATTCCAGTGACCAATCCGACACAATGGATGTGCATGTAGGCAAATCCCACCGCCACTTGTCCTTTGAAAGCTCGCAGATATTTTTATTTATTTGACAGGAAGAAGTGCAATGCCAAGTGGGCAGAGCATCAGTAACGACACTGATGAATGATTGTTGAGCATCGAAGACCCACGCGAGAGAGACCAAAATGACTTGTACAAATTGTGACCACCCAAAATCTCCAATGCATTCTTCAATCGTATCATCAAGTGAAATATTGCATCTTTTTTGCTTCAAATCGGACAAGAGAGGTTCCTTCTGCTCAATCGTCATGATCGCCAATTTATTTGTGAAATTGGGCGCTTCTCTTCTCGCTCCCTATAAAAAGAGAAATCATAAATACAATTAATTACACAAGTTAAGCGACCTAATAATTATAAAAATATCTCCTCATGTATTATTTATTAATGATTTATTTTTTATATTGGAAGAAAAATCTTTATTCAATCATTCACCAAACTTCTAATTTGAAAAATAAGATACTAGTACTGGTAAGTAATTGTTTAATTATAGTTCTATTAATTTATAACCACAATGTATTATCGATTATATGGACAAAAAGATATGGACAAAAAGGAAAGGTCAAATGCCCCAATTTTGGTGTGGTGGTCTTTAAGTTTTGTTTTTCATGATTTTAAATTTTTTTCATTCAACACTTTAAATAACAAAAAAAATAATTAAAATTATTCTTGGCATCGAATAAAAAATAATTGCATGGCACAATTATATTTACAAGGCATAATTTAGTTTCTACAAGAGTTTATGCTGATAGAGGCATAAGTTCGATTTCAAAAAAACCACAAAGTTCAAAGGCATAACTTATTCCTACAAAAATTCTAAACGCCTTAGGAATTAAATACCTACATAGTTATGGCGTACAAGGCAAATATAAAAATCTTTTGTCTTAATGAAATTAAGTCACGCTTGAGGGTACTTAACCTATAATTTTTTATTAACTATGAAGCAAGAGTAAAATTAAAGACCCCAATTTGATGGGGCAAAAATTAAAGATCACACCAACATGAGAAGAATAAAAAATTATCTTTTATGCTCTGGTTCTAATTTGTGTGATGCAATTTAATCATATAATTTAACAAAGAAAATAAAGATATTTGAAAATTATGATATTACATATGTTATAATATTTGTGGAGCTATACATTTTATGAAAATTGTGAATTTTATTATTTATTAATGATTTGTACTTTATTGGAAAAAATCTTTGTTCAATCATTCACCAAACTTCTAATTTAAAAAATTAATATATTATTATTTAAAATAGGATCACAAGAATTTAAAATTATGCTTCAATCTTTCAGCTAGTTGATGTCGATTATATGAACAAAAAGGACAGGTCAAATGCCCCTATTTTGGTGTGAGGTGGTCTTAAGTTTTGTTTCATGATTTTTAAATTTTTTATTCAATATTTTAAATAATAAAAAAATAATTAAAATTATTTTTGAAAAAAACCTCAAAATCATGGGTAAGGCTGGAAACATCCTTTTCATCATCAATCTTATCATCATCATAAAATTATTGTTTTAACCTTTAATTTTATTTTAAAAAATTACAAAATTCAAAAATAATAAAAAAATTAAAAAAATTCTAAACTTATGACTAAGGAATTAAATACGACATAATTATTCGGGACAAGGCAAAAGTTACAAAATCTTTTGTCTTATGAAATTAAAGTCACGCTGAGGGTATTAACCCATAAATTTTTATTAACTATGCAGAATAAAAATTAAAGACCCCCAATTTGATGGGCAAAAATTAAAGATCACACCAACATGAGAAGAATAAAAAAATTATCTTTTATGCTCTAGTTTTAATTTGTGTGATACAATTTAATCATATAATTTAAAAGAAAATAAAGATATTGTAAAATTATGATATTAAATATGTTTATAATATTTTGTGGAGCTATACATTTTATGAAAATTGTGAAATTTTATTATTTATTAATGATTTGTACTTTTATTGGAAAAAAAATCTTTGTTCAATCATTCACCAAAATTCTAATTTAAAATAAGATATTATAATTGGTAGTAGTTGTTAAACTATTGTTCTATTAATTTATAACCACAATGAATTGTCGATTATATGGACAAAAAGGACAGGTCAAATGCCCCTATTTTGGTGAGGTGATTTTTAAGTTTTGCTTCTCATGATTTCTAATTTTTCATTCTACTCTTTAAATAACAAAATAATTAAAATTATTTTTGGCATCCAAACAAAAATAATTGCAAGACATAAGGCATAATTTAGTTTCTACTCGAGTTTATGCCGATAGAGGCATAAGTTCGGTATCAAAAACCACAGTTCAAAGGCATAACTTATTCTTGCAAAAAAATTCTAAACTTATGACTAAGGAATTAAATACGATTATACTATACTACAAGGCAAAGTTACAAAATCTTTTGTCTTATGAAATTAGGTCACGCTTGAGGTTCTTTAACCCATAAATATTTATTAACTATGAAGCGTGAATAAAAATTAAAGACCCCAACTTGATGGACAAAAATTAAAGATCACCCCAACATGAGAATAAAAACTCTACTTTATGCTCTGATTCTAATTTGTGTGATGCAATTTGATCATATAATTTAACAAAGAAAATAAAGATATTTAAAAATTATGATATTAAATATGTTATAAATTTCTTAACAAGTTTATTGAACTTATGCCCAAGGTACAAGTTATGACTCAAGAAAAAAGAAAAAACATAAAAAAAATAAAAAAAATAAAAAAATTTAATGAAAGGCAAAAATTAAAAAAACCATAAAATTAAAAATTCTAAAAAAATAAAAAAAAACACTATAAATTAAAATTTTCAAAAATTAAAAATATTTTTAATTATATATTTTTTTAACTTTACTTTACTTTACTTTACTTTACTTTACTTTACTTTACTTTACTTTACTTTACTACTTAATACGTATGAGCTAGTTTGAGCTCTCTATTTAATTTTAGTCAAGGATAGTTAAATTTTTATGGGCAAATACATACATACTCTAAGTCCAGTTATTATTTATTTTACACTCCAACTACTCCTTGTTCCATTTTAAACCTCTAATTCTATTTTTATGTTTTATTTAAGTACAAAATACTACTTTTTATATTTTTATTATTTTTATTTATACTCTCACTATAATTTTACACTTTAAAATGACGGATGTTCATTAATTTTCATAAAAATAAAATAAAAATTTGACGAATGTCTATTGATTTTTCTTTAAAATAATATTTTTTGATAGTTTCTGCATATTTTTGCGAAAAAAATAATCGACGAACATATGTTGATTTTCTTATTTTAAACAAAATCATTGACAATTGACATAGTCCATTGAATTTTAGTATTTTTTTTAAATAGTATTATCAATAATGAATTAGAGTCTTTTTTTAACCCATATTGAAGTTGAGTTCTTTTTTCTTGTATTAGAGTGTGTTAAAATTTAGAAAATAGGGTATTTGAATTAAATCTAGATAACTTGGATGATATAAAAAATATTTGTATTATTTAACAATATTTTATACCTTTTTTAAAAATATTTATCAACATGCGTTGAATAGTTTACAAATCTAATAATATTCAATATTTATACTTAATCCTTCATTTTATTTTTTACTAAAACTAACAAACATCATCGATTTTTAAAGAGTAAAATTACAACCGAAGAGTATAAATAAAATATAAAATTAGTATTTTATGTTTAAATGAAATATAAAAAATATAAATAAAGGGTTAAAATGAAATAAGGATGAGTTAAAGTGCCAAAATAAAAAATGATGGTAAGTTTAAAAAGTTTGTATATTTGTTTGGCCAATTTTTATCTTGGTGTTTGCATCATCGCTTGTATAGCTAAGCTTTGGATATAGTACCTTTCCTTTGATTGTCAAAAAGACTAGATGCTGGTGCCCGGCCGCACGGGCTTTTTTTCAAATATCGGATTAAAGCAATTAAAGTTTTAAGCAACAAGATTGAATATACATGCTTCTTATTGTGCGGAACAAAGTGAAAGTATTACATCGTTAAGATACGTATCAAAAGCTATCAAATTATTACAAGAGTTGTTGAACGGGATAGGTGAAGGATACAAACCTCCGAAATTTGAAATGTTCAACGGCACCAGTGATCCGAAAGCCCACTTAAGGTTGTATTGTGACAAGTTGATTGGAGTAGGAAGAGATGAAAATTAACAATGAAAATGTTTTCATGAGAAGTTTATCCTCGAGATACCTCAATTGATATGTAGAGCAAAATCCAAGGAAATGAATTAATTGACCGATATACAAACTGTGAGATGTTCAGTTTGAATATAGAGAATGCACCGGATTTGTACTACATTCAGAACTTGAAAAGAAAGCCTACAGAGACATGTAGGGAATATGCAACCCGTTGGAGGTCTGGAGGTCACGAGTGTGACCTCCAATAGAAGAGATTCAAATGAAGGACATCTGGACCCGCAAATACATGATAGATTGATGTTGGTTAGTGAGAAGAGCTTCGCCGAGCTCATCAAGTTAGGTGAAAAGATTTAGGACGGTATCAACAACGGTACCATTCTCGATTGGGGAGCATTACAAGCAAACAAACAAAACTGTGAATCTGGGTAGGACAACCGAGAACAAGAATGTGAATGAGGTGAATGAGGACGAAAAACTTCGTGGGGATACCAAGTACCTCCACTTCAATACCAATTGCCTCCATACTATCACTCTATGTCGCTCTACGACCGCTACCTATCATGCGCAACATGAACATTTTCAGCCTCCTCCAATTTGACCCAAAGGTCACCAATTTTTCAACAATCTCGCAAGCCCCCGAGACCCCGAACAATTCATCTAAGCAGTATACCCTATTGGGTGAATCTATAATCCAATTGAAAGACAAGATTCAAGCACTGATTGATGGCAAGGTCATATACCCGAGTTGAAACTTGATGCCCAAAGCTATTCTCAACTTGATCTATTCTCTATTCGAAAACCTTTCATTTCTTGTAATTTGAACTACGTTGGACCTGATTCCCGTTTAAGAGGGACACGTAGGCGCCCTTATGGGGCTCAGTTTAAATCTTACTTTTCCCTTTTTCGTTTATGAGAGGACTCAATAGATCGAACGTTTTTACGTAATCAAGCGTAAATTTCTGGTAAGGATCTCAAAATTTCATCAGCCTACCAAGCCAAGGAGTTGATTCCCAAAAAGGACGACATATAATCTGATCATCATCAAGATCATGAGATCGATGGCAACGGACAAATAAAGGCATAAATCAGTCTTCCCCATTTTAATCTTATGATTTTATTTTTGAGCACAATGTGATGCAACAAGTAGCAAATTTGCAATCATGTTATACATCATCTCTGATTTATTATCAACCGCAACGTTAAGCTACTTGAAGTTTGTCCACGTACGGGGTTAGGCGCTACCCTCTTAGTAGATTATTCAAAGCCGAACATTGTTTATTTGAAACTAATACTTTGATTCCTAGGGTTAAGCACTACCCTAAATTTTTCTTTGAAGGATTAAGCATTGTCCTAGGGTTAAGCACTACCCTAAATTTTATTTCAAGGTCTACATTGTCCTAGGGTTAAACACTACCCTAAATTTTATTTGCAAGGGCTAAGCATTGTCCCGTGGTTAAGCACTACCCTAAATTTTATTTCCAAGGGCTACGTTGTCCTTAACAAGCGTTACCTAAATTTTATTTTTCAAGGGCTAAGCGTTGTCCTATGAGTTAAGCAGTACCCTAAATTTTATTTTTTAAGGGCTAAGCGTGGTCCTAGGGTTAAACACTACTCTAAATTTTATTTTCTAAGGGCTAAGCGTTGTCCTGTGGGTTGCCGTTACTCCTAAATTTTATTTTCAAGGGCTAAGCGTTGTCCTAGGGTTAAGCATTACCCTAAATTTTCTTTTAGGAGTAATCATTGTCCTCCGGGTTAAGCACTACCCTCTGATTTTAAAGGCTAAGCATTGCCTCCTAAATTTTGATCTGATTAAGAGCTTTCCTTCAAATTTATTTGAGTTAATCATTAGTTACTTCATGCTTATTAACTAATCATTTTATCTAGTTTTTTTTAAGCTTGCGTGCTATCATTGCGTTCTTCCTCTATACTATATTGAATCGAGTTACTATCATGCCACTTTCAAGTTCCCACACTCTTCGCTATTCTTATGCCACTCTTCCGCTCCTTTTAACCTTTTATTATCATGCTACCTCATTCTTATGCCACTCTCTCGCTACTTTTAACCTTTCATCCAAGCTTTTAAGGGCTAAGCATGGTCCTTATCGTTTTATGTCGTTTGGGTAAAGCATTACCCTACCAAATTATCTTGCTACAATTTGTTCTCGAAGCCTATACGTTATGTTAGTTACCTCCGCCCATCACTATTTATTTTTCCACTTTTTAGCCTATATTCGTTGTTTTTAAGCTCCGTGATATACATTTATGTATTCATTTGAGCCCTGATATACATTTCCCCATATATGCATTTGAGCCCGTGATATACATTTATGTATACAAGACCGAGCCCGTGATATGCATTTATATATATATATTTGAGCCCGAATACACATTTCACGTATGCATTTGAGCCCTTGATATTCATTTATAGCTATTTGAGCCCGATTATACATTTCACGTATGCATTTGAGCCCTTGATATACTCTTGAACCGTGGCGACATTCCGACATATGCATTTGAGCCCCGTATACATTTGAGCCTGAACTTACTTTTACGCTGCATTTGAGCCCGAATTTAAATTTTTACGTATGCATTTAAGCCCCGAAATGCATTAAAGCCCAAATTTACTTGTGCGTATGCATTTGAGCCCGAATATACATTGTGCATATGCATTTGAGCCCGATATACACTTGAGTCCGGATATACAGTTTACATATGCATAAGAGCCCGTGATATACATACATATGAGCCCGTGATATACATACATTTGAGCCTGATATACAGTTACATATGCATATGAGCCCGATACATACATATATATAAGCCCGTGATATACATACATTTGAGCCCGTGGTATATATGCATTTGAGTCCGTTATTAACATTGAGCCGTGATATACATTTATATATGCATTTCGGGCCCGTGGTATACAAGATATATGCATTCAGGCCCGTTACTTACATTTTTTAAGCCCGTTTATGCATTTGAGCCCGTTATCTGTATCTGAGCCTCGTTATGCATCTAAAGTCTGTTATTGGCATCTAAGCCCGTTGCATTCGAACCCGTTGTTGCATACTATGCCCGAACAAACCGTAGCTCTTGATCAAATTATTGAGGCTCTCGAATAATTTACTTTTTTTCGAATTAACATTATTCCTCTCATCCGAAGGCGGCCATGGTCTAAAGGCGTTTTCATGGCCTCGTGCACATCATTTCATGGCCTTGGAAATTTATTTTCAACTTATCATGCTCCTAAGGCGTCACAGTCTAAAGGCTGCCATCTTTCATGGCTTGCGACATCATTTCATGGCCTAGGAAATTTATTTTCTCGCTATCATGCTCCTACGGCGTCATAGTCCAAAGGCGTCATCTTTCATGGTTTGCGAACATCATTTCATGGCCTATGAATTTACTTTCCATTTATCATGGCCCAGACATCATGGTTTAGAGACATCATCCATTATCTCTAAACAAACTTTCATTGTCTAAAGGGAACTCCGTCACTGTATGTTTAAATTTTCTAAGATTGCTTATTTTATGAAGTATTCGAGGCACATGCTTTAGTGATACGCGAAGTCAAAGAAATATCAAGCTACTTCTAATGATAACGCTTCCTTACTTTCTTCTTTTGAACCATATTTCCACCTGTTTATTTCATGGCCTAGGAATGCCGCTTATCATGCTCCTAAGCCATGGCCTGCGTACATCATTTCATGGCCTAAGAAATTTATTTTGCGTATCATGACCCAAGACATCATGGTTTAGAGACATCATTCGTTATTTCTAAACAAACTTTCATTGTCTAAAGAGAACTTGCATCATGCATAATTTTTCACATCCGTTTATTTTACGAATTATTTGATGCGCATGCTTTAGTTGAGCCGCAAACATCGAAGGAATAACAAGCTATGAATGATAACGTCTCTACTTTCTTCTTTTGAACCGTATTCCCACCTCGCTCGTTTTTGTAATGCATCCTAAATCATGACGATTCGTGCTACCCATCCTTATTCAAGCCTCGTGTTGTAAATTTTTAGGGATTCCGTTCGGGCCCCTAAATCCACAACTACACGCGGCCTGATTCTCGTGAAACCCGAGATATGTAGGCGACTTGATACCAAAGTCTCGACCACAACATGTTCACAACCCCATCTCGTTTCATCCGGCCATACCGGGAAATTTATTGCTTCAACCGACAAAATTGGCTATTGTCAACGTTTGCTCAACACCATTCTTCATTCCCAAGAAAGAAGGGCGCTTGTTGACACCCAATTTTGACCTACCTACGCCTTAATATGCCGCTTATATATGTATATATATTTATTTATTTTATGCAAATATTCGACTTACTTTTGTATTTATAAAATAATTTATATTGTGAAAATTATTTCAAGTTACATATATAACTCATATTAATTTTAATTTTTGATATTAGATAATTATGTCGATATAATATATTTCGTATTAATATGCGCCCTTATTTTTAAATATATCCTTTACTTAATAAATTATGTTATAATATTTATGTTAATAATATTATTTTTATAATATTTAATAACTTAATAAATATATCCTTTACCTAATAAATAAATTATTTACCTAATTTTACTAAATTTTACAAATTTATAAAATAAAAAAACAAGAACATATCCTACCAATTCAAAAATTATGATATTAACTTTTAAATTTTAATATTTAATAACTTAATTTTATTTTTTAGTCGTTAAATTATTTATAATAATTTAATTATAGATATTTACATGAGTATACTAAAATTCTAGAATGTATTTATTAATAATAATATTTATATGATTTTTCTATAATTTAAACTATTTTATTATCTATTTATTAAATTATCTACAAGTGTAGTATATTTATTAATTTAATAGCAGCTAAATTCCATTTCAGCCAATTTATTTAAAATTATAGCCAAATTATTTAATTTCATTCAATTTGTTTAGAATTTAATCTTTAAATATTAAAAAATTAAAAAAGGAAATAATGATGTGATTATTTAAAAGTTGAAAATTTTAAAATTCAATTCAATTTTTATTTAAACCTACCCGTTTACCTACCCGTGACCTGCCTAGACCCGCTCAGACCCATGAATACTATCCATAAACTGACCCATCTTCCTTTAAATTAATCTCAGCCGTCTATTTATTTTAATCCTACGGTTGATGATTAAACCCTACCCACTTCCTTATTTACCCCACTTACTTCCCAAAACCTAAAAACATTTTTCACTTTCTCCTTTTCCCTCCTCCATAGCCGCCGCCACCTCCCTCTCTTCTTCACCACCTCCCTCTTCCTCTTCTTCTCCGGCCACCAACCCACAAACAAACACCACGCCTTTCCTTCTTCGTTTCTCCTTTCCGTCGCCCAACAACCAACTTCGCCTTCTGTCTTCCACCACGAAAAACTACCAACCCGAAACGACCCAAACACCATCATACTCATTAACTCCCCGGCCAAACTTTCACACTACCGGCCGCCTTCTCCATCTCCTTCATCTACCATCTCCAACAACCCCGAAAACTCCATAACCTCCACCTCCGTCGCACCCTCCCTATCTTCCTCTCGCTCAAGCTCGCCGGAAAAAACTAACCTCTAGCCACCGGATTCTCAAGTAGATCTGTCCCTAATTTTTACTCATTTATTTTTTTAATATTATTATTTATTTATATTTATTGTATTTTTATTTTATTAATAATATAAATTTATTTATGTTTAAATGACGGAATTACCCTTGATCGTGATCAAAACCTTCACTTATTAATAGTATAAAAACTAAAATCTTTATGATAATTATCACACCTATTCGAAGTTAATGCAAGGATATTTCAGATATTTAACTTTTTCTAGATGTTGTAACGTTTTGTACCCAATAAACAAAAGATGTTTAACTAAAATTTAGTTGCTTAAATAGGTCCAGTTTTCAAAACTATTTCTTCCTTGGCCTTTGAGTTGAGTTATGTGGGCCCAGCATTCTCAATCAACCAAAATTTTAAAAAGATAATGGGCCCCACACAAGAAGAAAGTAAAAGAAGAGAAGATGTTAATGAAAATGTGAAGTACAAAACTATTAAAAAAAGTTAAACTGAAATACTTATTATTTTATACAAATTATTTTTTAATGAAAGTCAAAACTCCGCATTTTAATATGTCTTATAAACTTAAAAGTTTAAAATTATTATATTTTAAATATAATACTTTTAATCTTAAATTATAATACCCGAAATCGATAATATAAATTAATTTTAAAATATATTCTTTTAAAAAATAAATGTTGGAGAAGAAAAAGAAGTAAATGAAACAAGAATTTCATTTTCAAATATAAAATACTATCATGAAATATATGTAGTTACTTAGATAGATGAGTGAAAAATTAACATATTAGTGAAACTATCATATCAAGAATAAATTATCCACGAAAATTGTGTGTGCGCAACTTTAGTATGGGTACATACCCACGTATAGTTGAAGTTACATATGTAAATTTTTAAGAAATGAGATTTATAAATGTATAATGAAATTTTTTATTATTTATATACTAAGGTATGTATTTAATAATATATACAAAGGGTGTACATATTTTTCATTTATGAATTCTAATTGCCTAAATATTTAAAATTACATTAGTTTATGAAAATTTTCATTGATCTAAAGTCGTTTCACTCCAAAAAAAAGTGAAATCCACTTTTTAGAATAGACATTGCATAAGATCAAAGAAGAAAAATTAATGAAAGAACAAAATTTAAATCTTGACTTTCTAGAAAAAAATATATTGAAATGTTGCAAACACTTCTACGACAAACAACCCATAACCAAAAAGAACCTCGCATAAAATAAAATGAGAATGATTAATAATCATATGCGCTAATCAAATGTATTTTTCTCATTTATCTTCATAAAGAAATGAAATTATATATTCATGTATATATATATTGATATTTGAAATAAATTTTAAAAATAATAACTCTAAAATTAAAACAAAAAAATATTTAACATGAGTTACTTCTAATGAGAATGTAAAAGCAAAAAAAAATTAATTTATTACTTTTTGCGTTGAAACACGAGCTAAGAATTACTAGTATTTTTTTAATTATTATTAATATTTTTGAGGGATTCAGAGCCTGCATCCCCATAATAATTATTAAGTGGATTGTAGTAAGACAAAAAGTCAAGCAAGGATTGCTTAAAAATAAATAAATAAATAAAAGTATTGCTAGATAAGGAAGTAGCGAAGAAATAAATATGATGATGAAGAAAGTTTATTCCATTTTATCTTGCCTATTTTTGTAAGGTTCTAATGGTTGAGATTAATGACTCAACATGTTCTCGTTAAATTATATGGCCTCTTTAAAAATGAAGATTCTAACAATATTGTAAGAAGATAATATTGGTTGCATAGCTCAATTGAAGGGAGCACACGTTAAAGGAGATCGAATAAAACACATTTCACCAACAAAAATCACACATGACTTTAATAAAATGGTGAGATAGATATTCAACATATCCGTTCAAGGATAATCTTACGGACTTATTCACTAAGGCATTTCCAACATCAATATCTGAGAAATTGAGATATAAATTAGAATGCATCGTCTCCAAGATATCAAGTAAAGTTTTTTATCAAAGGGGTAAAATACTTGTTGTACCTCTTTTTTTTCTTAGCCAAGATTTTGTCCTAATTGGGTTTTCTTGTAAGGTTTTTAATGAGGCTACCTCAAGGCGTATTAAATATATGTGTACTCTTTTTTCTTCACTTAGAGAATTTTTCCCACAGATTTTTGGAGACTCAAACATAGTTTAGAGAACTTTTTCCCACAGGATTTTTGTCGTGACTCCAAACATAGGCCCGGACCGAGACACGGGACCTAAATAAAAATAGCTCCAAGTCGATCCATGGCATTAACATACTAAAGAGCATACATCAAGTAGAATCTTATAAACTAATCATGAATAAGCTTGAAGTCTGATATATATCAATCATAATAGAGTCATCACGTACAAAGTTGAAATTTGCCATATTGTCCGATAAGCTCTAACATGTCTCAAGACATGGGACAACATCCCAAACTAGCCACTAAAGCCTAAACCAAATAACATAACTCAACGCTACGGAAGGTCCTCGAAGGATGAGGAATCACCAACAAAGGGAAAACAGAACTGAATTGCGAGAAATTGGCTAACGACGGAGCTGAGTCTGATCTCTGAACCTATATTATAAAATGATACAACATAAAGTATACGGTCAAGATTTAGAATGTATTAAGTATGTAAGGTAAGTCAATACATGCTGAGCAAGTATGAATTGAAATCATGCATATAAACATAAATCATAAGGTCATGAGAATAAGGACTGTATGCTGATATCTAAAAACATATGTAGTCATAAACTGAATCACATATTTGAAAAGAATTACCCAAAGCTAAAAATAGAATCATATGACTTGCCATAACTGAAATCTTAAGTTAAATCCTATAAACTGATCAAGGTCAAATTCGCGAAAAACAAAATATCATAAGTCATAAACCCGTACAACCGAAAACATGATGAATAATGGGAGACTCGCCATATAACCGACACCATCACGATAGAACTTATGTGATGCCCCAACTATTATGACCGGAAAGTAGATGCATCTGCCTAAAATCTTTCCATGGTTAAGGACACACTACCTGATATTGATATCAAGCTAAAGGCCCCCGGTAAAGGAAGCTCACAAGAGCGGTCCCAATACCCCATGTTGGCGTATAGTTCTGAGACCCTGCTTAGATGAACCCTTAGCCTACTCGGTGCTAAATACTATTCACAAAAGCATGCATAGTGCTCCTATCGTATTTCAACGAAGTTGAAACCATCATTTTTCAATGAAACTGAAAACATAATTTACATGTATAGTCTAAAATCTAAACATGGGCAGTCCGCCCAACATATCATAAGCTATAATAGGGAGCATTGGCTCTAAACCATATGGTAAGCCGATATAAGATGAATCATGAAAACATACTTAACATGTGGGGCTTGCCCTAATTTTTTAAAATCATGCATACTTGAGATAGACTTCATAAGTCAAAATAATGAATTCATACATGGGTAATTCATAAAAATTATTTCATGCTAGATATCTCATCATACTTGAAAACATGAATCATAAAACTTAACCTTTCATGAAACTTACATAATTGGGCATAATTTTCTAAACTTGACATCATGAATTCTATAATCAAAATAATATAAAATCTATCATGAATCTTCAGACATCCTTCGAAACATACAAGGGATTGGACCCATAAATAAATCATAGAGAATTTCATGAAAATTGGTTAAAACTCTATAAGATCACAAACTTGAATTAAGACTTGAATTCATAAACATAAAGGAAATTTGGACATGAGTGGGAAAGAAATCTCTCATTCATAGCCATACATACTTGACTAAACTGAATTTTCACTTGTCTTTGAAAGCCCAAGAGATTTGGAGAAGGATTGGAGAAGTTCAAGCTTGATTCTCAAGGAAATTTTTCTAATCTTGCAATGCATGGGAGGTGTGAATGAATTAGAATAGGTTAAACCGCCTTAAAACACTCTTTCGTGATTTAAAATGACATAGTTTAGGCTTAGAAGCTTAGAAATTACGAAAAATTCCCTACTGATTTCGGCGATAAAAGTGACACCGTCGCCCTAACGAGGAATCCGGACAAATCGGTGAGGGTGGCCCTCGACGGCCGCCCCCTCGACCCGCCGCCACTACTAGAATTTCATACCCTTGTGAATCTGGACCACAGCCCACTCAATGAGTCATGAAGTGACACCATGACTCGTCCCTTCATTCGTCCTGAGCACTAGATTTCAACGTTGCTTCCCACATTGCCAACCAATCCGGCCGACCACGATCGTGGAGAGTGACGGACTGCCGTCTCTTCCCTCAAGCACGACCAAGAATGACATCCTCAAAACTGGGCACCACCTAACAGATCACTTAACGACCTGTAGTTACACCACGAGTCAATGGACTACTCGCTTTATAACCTGGTGCGATTTTTCGTTTTCTCCGTTTCAACCCACTCGCCTCTGACCTTAGTGGTTTTTGGGGTATTACAATTTTTTCTAGTAAGATTTAATGAGGCACATTATCTATGGACATCCAAGGGGGAATGTTTACAATTTCTTTGAATATAAGTGTTCATATGATACGCTATTGGCTATTCATGTACCAAATGGAGGAATTTATTAACTTTTGTATTTGAGAAGTCCTTTAAAATATAAATAAGTGGTCATTCTCCTATGTACACTTGAAAGAAGAAAAACTCTTTTCCTTTTCTATATCTCTTGTCCAATATATCTTATTTTATATTGTTCCATTTGTTATTAATTTACAATAAGAACAAACAAGAAATGACTTTTTTTAAATCATTTTAGGCGTATTTATGATGAAAATTTAGGAAAAGGTATAAATACCCCTTCAATTATGATTATATATATATACACACACACACACATATACATACATATTTCTAGGGATTCTATTACCTTTCTAAACTACTTTAAAATAAATAAATACACTCTTAGGTGCTGAGTTGACAAAGAGAGTGCGCTCACTCTTTGTAGGCATGTGAGGCAAAGTTGAAACTTAAAATCTAATTAATATGAATACATACTTTAATTGAACTCTTAATAATTAATTAGTATACATAATTAATTAACACTAAAACTTAGCAAATATTTTCTAAATTACTTTCCTTTCTTTTCTTTGTGAAAAAAGTCAAATTTTATTTTATTTTTTATAATAATTGACGCTAATGTTGACTTTATCTTTTCTCAAATTTTTTAAATTCAAAATTTTAATTTCTCTAATTAATGGGTTTTTTTTTTTTGTTAATTAATTATTTGAAATTTGAATTTAGTTTTTAAAAATTTAAAAAGCAAAAGTTAAAAATAACATTACATCATTATTATTTGATTTTCAAAATAAATATACTTTTTAAAATTTATACATATTTGATTTTTTTGAAATTCTTAACTAATAACATTATGTTACCATTGAATTTGTCTTTAATAGCACCAATTATTTTTCTTAATTTTTTTACCATGCCATGATAATAATTTTAATTAAAAAATTATAAATTTTTTATATTTAAGTCATTTATTATAGGAATATCAGTATATTAATATTGATAATAATATTAAAAGAATATCAATATATCTCTAATTATAATTTTCATAATAAATTGATACTTTTTTAGGCAATCCCAAATTTAATTTAATTTTTGTTACTTTTTAGTAGCACCAATTAAGCAAAAATGTAAAAATAATAAAAATTTACTCATATTTACAAAGAAAGAAAGGAAACAACTTAAAAAGTTATTAGTATAAGTTTTAATGTTAATTAATTATGTGTACTAATTAATTATAAAGTTTCAAATTAAAAAGTGTCATGTATCCATATTAATCAAATTTTAAGTTATTTTTGGTCTCTCATGCTTTAAGAGAGGAACACACTCTCTTTGCCAACTCAACACCTTATGAATGTATTTATTCCTATTTTAATGTAGTTTAGAAGGGTAATAGGATCCCTTAAAAGAAAATTGTTCAGCTTAAAAGTATGATTAAAGTTTAGGAAGGTACATTTACCTTTTCCCTTTATAGTTTGGTAATTGTTGGATTTGGTTTTAATGATATTTGATGATGATTTAAAATATGCTGAAACATAAAAATTATTTAAGGACTTGGCCGATTAATAGTTGGTATGTTACTCACATAAAATTTGTGCTACTAATTGGCTGCCCAAGTGTCTTAATTATTTCAGGTGAAATAGGAGAAATGAACTAAAAGTCAACAAGGACTCTGTAAGAAAAGAATTAGATTGTGGGCTGAAAAGGAAAGAGAATATCTTATGGAACTTGTGAAGCAGAAGTCAACAAGATCTTTCAAGATAGGAAAAGGAGTCCAAAGTTTCCTTCTAGTGGGAAGGCAAATTGGGCACTCACGTACTATAAATAAAACAACGATCACGTCCAGAAATTCATTCACTTACAAAAGATCTTCAACAAAGTCCATTGTTCCCGAGCTTTCAATTGGCATTCAAGTTGAAGAAGAGCAGACCGGTGCTAGAAACCGGCTCCCAGTTCTGCCTCCATTACGCCTAGGTCTAGGGTCAATTTGTAGTGAATCATTGAACGTATTTTGTTTCAATTATGTTTTTCTTCACTTATAATTGTTTTAAAGTTCATCTGTTAAACTAAGGTAGTTTATACAGGTTAGCACTTGTAAGGGACACAAAGGTCCTTGGATTGCGGGGGTTTGCAATCCAAAATTTGGCTCCGTGTCTGTTGGAGTTAAGTTGAAATCCTACTAGGGAGTAGGTCGTGATTTTTACACCCATTCGAGCCTTGGTGGTTTTTCACGTAAAAATTCTTATCTCTTGCTTTACTTTCCGCACTTTACTATTTTCTGTTTGAATTAGATATATCTCAAAGGAACAAAAGAGTCAAGTATATTTCCATCACAAAGATAATTCGAGAAAAGTTTTAATTTAGCTAAATAAGTGTTAGAATCTAATTCACCCCTCCCCCTCCCCCTCCCCCTCCTTTCCTCTTAGGTCTAATTCTGAAGTCATTGTGGACAACATCAACTTTTTAGTTAATCAAATCAACTCTTGAGAAATTTCTTGAATAAATTATTAATATTAATTAATTACTTAATAATTAATAAGAAGTTCTTATGGGATTGATATTCCGATTACAATTAATAAGAAGTTCTTATGGCATTGATGTTAGTTTAATTTACTTAATAATTAATAAGAAGTTCTTATGGGATTGATATTCTGATTACAATTAATAAGTTCTTATGGAATTGATATTAGTTTAATTTACTTAATAATTAATATGTATATTTGTATATGTGTTTGGGAGCAACAATGACAAATGACTGTGAAAGGTGGGCATCACTTGTATTTTTGGTAAGCAATTTTTATGTTATGTTATAACCATTTTTTCCTAATAAGGCTAAAATAGATTATTAATATAAGTTAGTCCCATAAATAATATTAAATAGATAATTTTAAGGCCCATAAATACTATTAAATAGATAATTTTAAGGCCATATATACTGATTATAAATTTTAAATTAGTTTAAATAGAGAAAATTAAATTTTTTTCGTTATTTATCTATTTAAAAAATATATTAAAGGTTGTCATAAAAATATTATATAACATTTTGTCCAATAATTTATTTATTCCAATTAAAATTTTAGCATGAATTAAATATTATAATAAAATAATTTAATCCAAAAAATATTTTCAAGAATTGTTAATATTAATTATGGAAATATTCAATTTTTAAGTTGTAAAATACTCAAGATTTAAAATTTAATTTGTATTTTACTATCGCCATAATAACATAAGTTTATTAGAATTTGAAGATAATTATTTTTTTCAAATTTGATAGAGTTATATAATAATTGTGAGTCTTTATGTATTATTCCTTTAAAGGACAATACATTTAATCTATTTCAAGTAGAAGTAAAATTAAATTAAAAAGTGCATTTCATTATCATATGAAATTCAATATATAAATCATTTTAATTGATAACCAAAAGATTATTAGCGTGACGTAATATTTGTTTTCATTTTTTCTCAAGAATGATACTCAGAAGTTAATAAGTACTTATATCATTTATATTAATTTAATAAAAAGATTACGTATAATCTCAAATCATAAGTGTATTTTTAAATTTTTATTTAGATAAATTTTTAAATTCATTTTGAAAGTCATCTACGTAGCTTGATATGTATAGTTACATAGTAAATTCATTTCTTGGCTCATATTCTTATTTTATTTCAAAATTTTATCTTATTAACGTTAATTGGTTACATAATTTCTTATATTCTAATTAAAAATTTGTTATTTAGCCATTTTTTCTAAATAGTGACTTTATGATTTTTTTTTTTACTAATTAAGTAATTTTATTTATCAAGAAAATAAGTATTTACAAGCAAAGCAAAATTCATTTACTTCTCTAATTGCTAATAAGTTATATGTTCAAAACATGATTAATGTAAGAGTTCATATTCTATATTCAAAATTTTATTTTATTAATTAATAATATAATATAATTAAAAAATTCTTAAAATCAACTTGAAACTTGGAATTCACAAACAAACAAATTAAATTAATTAAATTTTAATTTGATTAATTTAAAAGTATAAAGATATTCTATTGTCAATATACGTAAATTAGACTCAAGGAAATACTGGCCTTTTCATCAAAATTTGATTTGATGACTTTAAAATAAAATCAAACTTACATTAATTTAAATATTTAAATTAAATTTATAATTGAATTAATTGACTCAAAGCTGAATTTTAACATTTATAAGTAAAGTTGTTTTGTTTTTTTATTTTAAAAATTCAAGAACACTTCTACTTTACTTTAATTTCAAATATTTCAATCAATTCATTTTATTTAGCATGTTACTTTTTACTCTTTAAAAAATATTTTTATTTTTTTTGTTTTTTTAATTTTTTCTTTTTTGAAATTTTGAATAATTCATTTTGATTTTATATTAAAATTTTTTAAATATTTATTAGAATAAAATAAATGTAAAAGTAATTAATTATATTTCAAAATTTAAAATAATAACTTTTTTATATTAAAATAGTTACTTTAGTAAATATTACAAATATAAAATATGTTATGAATTAAAGTGAATATAAGGCATAATAGAGCAATTAAAAACAACTTCTCTAATAACCTTTTGAAGATAACTGTCCATGTTTTTAGATGTACATATGATTCTTGTTACTCTTTTAATGCAGAAAATCTATTAAATGTTTACTTGAACTTATTAATTTTTTCAAAATTCAATATTATCTTTACATGATATGTAATTGTTTTGAAGCCGATGTTACAATAGCATATAATATATAGAAGATATATGAGTGAAACTTCCTTAAAAATGATAGTGAGGATAAATATTTAACCTCTCGAGATATAAATTATTGGCCACGTATTAATAATATATATATATATAGAGATTAAAAATATATTAACATTTTCAGCTATTAATTTTCACCATATATAAATTAAATAAACACATTCTTAGAGACTATCGTGAGGAAATAAGATAAGGACAAGTACATAGTACAATTTGTATTGCTTGTACAACTCTTTATAGCTATGGTTGTTCTTTCATGACTCCTATATAATAGAAATAAAATAGAAATGAATATCAAAAGATTCATTATTATTCAATTGCTATATTAATTTTATACAATAATCAAATATGAAAGTAAAAATAAATATGATAATTATTTTTTTTATTTTTTTTATTTTTTTTATTTTTTTTATCTCTTTTATTTAATTTTTTCAAAACATACTATAATATAAAAATAAAAAATAAAAATAAAAGAGTATGTATGGAATGTGTACTCTAGTCGCATACATGGAATAAGATTTTTATGGGTCTTTAAAAAAACATCCTTCTAGAATTTTATTTTGAACCATTGACATAGTTATACTCTACTCCTTAAATAAAAGTTAAATTTTCAAAAATGCCATTGGTCAACCTTGTTATGGTAATAATATATAATAGAAAATATAAAATAGAAATTGTTAATATATTTTTATTTTTTATTATTTTTTTATTATAATAATTAATTTGTACATTAATTAAATGTGCAAAGAAAAACTTAATTCTACTTGCTCGTGGATATTTTTATTTGAGTAAACTAAAATATAAAATTTCACTACATAAAAAAGGGAATAAAATAGTATTTTTCACCTTGGAAATACTCCCATAAATATAGAATATATAATAATTAATTAGGATCAATACAAAGCATTTGAAAGTTGTGATGAAAATTATGGGGCCCACATGAGATATTATACTACTTGGGATATGATTGACATTTAGAAAAAAAGGTCTGATTATTTTGTCAATAAAATTTATGAACAAACTTTGAAACTTATAGCATAAGTAAACGATGTTGATTTTTGTTGAAATGAAAATAATATCCTTGATCAACCCACATTTTCACTCTTCTATATAATAGAAATATTGTCTGATCTTATATTATTTAGATCAATATAGGTGAAAATTAATAGCTGAAAATATGTTTTTGTTCATGTTAGTATATTTTTAATTTCCTATATATTCTAAAAATCTTTTACCCTTGTAAGAGGTTTATATATATACCAGTAGAAAATAAAAAGAACTTTAAATTTGTTTTACTTTTATCTTATAAGATATTAATATAAAATGAGCTTAAATAGAATTATATAATGATAAGATTAGTGAGATTTGCAAACTTGTAATTTACTTAGGATTGATGCTTATTAGTTTGTGGATTGATGAACTAAATTATTTTTTATAGAATCACCCGTTAAAATATCATGTTTTGTGATAAGAAATGTACAATACTTGAGAGAAAAGAAGGAATCTGAT
>JACEIK010000603.1:272704-284798 GCA_018107945.1 Datura stramonium
TATAAAATCACATGAAAATGTATCAAATAGCTTAGAAAACACGACTCATTTAAGTTGTAAAGCGTATCACGGGACCTATATTATTTCCCGTGATCACTCATCACTCTCTTCATGGGAGACACCCTTAGAAACACCCAATCGTCAATTGCAAACTCCAGTTCCCTTCTTACATCCGCATAGGACTTTTGGCGACGCTGAGCTATTTTCAATCTGTCCCTTATGAGCTGAACTTTTTCCATGGCCTCATGGACTGAATCCAGTGCTATCATCCCAGCTTCACCGACTTTAAATCGTCCAATAGGCGATCTGTATCTCCCCTTATAGAGAGACTCAAACGGAGCCATCTGAATGCTGGAATGATAGTTGTTGTTATATGCAAACTCAATGAGTGGAAAATGATCATCCCAACTACCCTTGAAGTCAATCGCATACGCTCTCAACATGTCCTTGAGAGTCTGAATAGTCCGATCCGCTTGACCATCCATTTGTGGGTGAAATGTTATTTTGAGCTTGACCTGAATACCAAGTCCCTTTTGAAATGATCTCCAAAACTGAGAGATAAACTGAGTACTCTGTTTGATATGATGGACAAGGGAACTCCATGCAACCGAACTAGCTCTTGAATGTATAGTTTGGCATAATCCTCAACTGAATCGGTAGTTTTGACCGGTAGAAAATGAGCGACTTTGGTCAACCTGTCTACAACCATCCAAATGGAGTCGTACTGTTGACAAGTGTGAGGCAGCCCTGTGATGAAGTCCATATTGATCTCCTCCCACTTCCAAGTAGGAATACTAATGTATTTTAATACAACTCCCGATCTTTGATGCTCCACTTTCACCTGTTGACAATTCGGATACTTAGTCACAAATTCTGCAATGTTCTTCTTCATGCCATTCCTTGGTGGCACCTGGATGTATGGATATCTGGAACCATGAGCCTCGTTCAATATTCAATCTCTCAAATCATCAACATCCAGAACACACAAATGACCCTGGTATCGAAGAACCCCATCTCCCTCTTTGGATAAGACTTCTACCTTATGATTTTGAACAACTTCCTTTAGTCTCACCAAAATAGGATCTTTGTATTGCCTAGCTTTGACATCGGCCACCAAGGATGATTCTGACCCATTCTGAACTATAACACCACCATCGGTCGAGTCAACCAAATGAACTCCTAACTGTGCAAGTCGATGCACATCCTTCACCAGCTCCTTCCCCTCCTCATCTACATGGGACACACTCTCTTTAGAAAGCCTACTAAGAGCATCTGCTACCACATTAGCCTTCCCGGATGGTAAAGGACACTCATATCATAATCCTTGAGTAGCTTCAACTACTTTCTTTGCTACAAATTTAGGTCCTTCTGGGTAAACGCATATTGTAGGCTTTTGTGGTTTGCAAACACATTCACATGGACCCCGTAAAAATAGTGTCTCTATATCTTCAAGGAAAATACCACCCCTGCCAATTCAAGATTGTGAGTTGGGTAATTATTTTCATGAACCTTCAGCTGCATGGAAGCGTATGCTATCAGTTTTCCATGTTGCATCAATACACAACCGAGGATCCTAGAAGCATCGCAATACACCACAAACCTATCGGTACCCTCAAGTAGGGTTAACACCGGTGTTGAGGTGAGTCGAGTCTTCAACTCCTGGAAGCTCCTCTCATAAGCATCCGACCATTGAAATTTCACTTTCTTTTGGGTCAATTTGGTCAATGGTGTTGCAATAGATGAAAATCCCTCAACAAGTCTCCGATAATAACCAGCTAAGCCTAGGATACTTCTGATATCCGAAGGATTCTCTGGTCTAGGCCAATTCTTCACCGCTTTGATCTTTTGACAGTCCATCTTTATACCCTAACTTGACACCACATGGCCCAAAAATGCCACTGAGTTCAACCAGAACTCGCACTTGCTAAATTTAGCATATAGTTGGCGATCCTTGAGAGTCTATAACACCACCCTCAAATGAGCAACATGCTCCTCCTCGCTCCGAGAGTATATCAGGATGTCATCTATGAACACAATCACGAACATATCTAAGTATGTCTTGAACACCCTATTCATCAAATCCATAAAAGCTGAAGGAGCATTCGTTAGTCCAAGAGACATAACTACAAACTGGTAATGACCATACCAAGTCTTGAAGGCTGTCTTTGGGATGTCACTCTCTCGAACCCTGAGCTAATGGTATTCGGATCTGAGATCTATCTTTGAGAAGCACTTAGCACCTTGAAGCTGGTCAAGAAAATCATCAATCCTGGGGAGCGGATACCTGTACTTTATGGTGACCTTGTTTAATTGCCGATAATCAATATACATACGAAAAGAACCATCTTTCTTTTGAACAAAGAGAACTGGTGCACCCTATGGGGATTTGCTCAGTCTGATGAATCCCTTGTCTAAAAGGTCTTTCAACTGCTCCTTCAACTCCTTCAACTCCTTTAACTCGGTTGGGGCCATTCTGTAAGGAGGAATAGATATAGGCTGCATATCGGGAAGAAGATCAATACCAAAATCAATCTCCCGCTCGAGAGAGATTCCCGGTAAATCATCTGGGAAGACTTCCAGATATTCACATACTACTGGAATTGACTGGATAGAAGGTGTCTCAGATGTAGAATCCTTAACCCTAACTAGATGGTATACGCGACCCTTAGAAATCATTTTTCTGGCCTTAAGGTAAGAAATGAAATGACCTATAGGCACAGCTGAACTATCCTTCCACTCTAAGGCTGGCTCACCCGAAAATCGGAACTCTACTGCACGGGTTCTACAATTAACTGAGGCATAACATGCAAATAGCCAATCCATGCCGAGGATAACATCAAAGTTGATCATGGCTAACTCTACTAGATCTGCGGAGGTGATTTTCTAAAGAACTGTGATAGGGAAATTTCTATACACCCATCGAGCTATAACTTAATCATCGACTGAAGTAGAGATTGAGAAGGGTTTTGATAGGATTTCGGGACTGACTCCAAAGCTACTAGCAACATAGGATGTCACAAAGGACAAAGTAGCCCCTAGATCTAACAAAGCATATACATCAAGGTGGAAAACTCATAACATNGAGGGATGCTAGAGTATAGAATCTATTTTGGCGCTGTCTGCCACCTATGCTAGTAGATGCCCCCTGCTGAGCTGGGCGTGCTGGTGGAGCTGATGAACTGGAAGCTGGGTGTCGGCCCCTATCATGGACCTATTTAGATTCTGGGTAATATATGAGCATATTCCCTAGCTTCCCACACTCGAAGCAAGCACTTGTACCTGCCAAACACTGACATGTGTGTCTCCGACCACACCTGTCGCAAACTAGGATATTGGAATCTGTGGGCCTACTGCTATGGCTTCTAGAGCCTGATGATCTCCCTCTCTGGTCGTGCCTTGATCTGGATGGCACACTCTTAGCTGACTATGCCGGGGCTAACGATCTCTGGTGGGACTACTGACGGTATCCACCACCTGGTCTCTGCTGAGAGAAACCATAACTGTTTGTCTTGGCCCTCTTGGCCTCTCTCTCTCTCACATGCACCGCCTCCATCTGTTGGGCGTATAAGACTATCCAAGGAAAATCCATATCCTAATGAAGAATCGCAGTTCGATAATCCTTGTCTAGGTAGTCCACCACTCCATGAACAAACCTACTCACTCGTGCTCTCTGATCAACCACTAACTCTAGTGCGTACTTGGACAAATGAGTGAACTCTAAGGTATACTCTTGCATGGTCATCTTTCCTTGTCTCAGATTCACAAATTCGGCCGCTTTCAGATCCCTCATCTCACGAGGGAAGAACCATTCTAGAAAAGCGACATGAAACTCATCCCAACTGATAGGGCCTGCTCCGACTGCCCTACTATCCTTCCATTGTTTGAACCAAATGTGTGCAGCCCCCTTCAACTTATATGAGGCCAAACATCACACTCCTCCCCAGTCACCCCCATAATCTAGGTGATCTTCAAAATCTCCTCAATAAACTCATGTGGATCCTCGTCCACCTTTGACCCAAGAAACTCTGGAGGGTTCATCCTTAGAAAGTCTCTAACCCTCGTTGCCGCTGCATTCCCGTTCTGAGGGACATGCGCCACCGCCTGCTAATTGACCTGGGCGGTCAAGACCTGTGCTAGCATCTGAATGGCTACCTTGAATTCAACGTGGGCAACTGGCTCCGGTGCATGGTCCTCATGGGCTGGTGGGGACTGTTGTGCCCGTATCTATTGCCATTCTCCTAGCCATTTCCATTTCCATTTCCATTTCTCCTTCCATTAACTCTGTGGGCAGGCATGATTCTGCTAACGCAAATAGCACGAGTTAGAAGGATAGAGAGACATTTCACCGCACGACTTAGATCCTGAAAGAAGGGAACGTTTCCTAAATGTCTCATAGCCTCTTCGTCATAAGTGTGGCGCACTTCACACCCATGAAAAAGACTCTACTTAACGCGGCTTACAGATACCCTAGGACACTTCAAAACCTATTTCTCTGATACTAAGTTTGTCAAGACCCGAACATAGGTCCGAATCGAGACACGGGACAAAAAACCCCGAGACGCTCCAAGTCGACCCATGGCATGAGCATAACTTCTAGCTAAATCAATAAAAGTAGATGATCAACATGATAAACGTAGCGAAAATCTAAAAATAACATAAAATTTGAACATAAAACACGATTCTGAAGTTGAATACAATCTATGTCTGAAAAGCCTCTACGTCTGATGAGTTGATGGGACAAGACCCCAACTGAGGAATGGTCCTCGGGAGATGAGGACTCACCAACTGAGACTGGATATGCTACTCTGGAAGGCTGGCTAGCAACGAGGATGAGTCTGAATATCAGAGCCTATATCATGAAATTGTCACCATCTGAGAGTACACCCAGATTGTAAACACAGGACAAGGAGCCTCGAGAGACCCCAAGTCGACTAATGGCATGAACATACATCTAAACCATTCACATGAAGCGGATAACATGATAACATGATATAGAGGACATCATGACATGAAATAGAAAATACGATGACAAATGATTCATACATAACAACTGAGTTCTACATGTAATCTGAAAAGCCTCTAGTCATAATAGATGGGTTGATGAGACAATACCCCAACTAACCCTAGGTACTGAAACTGAAAGAAGCTAGAATCGGAATATAAGGCCCTCGAACAATGAGGACTCACTAATACAAACTGAGAGCAAAAGGCCGGGAGCAAGCTAAGAGCGAGGCTGAACTTGAGAACCGGGTCCTGTATCATAAAATGATATAGTATAGAAAGTATGCGGGTCAGTACTTGGAATGTACCGAGTATGAAAGGTATGTAAAACAACATTTAAAAACATAATACTCATAAGAGTAGGACATCACGATCGTAAACACTGAAATATAAGTATATCATAAGGCTCAAGGTTTTCTAAAACAGTCGTAAACCTGCCATAATTGTAACATGAGAGAAAGCATTTCATAAAACATGACTTGAGCCAAAGAGACATAATCATAACATGCATGAAAACAATGAGGAATAGTGGGAGATTTCTATAACCAATATACCCCATATGAGCACACATGGAGCCCGACCTGTAAACCTAGTCGGGAGGCCGTTCATACCTTGCCAAGGGTAAAACCATGCAAGGCGTGATATCACTTAAGCATACCTCGTAGGGCATAGGGAAAATCACTGAGGAGGTCCCAAACATAACGTACAGTGGAACGTAGTTCTAAGATTCAGAGTGTAACCTGGGCCCCGAACCTACTCGGTGTTAAGTACTACTCCCAAAACATGCACGTGCTCATAGAAATTCATACATGACATGCATGACTAGTTAAATCGTGATAATCATAACATGCTTGGAAATTCGTAAACTAGCCATGAAATTGGGCTTGTGAGTCAGCCAAAATCATAATTCATGAATCATAATCAGCATGTGGGCATTTCCCAATATTCAACATGCTTGAAATACTTATATTTATAGAAAACATGATCATAATAACATAGGTAATTGGAAACATGCTTAAAATTTGAAAACTCATATCATACTTGAAGGATCACCATATTTATGAAATTCAATGGAAACCTCATGATTGGGCATTTAAATTCTTAAACATTAGGTCATCAAAACATTGAGTAAAACAAGTGAAATCAGCCCAATAATTCGAAACCCATTAATTTAGACATGCTACAACAAGTTCATATCGATTTTTGAGGAATCATGCAATTGGGTTAAGACCCATAAGAATTTAGTAATCAATGCCATAGATAAGGGAGAATTTGGGCATGGGAGGGGACTAAACCACCCATTCAAAATTCCACATACCTAGAAACACTTAAATTTTTAATCTCCCTTGAGAGCCCAAGATGGAATTTAGAGAAATTGAGGAAGAACACCTTGAATCACCTTCTAATCTCCTCTCTACACTCTTGCATGCATGAATGAGGCTTAACATGAACTTAACCCCCCTTAAAAGACCCTATTAATACCTTAAAATGACGTAGTTTAGGCTTTAGGAACTTAGAAATTACGAAAATGCCCCTACTAAAAATGCAGAAATTTCTAGTTGCCAGTCCCCACGAGGGACCTCACGAGTAATTGCCAAGGGGCACGACTCGTGGCCGGGATTCGTCATTCTCACTGCCCAAAATACTCAGGGGACCCCATAAATCGTGGTAGCTGACCACGACTCGTGGTCACCACCCGTGATCCCCACTGCCCAAAACCTTGACCAACCATACACTCCAAACCACGGGTGACCTCACGAGTCGTGAGGTCTGACCACGACTCATGGTCACCATCCGTGGCCTTAACCGCCCTACCCAATCTTGCCAAACCTCCAAGGCAGACCACGGGGGACCTCACGAGTCGTGTGGTCTGACCATGATTCGTGGTCATTCCCGTGGCCTCCTCAACCTGAGCCTGCCAACCTTGCTGACCATGAGTCACTCACGACTCGTGGTCACTCCTCACGACCTACCTCATGGGTCGTCCTGAGATCTGGTGTGAATTTTTCAGTTTTTCTCCGTTTTGACTCCCAGGTCTGATCCTTGGGTTCTCGGGGTATAACAATATCTCTCCCTTGAGAACATTCATCCTTGAATGTTAGAAACATGTAGAAAACTCAGAAACAAGCTATCACCATATAAAAATACTGATCATTTAAGATGAAAACTAACAGATTGAATACCTTCGAAAAGAACTACATAACTAAACTGAATTTAGACATTACATACATTTACCATATCATAAAACAAACTTGTATGCATGAACTGAACATGAAAACTGATTAGAGGTTTAGGGAAAGAACTGATACCTCAAGCTAAAACTGAGTTGGTAGGGAATAAATGAGGGTATTTAGCTATCATATTCACTTCGGTTTCCCACGTAGCTCCCTCAACATGTTGATTTCTCCATAACACCTTCACTGAAACTACTTCTTTGTTCCTTAGCTTCCGAACCTGACGATCCAAGATTGCTACTGGAATTTTCTCATAATTGAGGCTATCTCTCACACCAACACTTTCCACTGAAACAACTAAGGCTAGATCTCCCAAGCACTTTTTCAAGAGCGATACATGGAATACGGGATGAACTGAAGCTAATTCTGAAGGTAACTCTAACTCATAATCTACTTTACCCACATGTATCACAATCTGGTATGGGCCAACATAGCAGGGACTGAGTTTTCCTTTCTTTCCAAATCTCATTACTCCCTTCATGGGAGATACCTTCAAAAACACCTAATCATCAATCTCGAACTCAAGCTCTCTTCGCCTCACATCTGCATAAGACTTTTGGAGACTTTGAGCCGTTTTCAGCCTTTCCCTTATCAACTGAACTTTCTCCATATCCTTATGGACTGAATCTGGACCCACCAACGAAGCCTCACTAACTTCAAACCAAACAATGGGAGACCTAAATCTCCGCCTATAAAGAGCCTCAAATGGAGCCATCTGGATACTGGAATGGTAGCTGTTGTTGTAGGCAAACTCAATAAGAGGCAGATGATCATCCCAAATACCCTTGAAATTAGTAACGCAAGCTCTCAACATATCCTCAAGGGTCTGGATAGTCCACTCCGCCTGACCATCTGTTTGCGGATGAAATGTCATGCTAAGCTTAACCTGAGTACCAAGTCCCTTTTGAAAAGATCTCCAGAACTGAGAGGTGAACTGAGTACCTCTATCCGATAGGACGGACAAGGACACTCCATGCACTCTAACCAACTCCTGAATGTATAACTTGGCATAACCCTCTGTTGAATCGGTGGTTTTGACCGGTAGAAAATAAGCAGCCTTGGTTAACCCGTCCACAACAACCCAAATGGAGTCATACTATCTCTGAGTGCGGGGAACACCTATTATAAAGTCCATGTTTATATATTCCCACTTCCAAGTAGGAATGCTGATATCTTGGAGTACACCTCCAGGTCTCTGATACTCAACTTTCACTTGCTGGCAATTTGGACACTTGGCTACAAATTCTGTAATGTCCCTCTTCATGCCATTCCACCAATAAAGTTCCCGCAAGTCATGATACATCTTGGTGTAACTTGGATAGATAGAATATATGGATCCATGAGCCTCATGCAACATCCGACTCCTCAAATCACCCACGTCGGGAACACATACACGACCCTGGTACCGAAGCACACCATCTCCCCCTTTGTTGAAGACCTCTACTTTCTAATTTTGAACTTCTTTCAACTTTACCAATATTGGATCTTCATCTTGCTTAGCTTTCACCTCATCTACCAAGGACGATTCTAATCCATTCTGAACAACCACACCACCATTGGTCGAGTCAACCAACCTAACTCCCAACCGTGCAAGTCGATGCACCTCTTTCATTAGCTCCTTCCTGCCTTCACCCACATGTGACACACTCTCCATAGAGAGTCTACTAAGTGCATCTTCTACCACATTGGCCTTACCCGGATGGTAAAGGACACTCATGTCATAGTCCTTAATTAGCTCCAAACACCTCATTTGCCAAAGATTGAGATCCTTCTGTGTGAACACATATTGCAAGCTCTTATGGTCCGTGAATACATTTACATGAACCCCATACAAGTAGTGTTTCCATATCTTCAAAGCAAATACCACCGCGACCAACTTAAGATCATGGGTTGGGTAATTATTCTCATGAATTTTCAGCTATCTAGAGGCATATGCTATGACTTTCCCATGCTTCATCAATACACACCCCAGTCCAACCCTAGAAGCATCACAGTATACTACGAATCCATTAGTACCCTCAGGTAGGATCAATATCGATGTTGAGGTGAGTCGGGTCTTCAATTCTTGAAAGCTTTTCTCACAAGCCTTCGACCACTAGAACTTTATCTTTGTTTGGGTAAATCTGGTCAATGGCGCTGAAATGGATGAGAAACCCTCAACGAACTCCGGTAGTAACCTACTAAGCCTAGGAATCTCCTAATCTTTGAAGGGTTTACCGGTCTGGGCCAGTTCTTTACCTCCTCTATTTTTTGGGAATCCACTTTTATACCTTCTCTTGACACTACGTGTCCCAAAAATTCTACTGAATTCAACCAGAACTCGCATTTGCTGAATTTGGCGTATAGTTGGCTATCCTTAAGGGTCTGGAGTACTACTCTCAGGTGTGCGACATGCTCCTCCTTGCTCCTGGAGTATATCAATATGTCGTCAATGAACACGATCACGAACATGTTCAAATATGTCTTGAATACCTTGTTCATTAGGTCCATAAAAGTTGCAGAGGCATTGGTTAGTCCAAAAGACATAACAAAGAATTCATAATGTCCATACCGAGTCTTGAAAGAGGTTTTCGCGATGTCGCTCTCCAGAACCTTGAGCTGGTGATACCCAGACCTTAGATCCATCTTGGATAAATATTTGGCACACTGAAGCTGATCAAATAGGTCATCAATTCTGGGTAAAGGGTATCTATTCTTGATGGTGACCTTGTTCAACTGCCTATAGTCAATGCACATCTGAAGAGAACCATCTTTCTTCCGGAAGAACAACACTGGTGCTCCCCATGGAGATTTACTCGGTCTAATTAAACCTTATCCAACAGGTCCTTCAACTGTTCCTTAACTCTTTTAGCTCGGCTGGATCCATTCTGTAGGGAGGAATCGATATGGGTTGAGTGTCGGGTAAAAGATCAATCCCAAAATCAATCTCCCTCTGTGGAGGAACACTTGGTAGGTCATCTAGAAATACCTCAGGATACTCACATACCAGGGTACTAACTGAATGGTCAGGGTCTCGGATGTGGCATCCTTAACCCTAACTAGATGGTAAATAAAACCCTTAGAAATATTTTCCTAGCCTTGAGATAAGAGATAAAGCGACCTACAGGTACCGCTGAACTACTCCTCCATTCTAAAGATGGTTCACTCGAAAAATGGAACTCCACTGCTTGGGTTCTACAGTTAAAAGAAGCATAACATGAAAACAATCAATCCATGTCCAAAATAATATCAAAATCAGTCATAGCTAATTCTACTAAGTCTATGGTGGTGACCTTATGCAATACTATAATGGGAAAACCTCTATATACCCGTTTAGCTACAATTGAATCACCGACCAGAGTAGATACAGAGAACGGTTCTGACAAAATTTCAGGACTAACTCCAAAGATACTAGCAATGTAAGGTGTCACAAAAGACAATGTAGCTCCTGGGTCTAACAAAGCATAAACATCAATATGAAAGACTCGTAACATACCCGTAACCACATCGGCAGAAGTCTCCTACTCTTATCGAGAGGAAAGTGCATAAAACAGTTCTAGCGCTGGCCTCCATCCAAACTAGTCGAAGCACCCTACTGAGGAGGAAGTACCACTAGGGCTGGTGAATTGGTGGCTGGGGTACGGGCTCCACCACTCCCTGACCTGGCTGCGGGGCAATCCTTGAGTCCGTGTCTGGGTCTGCCACACCTGAAACAAGCATCTGAGCCCACCAAACACCTCCCTAGGTGATTCTTGCCACAATTAGCACAAGATGGGAATGTATTCTCTGTGTGCATGCTACTCTGACCCCTCGAACTTGAGGCCCTGATCCTCTGATCATCTTGAGGCCTGGACGGGGTACTAGCTGAGGATGGTGCTGGTGCTATAGACCTGTGCTAACTGTTGGTGAGGCCCACCTCCTGGCCTCGGTTGAGAGAACCTGTAGCTATCAGTACTGGACCTCTTGGCCTCTCTCTCCCTCATGTTAGCTGCCTCCATCTGCTGGGCATAAAGAACTATACGGGGATAATCCATATCCTGGTGAAGCATAGCTGTCCTGCAGTCCTTGTCCAGATACTCAGCTACTCCATGCACGAATCTTCTCACTCGCGCCCTTAGGTCCACCACTAACTCCGGGGCATACTTTGACAAGCGAGTGAACTCAAGTGAATACTCTAACACAGTTATCTTTCCTTGTTTGAGGTTTATAAACTATGCTGCTTCAACTCCCTCATCTCCCTAGGGAAAAACCTGTCAAGGAAGGCCACATGGAACTCGCCCCACTAATAGGGCCCGCTCCTACTATCCTACTATCTCTCCATTGCTTATACCATATGTGGGCGACCCCTTTGAGTTGATAGGTGGCCAAATCAACACACTCCCCATTTGCCACTGTAATACCCCCGAAAGGGCCTAAGAATATGTCACGCCCCGCCCTGGGGGATATGACCGGCACCTGGTGCCCTAGAAGGACCTGGACTGCTAAACTCGTGAGCCTAAGCACATCTGGTGCCTGGATGGCTCTATCTCAGATTTCTAGAAACAACGGGCTCTATAACGGCTGTAAATACAGCCTCCGGCCGACTGGGCCTATAGCCACCTGTCCTACAACATCAGCTATCCAGAGACATACTCATAAAGGGGAACCTATGCGAGCCGACAAGGCCACCATGTTGTCTAGTTATCTGAAACTCAACATATAAAAATACTGTATATCTACGTGACCGGCAACGTCACCACTACTATGAGATTATGGCCCCACACGACCAACACAATCAATCAATGCTAAACAACTAAACAAATGCACGGCCTCACACGACCGGCACAACTAACCACAGGGAGATGTATATATACAATCTGCAAGCCTCTATGAGTACTGAT